>CAJVRN010000028.1:2150000-2310000 GCA_911728415.1 Lagocephalus sceleratus | reverse complement strand
GTTTTTCTTGCCTCTCAGGATCTGACGGAGGTGCTGACGAGCGCTGTGGAGGAGAACCAGCAGCGCCAGTCCGACCTGCGACCCTGCCGCGCTCGCCTGCGGTGCCTGCGCTGCAGGTCAGAGGTCGCGCGGCGGCCAGAGGGGGGCGAGGAGGGGGAGGCCGTCGGGAGGAGGATGAGGAAGGCCTTGATGCTGACGGGCGGGGAGGAAGATCGAGACGAAGAGGACGAGACGGAGAGGGACGACGACGGCAGAGGTGAAAGGGGCGAGCTCTAAAGCTCCTGACCTCTGTTGTTTCACAGGACGTTCTCTCTTCTTACGGGGTCACGGGGGGGGGCAGATAAACATCATTGAAAGGTTTTCTAACCTTCAAGAGAACAAAGAGGCAGAAACCCAGAAAAGTGTTGCCGGTGAGGCGAGGGGCGAACAGTTGCCAGATGTTAAAGGGCCTCTTGAAGCAGAGTCCAATCTGGACTCCACAATAAACAAAAGGCCACATCTCTGCTGACAAAGATGCCCGAGCATCCGGAGCGTTTGTTTGCACTTATCGGAGGCCTTGAGTCACGCACAGTCAGGTGAGTCACGCGCAGCCTTCGCCAGTCAAGCGTGCAGATTTTGCGGGTCGTTAAACCAGCGTGGGTCCGATGTCACGAGGGACCAGGTCAGGAGTTCCACCTTCACTCCCAGCGCAATCGGAATGTTCATGCTTGAGGCTCCTGAGCCTCGGCCCTCTCTGGACCTGTCGTTTATCTCCTCTCTCTTTTTGCCAAGCGTCCCGTGTTCCCACCTCTGCCCCTCAGTAACCAGCAGCAGACAAGCAGTACCCCCCACAACCCCCCCACCCCACAACCCCCAGCACCAGCAGCAGTTTCAGGCCGCTCCTTCCTCCAAGGCCTGTCCAGGCATGCGTGCTGGCGCTGTTCCACAGATGTTTTGGAGTCTTCCCGGAGCCGCTGCTCTTGTGTTGCTGCGCGTTTGCTGCTGCTTTGATTGGGTTTCAGGCTGTAAATGCCTCCATCACTCGCACGTGTCTGGACTCACATGCTCGTCAGCCTGCGGGCGGCAGGAATTCCTGCGCTGCTTCCATCTTGTCAGAATACATTTAGTAGTTGTCAGTGAGTTCAGTGTCCCGTCATGATTTAAAATGTGGCTCCTCTATAAAATCTAACAACCTTCCACCTACCAGTCATAACTGGTTTGGTTGCAGTGGCTGACTCTGGCCACAGGGGGCGCACATCCCGTTCTTTTTCCGTCCGTTCCTTCCTTTCTTGCCGCTCTAGTTTCTCTGAAAGCCTTTAATGTCACTCTAATGCGTCCATTTATGGTTTAATTTTTCCTCACAGGGAGCGTGACTATTTGTCCCGAGTGTGGCAGCGATCAGGTGGTCCAGCTGGCTGGCCAACCGGGTCCCTACAGCAGCACGCCAATCAATAACTCGTCAATCCAGGACGGTGACGTCGGTCTCCCCATCAACCAAAGCCTGCACGAGTCCAGCAGGGTCAGTGAGACTCTTCACCTCTGCCTCCGTCCCTCCTCCATCTTCTTGAACCGCTCGTCTCTTCCTCATCGGCCACAGGATGACGGCACAGACGTCAGCATCAGCGGCAGCTCCGTTCCCGAAGCCGGCACCGCCTCGGAGGACCCCGCCTTCATCACCGCCCAGGGGAGCTCCTTCTTCATCGGCGACGCTCAGGGCGACGTCTCGAGCATCTCCTCCAACACAGACAGCCAGAGTAAAGAGGGCCTGGTGGGGAGCTACTGCTACACCTCCGCCACGCCGCCCGACCTCCACGCTCCGCCCGCGGGGCGATCCACACCGCGCGGTGAGCCGGAGCCGCCATTCCGAAGGAGGCCACCGGAGCCTCCCGCGCGCGTCACAGTGAGCACGCCGTGTTAGTCGGTTTGAACCACTGTGCCGTTGCTTAAACTGGACCATAAATCAGTGCGAAGCTGCAAGTCGTCACATTACAGCAGCTGACCCCCCCCCCCACACACACACACACACACACACACACACACACCTCCCGCCCCACTTTGGGAAGCATTTGCATGTTTGCGAATAACGCGTGGCGCCGAGATCCCTCTGCTCCGTATCTCCGCGACAGCGTCCGATTTCTCCCACATGTGCCTGCCATTTTTAGACAAACCACATGTGCGAGGAGACAGATTGGAATCATTACTGGAAGTGATGGGAGAGGAATGAAAGCCGCCGAGAGGAGGAGGAGGAGGAGGAGGAGGGTTGGAGCGGTAATAACAGCTTTCTGCGTCTTTCTGTAAAGCTGCAGCAGCGACGTGTAATCGGCTCTGTTGGGCCGACACGTCCGCGCTCATCCCCGAAGGCGGGAACGCCGACCGGAGCTCCCCGATGCCGGCCCGGGTCGGGAGGTCGAGCGCGCCTCTGCCCCCCCCCCCTCGCCCGAGGGATCATACACTTTCTTAATTACGCTCTTTCCAAATGAAAGGGTCCCTCGGGCTCCTGCGGCGGTGAGCCCCGTCATTTATCGTAACCGTCACCGATGTTCTGATCCCTCGTGCGTTTGGTTCCGCGGGAGGCCTGCTGACTAACGCCGCCCTCCTGCAGCAAGGTCTGGGAACGCTTTCATCTCGGACCAGCGCGTGCTTAAGCCCTCGCGTCGCCGCCGGGGCAGCTTGAGATATTATTTAATGGATTAAAAAAAAAAAGAAAGCAGTCCTTCGCTTGCGAGGCTGAGCGGCTGTTGTTGTGTCTGCAGACGAGTTGGACCTGCTCTCCGAGGACTTCTCGGTGGTGGACCATCGGCTGCAGCTTTTCCTGGACGTGGAGGTCTTTGAGGAGGAGGAGGAGCTTCGTTCTTTCCTGAAGGTATAGGCGAGGGGGGCGGGAAAACTGTAAGAAGGGAAGCGAATGGATGAGCAGAGTTTCCCGCTTGCCTCCATGTTCTCACCTGCTGTGGGAGGAGGGAGGCCTTCACCTCTCGCACCTCCACCTCCACCAAACCCAGAAACTCCCCGTTTTAACCGTTTTGGTTCTGAAACCTGAGAAGTGAAACGTCCTTGAGAACAGGCAGAGAAGCCCAGCTGCTCTTGCCTGCAATGACCTGGGTGACTGAGAATCTGCGCACATTAGCTCATGACATCCAGATGTTTGTTCAGACCGGCTTGTTTTTAATCATTTGATCTCCTATAATTTAAAACCCTTGACACACGTGGCTCTGTTTTCGCAGGTACCTCAGTGATGTGTCAGATAAACACGGCTCGAGTGTCCAGAATGTGACAGAGGAGCGCAACGAGATCCAGCAATCTTGTAGCTTTGGCAGGAAATAACAGGCTCATGTCAGACTCCATTGTTCCCAGTATGAAGCAGATTGAGAAAATAGGTTTTCAGGGCCATTAAATCCTTACTGGAGCTAATATCCAGGCAGGAAACAGCGTTGTTGGCAGGCGGTGGCGTTCAGGCTGGAGCTGCGCGTGACTGATTCCTCAAAAGTTTTGGTGCTGCTGTTATTGTTCTTCTGACAGCCAATCATATCTCCTGCTCAGCCAAAGGGATTCTTCTGTAATGAGTACTGACAGCTTCAACTACAACACTTGGGATGCGGTTTCACCCCCGTCATGAGCACCGTGGATCAGTCCGTGGGGATCCGCTGTGTCGCTCGGCCCTCTCCCTGGCCCTTCGCTGACACCCGGTGCACCCTGGGAGCTCTTGAAGCCGGCGGCCTTGTTTGCTTTTCCCTGTCGGACACCCGAAGAAGGAAAACCGAGAGCGGAACCGATCGCAGGCCGTCGCTGCTGGAGACAGGAGGTCCCCCTCTGCTCCTCTCAGCCATGTTTGTTTGCCCAGTGGCGGGGGGGCCCGGCCCAGGTTCACCGGTCTGAGAGGAAGCGAGGCCGGGCCCGGCCCCGGGTCCGACCCTCGAGCCCCTGGAGTGTAGGCTGAGTTCAGGGCCCAATGCCCCTCAACCCGCGTCTCTCTCTCTGTGTACTCAGATGTCGGCCGTCAGGTTTGGGGAGCTGGGGGAGGTCCCGTCTCTGCTGGTGGTCTCAGACCGGCGCATCTACTTCCTGGAAATGACGTCAGAGACCCAGTGAGTACGGCGCCAGCGACCGTCGATGCGCGTGGACGGCTGTTGGACCCATTGTGGACCTGACCACGGGCAGTATTTCCCTCTTTTTCCACAAGTGGGACGCTGCTAGAAAAGTGTGTTATTGGTTATAAAACCAATGTTGATGGATTGCAGCGGCGCAGGCAGGAGCGCCGCTGATGTTTCCTGAGTTGGGTTGGTTTCTTTGGCTCGGGGGGCATCACCTCAGGTTGCAAACGGAGTTCTCACCATCGCCTCTCGCCGAGTGTGCGCTGTTAAAATAAACTCGGTCTGAGAGAGTCCAAGTCCACCGAGGAACAGACGGTAAAATACGACTGAAACGGGCTCAAAAGGGGGGGGGCGCCACTGTGCAGCCAGCCTCTGGGACTTTACTGAGCCACGCCTTCCGCTTAGGTCGTGGATTTTATTGCGTAACCTGTGCAGGTTTCTGGGTCACATCTTGAGAACAGATTGACCTGAAGCTGAAAAGCCTTTATCCCCCCCCCCCCGGCCCTTCAGGTAAAACAGATCAGTTTTAGTCACATCACGTACTGTAACGCCGCAGCTGTGACCTCGTGAAACTAACACCGCCCTTCACACGAGCTCTCTCGGTCGGCCTGCCGTCTAAGCGCTGCTCTCCCCCCCCCCCAGCGCCGAGCAGCTCTCCGACTGGCTGCAGAAGCGCGACAGCCACCCCATCGTGGAGCTGAGCTACCTGGAGGTGGGGCTGGGCCCTCAGAGCATCCACATGCAGTTCGGAGAAGGGGGCGCGGCCTACACGCTGCTCGTCAGGGACAGCTTGCGCTGCAAGCGCTTCTTCGGCCTGCTCACAGGTAAATGCGCTTCGCCTCGGGGGGGGGCGGGGGCGGGCACCAGAACACCGTGTTCCCCAACGCTCCACATGTGCGCGACGTGACGCAGATTCGTGCCGCCCCTCCCTTCCCCGCCCCCTCTCAGGCGGAACGTGTCCCGCCCGGAGCGGTCGCGTCTGCGAGGAAAAGCTTTTATTGGGGGGCACACACACACACACACACACACACACACACACACACACACACACACACACACACACACACACACGCGGGACTGGAACGTCTGGGGAAATATGGAAAATGAATCAGACAATAACCAGCGCGGGGGGAAAACGCGCTGGCACCAGCGGAAAAGTTACCCGCGTTTGGTGTTTGTAGAAAACGTGACGAAAACGAGGTTTTCCGTAATTATCGTTTCATATTAGCGGAAACAGAAAACACGTGGGTGAGAAGCGACTCTTTTTTCCACGGAGGCCCGTGACCCCCGCCCTGCCTTTGCTCCAGCTCCAGCGTTTGTTTTTCCTTTTCGATTCTGGGCGGTCTCACGCCGCGTCAGCTCGCCCGTCCCCCGTCGGGGCCCGTCTGAGCCTCATCAAAGGCAGCGGGGCGAGAGGCTGCGCCGCGCCGCGAGGTGAAGCCGTTGGTGATTGCATCAATACCAGTTAGACATGACACATTTATGTGTTGACGATGGAAAAACGTTGACGTTTCTCTGACCCGGCGGTATAAGTCGAAACACGTCTTGCGCTGGCGCTCCGCCCGAGGCCTCGCCGCTGCTCCTGTTGATAGCGCCTGAATCAAAAGTGTTCCTGAGCAGGTCTGACTCGCCCAAAGGCTCGAATCCCTCCCGTGTTTACTCAAAGTGTCTAAATCCTTCCAGAATTCGGCGCGTTTATTTGCCCAGTGGCTCAAGTGAGGTTGACTCAGAGGTCTCCGTGACCGCCACCTCCAGCCAAGCGGCTGCGTCAAGTGGCGAAACTCCCCGCATTCCGCCCTAATTGAAGCATCGTGCTGCGAAGGACGCGCTCCAGTTTTCAGATTCGCTTTTTTTTTTTTTCAGGCGCCGGGGTTGATTGGTGCACAATCAAGCGAACGTCCTCGTTTTTGGATTCCCGCAGTGGAAAAAGGAGCGATGCTGCGATACGTTCCAGCCAGGACGCGTTTCCGAGGCAGAAATAGACACGATAAACGTCACCGTTATAGAAGCACTTATCAACGCGCGCTGTAAATACCTCCGATGTGCCAGCGCTCTCTCCCTCTCTTCACCTCCGCTCCGCCTGAGCGCAGCTTTTAATGTCTAATTTCATAAACAGTTCATTTAGCCGCTTCAGTCTTGGCTGGAAAAGCCTCCAAATTGCTTTCGGGAACACGGCTGAGGTCGTCCAAGACGCCGCCGCCGCCGCCAGTGAGGATTGTGTTGATTTGATGTAACCTAGGTGCCTCCTAAGAATAGCCTCTTGTCTCGCTGGCTAAAGTACATGGTGTTAACCCCCCCCTCCCCACCCCCCCCCACCTGAAAACTAAGTATGCTGCGTTCCTGCTGGACGCAGCTGCAGACCCGGACCAGAGCAGGAAGCACAAGGGTAAATGAGGCCTGTCCTCCATCCAGCCTGGGCCGGGCTGCAGACCGAGGGGGGGGGGGGGGGCGTTGGAGCTTTATTGAAACGTGAGCGATAACATGATCCGTCTGAAGGCTGCAGACTCGGGATGAGCTCCGCGCTGATTTGTTTTCCTTGGCTCGGGCGTCCGCACTAATTCGCCAGCTTCCCCTGTCAGACGTGCACGAGGGCCCGAGGGCTGCTGCCATCGTCACCCCCCCCACCCCCCCCCGCGCCCAGAGGCCCTTTGATCCTCTGATGAATCTGAGGGCGGTCGGTGCTTTTTACTGGACGCTTCTGCTTCGGGAGCTGAATAAAACGACTGAACGGACAATAGGGGAATCGGGGATGACGCTGAGGGGGAAGAGGAGAGAGGAAGAACAACTTTTAAACGGCTCGGCGCGTCCGCAAAGAACAAAGCGCCTCTTATTTAATCAAAAGCGGAGTTTTTTTCGAGGCTTGAAGGGCCAGGTCCAAACCTACGCTTCAGGCAACGGCGGATCCAGAGGCTGATTTTGACCGCTTCCCGCTCCAGATGTCGGAATCTCGCCCTCAGGCTGAAGTCAGACGTTTCCCTGCTTTGATGCGGAGACATCAAAGCAGATTCGGAACGGGAAAGCGACCTGTGAGACGATCTGGATGAGAGCCTCCTCTCTTCCTCGACCCGACCTCGTTGTCCTGGTCCCCCCCCCTCCCTCCCTCCCTCCCGTGAGCCGTCCCAGCTCCGGCGAGGAGTCGCGGCAGGTGTCCCGCCTCCTCTGTGCTGCCGTCGCCACCGATGTCACGCTTTGTCTCCACGTTTTCTCACCCCGGCGTTTCTCTTCGGCTGAAATCGAACACCCTCGGCTCAAAGGCCGCCGGCGTTCCCGCCGCTGTGACAAAAGCCCGAGAAGACGACCGAGGTCGAGTTGGGCTCTCACGCAAACGCCTCCTTTTCTTTCTCGCGGGCGCGGCTGCTTTCGGCTCCGGTGTCCGTCCCGGTTCACGAGGAGGACTCTCTTTCCCCAGAACGTTCCGACGGGCAACCGAGATATCAAAGAGAATTCCTGCTAGCGTCACATCTGGGGTGATTGCTGCCCCGACGCGGCTGATACAGACGCTGATAACGACAAACATCCGCCCGCTTTTGTTGGCGGAATCAAAGCAACCGGCTCCATCTCGTATCTCCGACCGCGAACGCCGCTGATGAACATCTGTCCGGGTGTACAGGCGAGGCGGGGCTCCGCCCTCCGATCCCTCCTCTTAACGTTTAAGGCTTCAACATTTGTTAAACGTTGAAGTTTGTTCAACATTGAAGTTTGTTAAATGTTAAAGTTTGTTAAATGTTAAAGTTTGATAAATGTTAAAGTTTGATAAACGTTAAAGTTCGTTAAATGTTAAAGTTCGTTAAATGTTAAAGTTCGTTAAATGTTAAAGTTTGATAAACATTAAAGTTCGTTAAATGTTAAAGTTTGATAAAGGTTAAAGTTAAACGTTAAAGCCTCAAACGCGCGCCTGTTGAATGTTCACCGCGGTCGCCTCGCCGAGGTCGCCTCCGCGCCCCTGACGTCTCGCTCTCTCCGCAGGAATCGTGCGGGAGCTGGCGCACCGGTCGGACAGCCAGCTGAGGTCCATCTCCACCGCCAGACTGAGCCCTCAGCACCACCTCTGGTACGCCGCACCACCGCGGCCCACAGCCGCTCGCTCCCATCGAGCCCCCCCCCCTCCCCCCGCGAAGGCGCCACACTAATTTGGCAGCGAGACGCACCTGGACTGGGTCCAGACCTCGGAGCGTGGCGTCACCTGCGCCAGTCCGCCTCCTCCCAAGAACAGCCGATAGGATCTCTGTCACCGGACAGGAATGTTCATCAGAACCAAAGCACGACGTCGGGGAGGAGGGAGCGCTTTCTCACCTACAAGTGCAGCGCTGGCTCCAGCAGACCAGCACTGCAGCTCTGCACACACACACACACACACACACACACACACACACGTTCTCTCTCACACACACACACGTTCTCTCTCTCACACACACACACATGCACATTCTCTCTCTCACACACACTTACTAGCTCACACACACTCACACACTCACTCACACACTCACTCACTCACTCACTCATTCACTCACACACACACACTCACACACATTCTCTTTCTCACACACACACACATGCACGCACACTCACACGCTCACATGCACACACACTCTCACACACCCTTACATGCTCACACTCACTCACTCACTCACACACTCACTCACTCACTCACACACACACACACACACACACACTCACTCACTCACTCACTCACTCACTCACACACACACACTCACTCACTCACTCACTCACTCACTCACTCACACACACTCACTCACTCACACACTCACTCACTCACTCACACACTCACTCACACACTCACTCACTCACACACTCACTCCACTCACTCACACACTCACTCACTCCACCACACTCACTCACTCACACACTCACTCACTCACTCACACACTCACTCACTCACACACTCACTCACACACTCACTCACACACTCACTCACTCACTCACTCACTCACTCACTCTCTCACACACTCACTCACTCACTCACTCACTCACTCACTCACTCACTCACTCACACACACACACACACTGACACACACACGCCCAGTCATGTCTGTGGCTTCGTCTGTCAAACACATTCAAAGACGATCAAATTAAAAAGCCCTTCAGCATCTACCTGTTCTCCCCTCATGCCCTCCAGTTCTCCCAGTCAGGACCTGTTGTCATGACAACAGCTGACAGCCCCCCCCCAGCACCTGTCGCCGCCGCGGTAAGCGTGCGCTAAAGTGTGCCGTTGCTCCCGCAGGCCCCTGGTGTGTGAAGACATCCAGGCGGACGTGGAGGACGGCCAGCTGCAGGTCTTCTACATCCTGGCCTTCGTCCTGCGAGGTGACGCCGCCGTCCGCTCCGCCGCCGTCCGCTCCGCTTTGATCCCGCCGCCCTCCGCCGAGCGTCCCGGACCACGCCGGCCCCTCCTCCCCGCCTGCGTTTAGGCCTCGGAGGAGGAGGAGGAGGAGGGGGGGGGGGGGGGGAGGGGAGGTAGCAGCTCCGCGCTGGGGCGCCTTAATGGGTTTCACATTGGCGGGGTCAGAGAACGGTCCCGTCCGTCCCGCCAGCCCGGAGCGTCACAAGTGGGAAGAGACGGAATCTTTCCCTCTGGTTTGTGTTTGTTTGCCAGGATATGTCTCATTGGGACCCGGAATGTCTCTCAAGGACGGGCTGGAGCCGCGCGTCCACCACCACAGGCCATTTAGCCCAAATGTCTCCCGTTCACGCGCCCCCACCTCTGATACCGTGTGCCGGGAACGGGCCCGGCCCAGCTGGTATCGGTGTCTGGTCCGGGTCCAGTTCCGCTGCGCTGGCTCCAGATCCGCTTGAGAACAAAGGGCCACTGTTCTGGAGCTTATCGAGACCCGATCGGACCTTAAAGGAGACGCCGATTATCTCCCCCTCGGCGCTGTCGGACACAACCGCGGCGGCGCTAACGAGAGGGCCCGCGCCAAGATTCCAGCGGCAGCGTTCCGAGGAGGAGACGGCGGGTCTGCTCCGGGTCGGGAGGCGGTGCGGCTACCTGAAACAGGGGAACCGGGGAACAGGGGGTCGGGTCAGGGGGTCGGGTCAGAGGGTCGGGTCAGGGGGTCGGAGCGCAGACGGGACCAGCTGGGCCCGAGGGTCCCGCCTGGAGCCTCCGGGGAAACGGAAGTGGGTCCGAGACGGATCTTTGAGGCCGATTATCGTGGAACCGCTCCCGCGGTTCTGCTCCTGACCCGTAGCCGCCGCAGACGCAGGAATGTTCCAGCACGGGGGAGCGGGAGCGTGCCTGGATCTGCCCCCGGCCCCCCCGCAGGTGTCTGACGGCCCCTCTCCTCTCGCCTCTTCCAGGCGACGCCTGGAAGTCCGCGAGCGTCCTGGCGACGAGGGAGACGCTCTACCTGCTCCAGGAGGACCACCAGTGGAGGAAGAGCCCCAGCGGCGAGGCGGGGGGCGGCAGCGGCGGCTTCACGGTGCTGGAGAGCCTCCCCATCAGCTGCGTGAGCGCGCTGCGCCTGTGGCCCGACGACGGGCGCAGGATGGACGTGGAGCTGTACGACGAGGCGAGTGCGGGGGGGGGGGGAGGAGGGCGATGGGGGCGAGGAGGGCGAGGGGGCGAGGAGGGGCGAGGAGGGCGAGGAGGGCGATGGGGGCGAGGGGGGGAGGGGCGAGGGGGCGAGGAGGGCGAGGAGGGCGGAGGGCGATGGGGGCGAGGGGGGCGGGGGGCGGGGGGGCGAGGAGGGCGATGGGGGCGGGAGGGGCGAGGAGGGCGATGGGGGCGAGGAGGGCGAGGAGGGCGATGGGGCGAGGAGGGGCGAGGAGGGCGAGGAGGGCGATGGGGGCGAGGAGGGGCGAGGGGGCGATGGGGCGAGGAGGGCGAGGAGGGCGAGGGGGGCGAGGGGGGCGAGGGGGCGAGGGCGAGGGGGCGAGGAGGCGAGGGGGGGGGGGGCGAGGAGGGCGAGGAGGGGGCGAGGGGGCGGGGGCGAGGAGGGCGAGGAGGGGCGAGGAGGGCGAGGGGGCGCGCGAGCCGCGGCGTCGGGAACGCGCGCGGATCGAAGGTGTGAGTCAGATCGGAGCGGAGGAAGCCAGCAGAGGCGAGGTGGTGTGTGTGTGTGTGTGTGTGTGTGTGTGTGTGTGTGGGGGGGGGGTGTGTGGGGGCCTAAATAAAGCAGTAAAAGCAGGTATTTACAGCGCCGCCTCGGTGTTGATGGGTCCCACATGTTCCCGTCCCGTCGCTGCTCTGGAAGCCCATCCGCTAATTGTCCCTGTTTTCACTCTGGCGAACGCAACCGCACAATTTGTCTCCTCGCCGCCGCGCGGGGCGCTTCTGCTCGGGCCCGCCATCAATAAACGTCTTTGTTCTTTACGGCCGCCATTTAGTTCTGGGCGCGAGCGAGCAGACGCGGGCCCGGTCCCATCTGGTTCCAACTGCTTTAATTGTCCGTTGTTGTTTCCTAATGCCCCCCCCCCCCCCCTCCCCCCTCCCCCCCTCCCCCCCCCCCCCTCCCCAGACGGTGAAGCAGGAGCGGACGTGGTGCGTCCGGGCCGAGGGCGCCGAGCTGCTGCGGGGCCTGCTGGCCTGGGTCACGGCGCAGTGGGAGGCCATGTTCGGCGTCAAGCTGCAGACCCGGCTGCAGGACTGAGCCTGCGGACTCCAGCGGGGCTCCCGGGAGTCGC
This sequence comes from Lagocephalus sceleratus, assembly GCA_911728415.1. NCBI lineage: Eukaryota > Metazoa > Chordata > Actinopteri > Tetraodontiformes > Tetraodontidae > Lagocephalus > Lagocephalus sceleratus. Next base: position 2,298,286 of record CAJVRN010000028.1, on the reverse strand, counting down.
GCCGAGGCCGCGGGAACGTCGGGAAAAACCGGCTCAAACCTGGACTCAACTGATCGTTCCCGCCCGGATCGGAGCCAAAGTCGGGCTGGACGGAGGAGACGTTGATGATTCCGCCTTTAAACTGGGTTCTACCTTAAATCAGAACAGTGCCCCCCCCCAGACCCCCCCCCGTTTGTGTTCTTGTGCGTTTTATGAGTGTGAACACGTTTCTTTGGGAGAAGTTCTCTGATTTTTCTCCCCGCGCTTCCGTCACACTCGTCCTGGAAGCCAAGAGAGCTGGAGGGTTCGCTCCCGTCCAGGCCGTAACCCCCCCCTGCCCCCCCCCGCAGAAATGTGAAGTTCGGATGGCGGAGGACAGATTCGTGCCTTATTTCCTTCACGTGGCAACTTGAAAGGCATCCCAGCAGAAAGAACCCCCCCTCCACCGCCGTCTTCGGGTGCACTGAGTCGTGACATCACGAGGCTCGGCTCCGCTCAGGGGTCAGAGGTCAGGGCCGTGGGTCTCGTGACGCGTCCGAGCACCAGAGGAGGCGGGCGGCGTTCCGGGGGGGTAAAACAGCTTTGTGTTTATTTTGTGTGTTTTTGAGCTTGTTGTGACAAACAAAGGTGACTGGTGTGTGTCGCTCTTGGGGGGGCGGGTCTTATTTTTGTATAAACGTGTGACGTCTTCACCGCCTCGTCCCTTCACTCGCCCTCCTCCAGCCTCCAAATCCACTCCGGCACACTTTCCCGTTCTTCCCCGGGACCTTTCTCCGGCTTCCAGCCCGCTGAGTCACGGAGCGGCGGCGCCCTGCTGAGCACACCTGAAGGCACCCGCGCTAATCCAGGTGATAAAAGCCCGCTGTTCCCCACAAACACCTACGCTTATCCCGCCCGCTCAATCCCATTATTCCCAGCAGCGGCGGCAAAGCAGGAATGCTAAAAATGTGCCGGCGCAGTCACGGATATTTGATTAGTGGGTGAGCGCTTGGGCCTGCTTACACAGGCTGCTTTTGTGCCACTTAACGCCACGCCGCTGGCCCCGCCCCCCCCCCCCCCAGGAGAGCATCTCCACGCCGCACGCACGGCTGCTCGCGCCGGGGTCGAACGCAGTTGACCTGTGGTTGGTGGGGGGGCGGCGAGGGGGCGGGGCCTGGCTGTCCCGGCCCATTACGCTCCCTGGAAGTCACTAACGAGGGGGTCCCGGGTGCTCCAGGTCTGGGGCGTTATCGGGAGGGAGGGGGGTCTGGGCAGGGCTGTCCCCGACGGTCCCGAAACCGACCCGTTACGCAACCAAAGCTGCGCTCCGCTCTTGCTTTGGGGCGTCCAAGTGCGAATTTCCCCCTCAAAGAAAAGGTTTAATTGAAAGCAAAGAATGCAGGTACATAAACCCGGAGTACACGTGCATCATTAATCCCATTTTATGGATCTGAAATGGCATCTGGGACCATTTTCTCACCCTGGCATGCCCATATTAAGCCATGCATTTCACATTTTTATGACGCTTCCCCATCTGTTAATTGCGCGTTCTCTCGTGTATTTCTCTGCGAGCGGGCCGCGGCGGCCCTGCCAAGAGGAGAGCTCTTTTGGGGTTTGGGCCTAAAAACTACGATCAAATTAATGAGGCCAGAAACTCAGCCTTAAAAAATCCGTGAGTCAGAACGGCTCCACGCCGCGAATTCATGTCGCGCAGTTACGGGGAGGAAGCTGCAAATCCAGCGTGACGCTCAGACACGACCGCAACACGTGTGCCCGACGCCCCCGAGGGCCCGCCGGGGCCCGGGCCGAGGCCCCCGGCCCTCACGGGCCGGCGCTCGGGAAGGGGGGGGGGGGGCCGGAACCAGGAAAGGCCCGGTTTTCCAAGATGGACCGAGCACGGAGAGGTGCGGGTGAACGAGTTCGCCTCTCCGAGTGAGCAGCAGGGAGGACAGTTGGCATGGGAGGCCGTAGCCATGGCAACACATCTGGCCCCACAGCCCCCCCCCTCCACTTCCACCTCGTTCCTGCTCCTCTGGGGGGCTTCGGGAGCGCCGCGGACGCTTTCAAGCCCGGCGCTCAGCCCAGATTTCACACATTCTCCTCACATTGGGGGGGTCGTACGGGGGCCCGGAGAGGTCAGATCACATCCTGAGCTGCAAACATGTAAGTGGGAAGTTTGATGAAGCACCAGTCGATGAGGGGGGCGCAGAAACTACCAACAAAAAAACAAAAATGGGTTTTTGTGGAGGAAAAACGAAAGAAAGTTTAAAAAAAAAGATTTGTTCTCGATTTCTTTTGTAACATCCAAAGGAGACGAGTCCGTTTTTGAGCATTTCTAAGACTTTTTGTCCTGTTTAACAAAAGGCACCAGCACACAAATGACCAAAGAGAGTCAGGCTGGACACAAACAGTTAAAGAAATAAAGAACAAAGTGTTAAAAACCAAAGTCCAAAGTGGCTCAAATCAAAACGTAACTACTAATTTCCCAGTTTGAAGACAGAAATTACTGCAGGATTTTAACAAACAGCGGAGCCCAGATTAAAGGCCTCTGTTTTTAATCCCGGTGGTTTAACATTTATAAGGAATGCGCGTATTTGATCAAATATTTTACGAGCGAACTCGGGTTTATTTTATTTGTCTTGGAAGCCTCCGCAGCTTTGCGCCGGAGCGGTTTTGTGCAGACTTTATTGCGCCTGATGGTATTTTTAATCCGCTGTAAAGCGGCTGAGGTCTGAGACGGTGACACGTCTGAAGCATCATCGCGTTATAAAAACTATAACGGGACTCTGCGCGTCCTGCGGCGGGGGGGGGGGCAGAACGGTAGCCCCGGTCCGGGTCTCGGGTTTCAGGCGCCGCCTCCTCCTTGAACGGGGGCCGAGTTTAGGTGGAGGAGGTGCGGGAGGAGCGGGGCCGCTGCGGGACTCGCTCGCACAGCGTTTTTTTTTTTCCTGGCCGTCGGGGGGGGGGACCCTCACACATGGGGTCAGCGCGGCCCGGACGGCTTCACAGTGACGGAGGGGCCCCGACGCGGAGCGGAGCGCTAATTAGGAAAACCTGCTCGAGCAATTAGAGACGAGAGACGCGGCGCGCGTTGGAGCGCACACGGTGGGTGTCCGCGGCTTCTTTAAACCCCCCCGGAGATCCTTTTTAAAGTCTCTTTTACTGGCGGAGCGGACTCGCGTCCACGTCAGGTTTCTTTTGGGGGGGTCGTCTGTGCGTGCTGGAGCGGTGAGTCCTGCTTCCACAAGTTTTCACATCTGTAAAAGTGTTTTTTTTGGGGGTTTTTTTGGTCCCGTCGCCTGATCGGAGTGACCCGGTGACGCGCGTCCCGGCTGGCGCCGCCGACTCGGCAGCCCCCGCTGGACGCCTTCGATCTGCCTTTCCTGACGCCTTCGTGACGCACGACGCCGCCGTGCCGCCGCCTGATCCCCTTTTCGCCCCGCTTCTTTATTTCATTTGCGGGTTTCTGGCAGCAGCGCGCGGAGGAGCCGTGATTGACGGATCAGACTTCTGCCCCCCCCCCCATCGGTACCTCCGTACCTCCATGTCTGATCCCTAAAAACCAGATTTCTGCTTTTGGTTAAGCAGGAATGCAGACCATGTCCAGATCCGTTGCCCCCCCCCTCCCTCTGCGCGCTCAGAAACGCTCTCCTCCTGCCCCCCCCCCATCTCCTCCTGCCCCCCCATCTCCTCCTGCCCCCCCATCTCCTCCTGGGGAGAGCTGTGAAGCAGAAAAGCCATTAAATCGGTTGAGCTGGGTTTAGCTCACATGAGCAAATAAGCTACTGTTGAAAGGCTGTCTCTGCTTAGCGGCTGGGAGGGTGCCACTGCAAAAAATGTTGCCTGGAGTCGAGAGGCCGCTCGCGTCGGTGTTTGCCGTCGACTCCGTGTGGAGAGGAGGAGCGCGCTGGCGGCCGACACCAGCCGAGGCCTCCTTTGTGCTCGCCGTTGACCTTTAGGCACGGTTTATTGGCCCCCAGCGGGGGCAGTAACCCCACCTGTACAATGGGCCCCCAGAGAGGCCCCCGGGTCCATGGTTGTAGTCAGACGCAAAGGGGGGGTCACCTTTTGCTGTATGAACACACCGTTTCAGATTCCCAGTCTGGAGCAAACCTCCAGACTGGGAATGCTGTCGGCCCCAGAGCGAGGAGGCTTTAAACCACCGGATCCTCCGTATCCGACACGCGTGTGCCATGACACGACGAGGGCTGAACGCCCCCCCCCAGGACAAGGTTGTGACCCAACGGGTCCCTCCTCTTGACGGACGGGACGACAGCCGCCGAGGGAGTCGTTCATTTGTGCCACCCTTCCCGGTTTTCCCGCTGGCTCGGGCTCCCTGCGGCAGGTGACCCTGACGGGGATTGTCCCGGGAATGTGGCGGGTCTGTGGAACCTCCGGGGTCGTAATGGGGGGTTGCAGTGGGACAGATGTTCCCTCAGCTGGACAGATTCCCGTCCTGAACTTCCCGGGGTCACGGGGCCGTCAGTCACACGTGGATGTTTGGTCGTGAAGGTGCGACGGCCCGGCGGAGGAATTTACTGTCCCCGACTCTTTTTAGAGCCCAGCAGCCTGTAATTTGCGCCGTCTGGTTCCAGTCAGGCTGACTTTGGTCCTCCGAGAGGACCAGGCTCTCAAACAGGAAGTTCCCGGATTGGGCAAAATCTCTGGCTGAATCCTCGTTCGCCCGTTGGTGAAGGCGCCAGGTTTTGGAACCGGTCTTGGTGGAGTGGATGAGTAACGAGAAGGGACGTCCGCAGGTCTTTGAAAGGGCTGAAATGTCGTCCTGCAGTGAGTCATAAAATCTGGTTATTTTCTTTGCTACACCCTGTTTTTTTGGAAGTTCCGAGTTTGGAGAAGGTGGGTTTAGATGGTCCAAAAGGTTCTCTAGGACTTTAGATTTAGTCAGATAGTTGTTTTTCTTCCTCTCATAAGATGTTGGATTAAAGAGTTAACTCTGTAAAAAGCTAAAAGGTTGTCAGAAGTCAGTTTCCCTCTCGGCCCCGGAGCCTTTACAAGTAGAAATCCTGCAGCATCGTATCGGCTTGCGGTTGCGGTGGAGCTGGCATGCGGCAGGAAATGAATTCCTGGGCCCGCTCGCCGCTGCAGTGTCATTCTTCTGGCGATCCGAAGTGGCCGCAGGTCGCCCCGCAGCCCGGACGTGGCGGGATGCGGGTCAGCTGGGCCCCCCCCCCCCACACGGTTGTTCGGGCTACCTGCAGCTCTGATTAAAGCCAAGTCGCTGGCGTGTTTGCAACTGGGCCCTGCGGTTCGGCTCGACACCAAACACTTTGCTCCTGCGTTCTTTAATCACCGCGTTGTTCCGTAAACTCGCTCCGCTCGCGCGTGTTTACACCAAATGTCAGAAAGTTGCCTGTTGCCTCCATTTGACCGGTTGCTTGGAGTCCGAAAGCATATTTTCCGTCATCGGAAACTAAGAAAATTCTTTTAATTTTGAGTGTTTATTTTCCGGTGAAAATCCAAAAAACAGACAGAGCGCACGAGTATAAAAGTAAACGCTGCTGCTTTTGTGGTCACATTGTTCAAGTTTGCACAGCGGGAGTAAAGACCCTCTTCCTCCTCCTCCTTCTCGCTAGAGGTGCAACCTCAAGAGCAAACAAGGCAAAGCTGCACAGCACCACATGTTTGCTCAGCAGTGACTGGTCTCTGAGTTGGAAAAGGAAAAAACCAAAGAGCTCGACATTTTATTGTTTTCTTCCTCAGAGCCGAAGTAGCTCCCCGGTCAAAGAGGCACCATGAGCTGGAGTTTCCTGACGCGTCTGCTGGACGAGATCTCCAACCACTCCACCTTTGTGGGGAAGATCTGGCTCACCGTCCTGATCATTTTCCGCATCGTGCTGACGGTCGTTGGCGGCGAAACCATCTACTACGATGAGCAGAGTAAATTCATTTGCAACACGCAGCAGCCTGGGTGCGAGAACGTGTGCTACGACGCCTTCGCCCCGCTCTCGCACGTACGATTCTGGATCTTTCAGGTGAGGCGCGCGCTGTGGTCCAGGTCGCCCGGCGGACGGCCTTGGGCTGATTTTGTGTGTGTGTGTCCGTCCAGGTGATTTTGATCACCACCCCCACCATCATGTACCTGGGCTTCGCCATGCACAAGATCGCACGCATGGAGGACAGCGAGTACCGCACCGTCCGGAAACCCAAGAAGAGGATGCCCATCGTGAACCGCGGGGCTGTCCGGGACTACGAGGAAGCGGAGGACAACGGAGAAGAAGACCCGATGATCGCCGAGGAGATCGAACCAGAGAAGCCTGACAAAACGGAGAAGGGTAAGGTGGAGCTGGTCTCCTCTTTCCTCCTGATTCAAACTGTCGGATCCCAACTGGTGTCTCTCATCCAGGTCCAGAGAAAAAGCACGATGGACGGCGGCGAATCCAGCGTGATGGCCTGATGAAGATCTACGTGTGTCAGCTGTTTTGGCGCTCCTCCTTTGAGATCGCCTTCCTCTTTGGCCAGTACACCCTCTATGGTTTAGAAGTGATGCCCTCCTACGTGTGCACCCGCTCACCGTGCCCCCACACCGTGGACTGCTTTGTGTCGCGCCCCACCGAGAAGACCATCTTCCTGCTGGTGATGTACGTCGTGTCCTTGCTCTGCCTGCTCCTCACCGTCTTCGAAATGATCCACCTGGGGATCGGCGGCATCCGCGACACCTTCCGGAAGCGGGCCACCCTCAACCCACGCGCCCCTCGCCCAGCCCCCCCCCGCAGCATAGCCACAGCCCCTCCAGGATACCACGCCACCATGAAGAAGGAGAAACTGAAAGGAGGGCTGAGGGACTCGCCACTGGGCGACTCTGGGCGGGAGAGCTTCGGCGATGAGGGGCCGTCGTCCCGGGAACTGGAGCGGTTGAGGAGGCACCTGAAGCTGGCCCAGCAGCACCTGGACCTGGCCTACCAGGTCGAGGAAGGCAGCCCCTCGAGGAGCAGCAGCCCCGAGGTGAACACGGCTGTGCAGACGGCGGCCGAGCAGAACCGACTCAACTTTGCCCAGGAGAAGCAAGGAGAAACGAGCGAGAAAGGTAAGAGAAGACCCCTCGATGAAGTCAAATCAATGACTGTATCATTTGCTGAAGCGCGTGCAGTTGGATAAATCGGCGATACTTAGCAAAAACCCGACGACCCTACATGGAGCTAATTAGGACAGTTGGTGATTCCGGCCACTAGGTGGCGCTTTACCACCATCGGCTGTTTCCAGAGGTGTCTGACTGCCACCGATAGCACTCGGTGTCAGTGGTCCAATTTCTGGACATATTTTCTCCTCGTTGGCCTTGTTAGCCAGCGTGATTTGAAAATTGCTGTGTTGACTCGACATGGAAAACAGTTTCAGTGTTTAATTGCAGCCTCGAGTTTGGATGTTGGGTTTGCTTGCAAAACATCTGGAAGAAAATACCTTTGTCTTGAACTGTTATGATTAAATCGGAAACAGATTTGGCCAATTTTGAAATTTACTTTCAGAGCTTTGTCCAACCAGGGACATGCAACATTTGTTCCACCGTGGCGCCACGCTAATGACTACGTGGGTCTCGTGAACGTCTCTGAGCGTGAATACTCCTCTTATCTCTGTGTGCAGGAATACATGCCTGAGCGCGCTTCCTGCTCAGACGCCACCCTTCATACCTTCTGGCCTTTAAAGACGTGAGGGAAGCACGTCGGAGGAGGGCAGTCGGACCACTGACGGAGACCCAAGTGTGCGAGCGAGCGAGCGAGTGTGTCTGTGTGTGTGTGAGTGTGTGGGAGGGGGGGTGCCTTTCAGTATTAGGGGCCAGTGAGATGGAAGAAAGCTGCCGACTGTCCTGTTGTGACTTCACATCTTCACATCTGTAAACTTGAATTCCTGCTTCATCTCCCGAGTCCTCGTTCCAGCCAGATTCCCGACTGTGCCTTCAGCCTCCACCCCGTTCTCGTCCGTCTTCAGACCACGTCATGGTTATCAAAACCTCCCTTTAAAGATGTTGCCTAGCGCCCGTCGGTCTCCCGGACGACTGGGCTTCCTGGACAGTTTTTTTTTTTTTTTTGTTTTCTGTCTTCCCATTGATGTTTATGTTAACCGGGATTTAAAGTGGGATTATTGGTGTTTACAGCAGAATGTCGAAGCATGTATCATGACTCAAATTGGCCAAAAAAAAATGTACCTGGGAAATGCTTGAATAGTTCGGGAAATGTTCCACGGAATCTCCGTGAGTTTTAAGTGTTGACCAAAGATGACTCTTTTTTTTAGGGAACATTTGACGGATCTGCTGAACAGACGCCCACCTTTTGATGTTTGACCCGTCTTCTTCCACCACGTCAGGAATTGTGATGCAAAACCTTAACGTTGCTTCTTTTTTTTTTTTTTTTTTGGTAACCGGCTAAAAACATCTGTCTTCCCTGTTCCCATCAACAATGACATTCCATCCTTGTCTCTGGTAATTTACATACTTGTTTGGTGAGGCATACTTTTCCAACTTTGACATACGCCACCACCCTTTGTTGTGCTGAAACATTTCGATGATTTCAAAGAAAACGCCACCACCCAGCCGAGGGGAGGACGGCCGTCGACTGCTGACGCACACACATATTCTCATTTTTTTTTAAGTAAACACATAATCTTCACTGTGAGCGGCTTTGCGCTTCATAGGCAATTCCTCTCGTAGCCTGTCAGCTTGTTTTCTGGTCTTTGAATTTATGGAACTACAAATCGCAGAGTTGCTGTTTAGATGCTGTATTTCGTGTAATCATCTCACTTCAAGTTTTTGCTACTTATCGCAAGGTACGACATTCCATTTTTGAATATGGTCCTTCTTCCAGTGGTTTATACTTTTTTGTATTACGAATTTTGTAGTTTTTTGTAGAGATTATTTTGTCTTCAGAGTAAATAAATATATTTGAAAGGTTACGCTTTGGCCTTTTGTGGCGAAATTGCCTTTTCCCCTTTCTGTTGGAGACTTTTCGTAAATGAAACTGAAGCTAATTTGTTGACTTTGGATGCAGACATACACGATTAAGGAAACGATATGGGTGCAATCAAGCTGGCCTTCATATTTAATCACTGCTTTATTTCTGGACCGATGCCGTTTAAAAGCTTGCGCTACACTGCCCCCTACAGGTGAGTATCGTTAACATAACGAAGGCCGCAAAACTTTTTTTTTTTTTTAAACAGACAAAAATCTGCTTCAGTCAACAATATAAAAAGATCTTCCTGTAATCCGCAAGTATCCTGAGATGGTTGCAACTTCTAGGCTGGTTGCTGGCACCATTTGGTTCTGGAGGTCTTGTCCAGGGACCGATAACCAAACGGTACAAAAGAAGACCCTCTTGCGGTGGTCCTCGGGCCCTAGAGTCTATGGACGGATGGTCTCTAAACCTAAGTTCTGGGTTGGGGCTTCACCTGCCAAGGTCCCTGGACCAGTTCCACGGCTAAAGGACGGGAACTGGTCGCTAGTGGAGGTGGAGAAGAGCTAATTGGTTCATTCTGGCAGTGAGGCAGCACAGTGGACCTGGAACGTAGCGGAGCCCTCAGCCATTAGGGAGGGTTTGATCCAGCTCCTAGGTGGTCCGTCCATCTGAGCTCGATGCCGACGATCCCTCGGGCCTCCTGGAGAATCTGATGTGATGAACTGAGAATAAACAGACGGGCAGAGGAGCTGGCTGTGGCTTCTTTCCCAGCAGAGAACCAGAAGTGGGCAGAGGTGGCCGGAGTCTTGTGGGTGTTGATGGAAGGCTGGAACAAGCATGTGCGTTCGCTGTTGGTGGTCTCTGAGAGCTGAGTCAGGTCTGCCACAGAGCGAGGCTGCCAACGCAAGATGAGGGAGCATACAGAGGAGTGTGACACCAGGGTGCACGACTTCAATGGTGGTGTTCCCCCCACAAACAGCACTTTCAATCAGTTTAACTTATTGACGTACTAAAGAACTGAAAAAGTTTAACACTTGAATTTGACACTGGCAAACAGGCATGAAGCTTTACCTTCAACATACAGAGGCTTTTAAAATGTGAGTGTAGCATTTATTAGATACGACAAAACTAAAGAAGCATGTTGTTTTTGCAATATTGTTTTTGCCCTTCAGCTCACGTGACTGACAGCGGCCGCCCCCAAAAGGTCGCTGCTGACATCGGGTGGCCAAAGGCTCAAACTGCAAGCAGAGGCCTCGCCTTCCGGGTGAGTTCTCAACTTAATTCTTCTTTTCTTGGTGATTTCACAGGCTATTTTACAGCTGATCGACGCATTAGACGCATTAGTGTGGTAACTACTGGAGATATTACAAAAAAACGATTGATTTGGTCCCCTCTCACAACAGAACCCCCCCTTCCCACATACACACATAACCAAAGGGAAAATATCCATAGATTAAACCCAAAGACTGGCATCTTTATCCATGGATATTTGAAAACAACATAACCTCTACAGCCAGATATATCTCACAATGTGCTGTAACTGATAATGTTGAATGTAAGCATAGCATGTTGCTGTTGCTGTCTCAGCCAAGAGCTGTTAGCAGGGGTCTAAAGGCTAGTTAGTTCTAATGATGATATTTGAGTTTCCCCCTCTCTGAATTCAAAACTACAACTATTTCTGTTTTAAACATTGATTACTCAATGCCAAGGAAAAATGTGGATCATGTGAGGGGCGCTTGAATAGTTGTACACCCTTTCCTGGAAATTATATTCCCTGGTGATGATAACCTCTTTCCAAAGTATGGAATAAAGCAGAAAGAATTCTGGAATGGTTTCTAGAGGACAATAGTCAGGCTGAGGTGTTGACTTGGCTTCCAAATTCTCCAGAACTCGATCCAGTTGAATATGTGTGGGATGGGCGCGGAAGTCCAATCAATGGTGACCCCATCCCACATCTTACAGCACTTGAAGGATCTGTTTTAGATTTCTGTGTTTTTTTTTCCTTGGTCCAGCTGGACTGTGACTTTCTGCTGAATGATGGCTGAAGAGTTAAGAGCTTAATATCTGAACAGGACAGGTTTATCTGAATAATGACAACTCTTTATATGTTTACCGTTGAGCTCATTGTCAGTAGCTTACACTGAGCCAAGTCCAATAACTTTAGTTATTAAGAGAAACAAGTATCCTCATGTTTTATTCAGAATGTTGATGGAAAGGGAACTTCCCGAACAATGCCTTGGACCTAACACCACTTATAAGAGACACAACGTGACTAAGACCCAAGACTCCCTGATTGTGGGGCGGTATCACATCAGCCTCAGTCGCCATAAGGGAAGAGTGGGACCACAGATGGGCTTCTGTGGCCGGATTTTCTCAACCCCCGCTGACCTGCTCCCAACAGGATGAGCGCCTCCCCCACCTGAGGCCCAGAACTCCCTCCCTCTTTTTAAATGTGGTTGTGCCAGCCTGATGGATGGCTTCAATCATCGCCCTATCAAACAATCTTTCTTCTTCTCTGGCTAAAATGTTGAGGTTGCTGTCCCAGAAGGACTGACCTTTGACCTTGAGGTCTAGGGGAACAGAGGGTTTGGGTCTGGTGTTTGTTGTAATTTCGCTTTAAAATGTCTCCTTGTGTTAATTATGGATCGAGTCTGTTTGTCATGTATGTTCTTGATGTGTGATTAAATGTTGACAGAAGGCAAAAACCCAGATGTTGCATTCATTCTTTTATTAAATGGGTTTGGACCCTTTTCAGAGTCACAACCAAGTTGTTGTTTCTCTTTTTGAGTCATAGGAGAAAACCCCCATCCTCAGGTGGAAGACACACCCATGAACACCTCATCAGGCCTCACAGTGGTAGGAGACGAATGCGTACTTGGTTTTGCCGTCACAATTTTCAGGAATTGGCAGGTTTTTAGGATTGACTGGAAACGAACAGGACTCTTTGCCCTCACACTTGAAGCTGAAAAAAAAAAAAAACAGTCAGTGCGGTTGAAAACAAATACCATAGTTTCGGAAAAGTTTGATTATTTATATATTTATTTAGATATACGTACTGTTTTTTCACCATATCAGTAAATTGTGGAGATATACAGAAGGTCATAGGGGAAGGCTCTTCAGTGCAGGTGTATGTGTCCAGACGCCCGTAATTGGCCTTGATGATACGGATAACACCTTTTTCTGAGGGTGGAACAGACGGGGCATTAAAAAAAACGAAACTAGCTCCCCTTGATATCGTCATCTAATCTGTACATAAAGCAGACAATCTTACCGCATTTCAAAGAGGCCGTTTTTCCCGTCACAGACAAAAACCTCCTTTGTACCTGTAGAAACACCAGTGAGGTCAGGAGCTGCCGTCAGGGCTGCGAACCATCTCGATATTTTAACTTGTGTCAAATTCACCTGGAATCTCGGCCTCACACGAGTACGTGGCTGAAATGGTGGATTTGGTGGCATCGTAATCGCAGCTGAACATGTTTTTGTGAGGCTTGGGCATCCGGCAGTCCTCCATCTTATCGCAGCTGCGGACAGAAACATGTGGATGTCAGTCTTCTCCAGCACCGAGCCCAGTAGAGTCGCGGCGGTGACAGAAAAGCAGAACTTACACAGCCTTCATCCATGGCAAAAACTCGCTCTTTAAACAGTTTTTCTTAGGAATGCTATTGCAGTAGGCATTGATGTCCGTCTCCAACCCCATCGAACTATCGAACACCGACAAAACGTTGATTTCCGTTGCTTCCGCTAAAAAACAATGTCCAAAATCAAATGTCAGTTTCTTTACATTTTCAATCAAGCAGATTGGTACAAACAGAGATAAGACATACGGCAGGCCAGGTAGAGGTTGGTATCAGGAGTAGCCGTGCTCAACATCTGTCCTGCAGAGAGAAAAGTTACCAGATATTACTGTGTGTGTGTGTGTGTGTGTGTGTGAGTGTATATGCACACATCTAACCCTAACCCAGAAATATGATAAATCTAGTGTATGAGAGAGGTCAGATGATCTTTACCATGGCATCCTGAACAGGCAACCAGAACTGAAAATTCAAAAAGATAATAGAATTATTGATAAAGCACAAATAAAAGGAGCGAGGTTCGTATCATTTGTGGTGGCGGACTTACGGGTGAGTAGGGTGAATCGTACAGAAGACATGGTGCTGCTTCTCCTGCTCGGTGACTCTTTCAGCAGAGAGTGGCCTTTTATATCGTATAGTTCCTTAGTTAAACACACGTGTCAGTCACATCAGCATCTAATAATCAAATCTAATAATCAAACAGGTAATAAAACAAATACTAAGAAACACCATATTAATATATACCCTGAGGACTAACTGAAATATGTAATTAGATCCTCTCAAGAGTTCTTATTCTTTGTTGAGTAATGGTCATAAGTAACCATTTTTATTTAAAATCCAGGTTAATTTTACCTTTGTTTCAATTATATAAATTAATTTTGCCCTTAACCGAAGTGTTTTTGCTTTGTTTATTTGCTCGTGTGGCTTTTCTGTTATTGCTAGACCACATCCTTTCTTTGATTAATAATAATTAATAATTTTTTTGTGGGACTTCTTTTACCTCTTCCCACTCAAATTTGAATATGCTTGTATTGTATATTGCATTTGGCTATATATCATTTTTTCTATTTTCTATTCCTGTTATTTTTCCTTAACTTTATGTTGGCACTGTCACCTCACAGTAAGAAGGAAATTGGGGGAAAAAAAGGAATTTATTTATAGACCATCAACCTTTAAAGCTTACATGAGGATTTAGTGTACCTTGTTCGTGGGTGTCTTTCACTGTGCACTGGTTTCAAGGAGAAATACCAAGGTACATATTCATGTAATATTTTGCTGAGAACTTTTTGTGCAATGAGTCATCTTTACAGAGCGAGAACTATTGTTAATTGTCTGACTAAACTTAAGGTTTGGGGTGTCATCAGTGTAGACCACAGTGAATGAGATGTTCCACCTGATGGAGTTAGTGCCTCAGTTGGAGAGCAAACAAGGTAAAAATGTTTCATGGTTTAGTTTGTAGTTTTTTGCATTTATTCTGTGATGCATTAACTTTAACATTGGCCATTTTATGGGAAATTTATTTTGTTTGCACTGGTAATGTTCAAAAAATGCAGCTGTTTGCAAATGCTAAATCCTTGGTCAGAGCTGGAGCTGTTGTGGGGTGTTAATGGTCTGCAGTGGTCACTATCTGTCAAAACAGAATCAATACCAGGGCCATGGCAGGGGGGCGACACTAGGTAAAGGGTATTATCAAGCCTTTGGAGCTCCGTCAGGATTTCTTTGTCCAGATGGGCTGTGATGTGTGTCACTTTATGCAGAATGGTAGCTTAAAAACCCAGCCAAGAGTTTCTTGTCTTGAACACATGAAACACGGGACAGGTTTTTTAGATTGATGTAATGTTTGGCTTTGTTTTTGCCTTTGAGCTTATTTGGCAAAGTTAAATATTATCATAAGTTCATAAGAGAAATATAAATATGTACCTTTAATTAAAAAAACTAGTGAACAGGATTTTCCTTCATATAGCTATTCATATAACTAATTAAATGTTGAGTACATTGCCATTAAAGTAAATGTATCTCAAAAGAGCTAATTTGAATCACCCCACCCTCAAGCTGTGTAACTTCTCAAACACAACCACAGGTATGTGTACAAGTATCCGCCCGCGTGACGCCGTCCTCATCTCATCAACTCAGAACGTTGCTTTATATCGCCATGTGGATAAGCCATTCTGCTTCTCCAGGTCTGGGTCACGGGGGCAGCAGCTTTAGGAGGGAAGCCCAGACAGCCCTCACCCCAGCCACCTCTACCAGCTCCTCTGGGGGGACCCCCAGGCCTTCCCAGGCCAGGTGAGAGACATAATCCCTCCACCTTGTCCTGCTCCAAGTGCCTCCCAGGTGTCCAAGTTCCTCACCCTGTCTCTAAGGCTGAGCCTGGCCACCCTGAGGAGAAATTCATTTCAGCCGCTTGAATCTACGATCTCATTCTTTTGTTGATGACCACAGGTGAGGGATGAATGTAGATCGACAGGTAAATGATGAACTTTGCCTTTCGTGCTGTACTCCATCTTCACCACGACAGATCGGTGATTTAAAATTCATTTAAAAAAAACAAGGACAATTAATTAATTAATTTGATTTTAATTGGGTAGATGACAGCCACACTGATCAAACAATTTCTCGTTAATATGTAATAAATGTGCCATTGTTTTGATTTTCACATGTGCCTTCTGCCTTTAACTCCTCGTGCAATACTGACCTTGAAGGGGTCAAACGTGCACACGAATGGGATCCCCTGGGACAAGACGGGAGAGGGCGCTATAATCAAGGTTAAAATCAGCACCCCCACTTTATAAAACACGTTCAAGATCGTTTGTCTTTTCTGCGCGTGTGGACAATGAACTGGCCCAAACTGAACAATAAGATATTTGCACAGATTTAGTTTTTTTGAAATCTACTTTCTAAAGTCATGGGTTTAAATTGTAATCTACAATTTAAGACATTAATGATATGAAATGAGGGTGCCGATGGTCACACGGGTTTCAAATAACAGTGAGCAGTGTTGTTGTGTCACTGGTCTTCACCAGTGAATCAACTCCAGTTTTTATTCTTAGACGTTCTTTTTTTAGCAGCTGCAACTGTCTCACCTCTCTGTCAGAGACACATTTGGGTTGATACGATTATCTAAAAGGCCTCTGGAATATCTGTGTGTGTGTGTGTGTGTGTGTGTGTGTGGGGGGGGGGTCATACATGGCAGTCCAAGAAGTATGGCCTATCTGTGGCGTGCAGCTGTCTTCCCCTCAACCTGAGGGAGTTGGAGGGTGAAGGAGGGAGAGTCAAGTCTTACAACATAAAGACGGGTAAATGTTGTTATTTTAAAGAGCACTCAAAAGGCGGCTGACGGAGGAGCTTTCGTGCAGGGCCCAAGTGGTTTGACATTTAAGGGAAAAAAAAGAGAAGAGCGTCCGTCTCTCCATGTGAGTCGCCGGGGTTAAATCTGTTGAAAGGACTGTGACAGCGGCTGCTAATGCTACATGATCTGTGGGGGACTTACACCTATAGCTCAAGCTCTCCAAAGGACGCGTGGAGATGCGGGTTTGGCAAACGATTACAGATTAAATATTTTACTCAATGGATCGTGTTACCTGCACTTGGACTTTGTGGGGAGGTCCAGAAGGATTCCTTTCAGCTTTAATGGCAAAAGTGAGGTGAGTTCCCCTGGTTCCAACTGGTTCCACTACTCAGTAAAAGTCTAATTTAGTCATCTGAGATGAGCATATTAGCAGAACAGCATATTCAAATACAATCTACAATCAATGTTGACATTCAAAGTTGCCTCCAGTATTTGTAAGATTAAGGAGCCTGAATTCTGAGAGTCTGAAAGTCATCAAACTTCACATCACTTGCTTTAATAATGAATTTTACTCTGCGGAAGTTTTTAAATGTGCTTTTTCAGGTTTGCAGAGAGGCAGAATTAGAAACATGATACAAATAGAACACCGCATATGAGCAGTAGCTTTTGTAAGCATTTAAAATACACTGAAGGAGCCACCTGTCAACTCTGGGCCAGGCTTATTTTGGTCCCTGGGGGCAGATACCTGTTTGAAAATCTCCCCCAAAAAACCCAGACTACCAACACAAGCACATTCACATGAGACTCTGATGAGGAGGAGGCGTCATGGCAGCATAATCTTTATGAGACTGTGATTGCGGGTCGTGCAGCTCAGCCTGATTTTTTCATCCCATTGCTGCAAAAGCCAAAAATTAATCAAACAAACTGCTTGATTATTGGAAACGCGGCGGGAATGACGCCATGGTGCACAGGCGAGGCTTCACGCATGCGTCTGTGACAGCATCAAAGGTTGTAATAATTATAATCTGGACATTGCAGGTCGCCAACCTTGGTCAAAAGCCCTCTGTGTCCTCGCTGTGAGCCCGGAGAGAGCTGAACAGATGGAGCCGCTCAGAAGAGTCCTTCATTAGTTTGTGTTGCTACCTCAGTCAGTAAAAAAGTCGAGTCACCATGGCAGAGTATCCCAAACCCGGCCCCAGTCCTAACATCCCGCCTAAGAGACCCAAAGTGTCCAGGGATGGAGCCCCCGACCCTGACGGTGTATCGGCAGAGCCGCAACCCCCGACGTTCATCCGTAAACTCCGTAAGGCTGCAGTGGGAACAGGCTGCGACATCAGGCTGAGAGTCTCTGTGGCCGGATCTCCAAAGCCCTCGCTGACCTGGTTCCACAACGATGAGCTCCTTCCCCCTTCAGAGGCCCAGGACTCAGCGGGGCTCTGGATCCGTGACTGCCACACCAACGACGCTGGCCTCTACACCTGTGTGGCAACCAACCGGTTGGGCGAGGCGAGCTGCAGTGCCGTCCTGGCCGTTATGGACCTCGGCGAAGGTAATCGAAGGTGTAAAAATAACAGAAACAGTGAATTGACTTTGGTGGCAGTCACACAGGGTTATCTGAGCCCAGAACTAGGAGGACTGAGATTCAGCAGGGTTCCTCCAGGTAGACAAATCCCGTCCATCCTGGTTTCCTGCTGGATCAGGACCCTCGTAGGCCTGGGTCGATTCCCCATGAGGACGACAAGTTGCTTCGAAATCTGCTTGTGACTTCCTCAAGCTGTAACGTAAGCGACCGTGCATCTGGCTTTGTTTCAGGCGAATACCCGAGGGCATTTCAGTGTGTTGGGTTTGAATGGATCGTGAGTACTCTCTGTCGTGTCTATCCAGACTTGATGCGAGTGTTTGTGGATTGTCTGGGTTAAACTTGACCTGAAACTTGAAAACCCGCCTCCCAGCTTGGTGTGTCAGGTGCAAGTTGCAAAACTGTAAAAGTGCTACCAATACAAACAGCTGCCTTCCTGTGTTTGTGTCTGTGTCTGGAAGGTCTCCGTGATGTCTGCCGATGTTTTGCGTCACACGTTTCAGTGAAGGCAAGCCGCGCGAAGAGGAGGAGAAAAGATTCCTCTCTTGGTCGCAGGACCAAGGGCATTGGAGA
Source organism: Lagocephalus sceleratus (assembly GCA_911728415.1). NCBI lineage: Eukaryota > Metazoa > Chordata > Actinopteri > Tetraodontiformes > Tetraodontidae > Lagocephalus > Lagocephalus sceleratus. The sequence continues at coordinate 2,280,415 of CAJVRN010000028.1, read as the reverse complement.
AAGTTGACAGTTGAGCTCACATGTCACCAGCTCGCTCATGCACGCTGAAGCTGGCACGTCACTCAGCCCCTCTCCCTTTCATTCTGGTCCTTATCTTTTCCACTGGAAGCTCCAGTTAAACTTTTGTCGTCTCTGCTTTTCTTTAAGAACTTTCTCTTCCAGATGCGACTCACCTGAAGACGTAACGTCGCTAGCATTGCCCTCAGTCAACCTTTAATTAGGATGTCTTCATTGTCTCCGTGCTAAACGTCTTCCCGTGGCTGCGTCTCCCCTCCTCTCCCTCCGTGTGGATATTTATGGGATGGTATGTGCTGTGTCGGCCACGGGGCTCGTGCTCTGATGATGTGCGGATGCCGCCGGGCCCTTCTCCTATTGCAGCGGCAGGCGTCACAGATAATTATAGCATCGCCACGGTCAAGGCAGCACTGTCACACTCCATCACACAGTCGGTGATGAAAGTGAAAAAGCGAGGCTACACTGGGGGGACTGGCGATGGGAGCCTCTGCGTAGGTGTCTGCTGGTGTGTCTGGTGATATATATTTTCTGTTACCGCAGTGCCTTGTGTCTGACTGCTGCTAGACCAGTAATGGAGGTTAAGTTCAGCTGGGGAGGTTTGGAAACGCGGACTGGCTTTACGTTAAACCCATAAAAGCTAATCTCAGTTCGTATTTTGCACCAACGTGCTCTGAATGTCATTTTTGTTTTCATTATGTTTTGTGAAACACAAACCAGACCAGAAAGGTCAACAACGCCCCCACCTATTCGTGGTTTTGACTGGTACTGCAGCTTAGTCTTTTTTCACGTGTTATGGGATGTCCTGCTGAATCACTGTATTGTATAGCTCGAAAGAACTGGAAAAACAGCTGTTTGCCCTCGCAATTGTACTCCAAACTTCAGTTAGAGTTGCTTCGACCAGAGTTTCTACAACTATTTTACTGTCTCACACTGTGTGCGCAGATTAATGGAGTGTGACAGAATGTCTGCTCTGCTGGGGCTGCACTGCTCCCCACAGTTCAGGCAGATTGACCTCCAGAGGACAGCAGCATTTAATCTCCTGCTATAGTTGGGGAGGGAGGCAGGCCCTCACAGGGGGTGCGGGGAGAAAGTACAGTACGACCAAAGAGGCCGTGACACCCAAACCTGCAAATAGAACACTGAAGCAGTCGAAGGAGACAGGAAGAGGCCACGCAAGACAATCATGGGCTGACGGGGACGGAGCTCCACCGACGAACTTTAATGTTAAATCCAGCTCCGTGCATCGGCAGAGGAAGCCAGAGGACATGATATGATAAGACGGGGCAGGAAGAGGTTCTCTACTTTTACTGAAGTTCTGCTCCAGGCAGCCAGGACCTGCACCATGAGGGCCGTCAGAGAATAGTCAGCACCGGGCCCGTGCTTTGCCATGTTGCGTAAGGAGCTGCTCGATGCGCGGAGGGCTTTGAGGAGTGCCAGAGAAGGTGCGAGTGGGCCGCGAAGTAAGAAGCAGAGAGGTGAGTGGGAGCTGGTTGCTACATCCTTTAACGGGGTCGTGGAGGAGCTGCGCTGGAGATGAAAACACACACTCAGCTGCAGCTTGTTGCTCAGATGGATTCCTTTGACTTCTTCTCTTGCATTATTCAGGAAGGCTCTGGGTAATTAGAATGCTTTTTTTTTGTTATTTGCCCTCCTCCCTGAGGACTGACACCCTCCTCAACATCTAAAAGAAGTGCCACTAATTAACTTAGCTCAACAACCTGGAGAGAATTGTTTTTCCTGGCCTGAACGTGCCTTTCCGACTTATTTCACCACCTTCAGGTAGGAACAGGAAGCACACACGGAAACTAGAAGTAAGGCCTTTACCCCCCCATCCAGGAGCAAAGCCAAATCAAGAAAACACAGTGAATTCTTTTGGAAATAGACTTAATTTATGCTCCGTTAATGAAGTTCAGTTGGCGTCCCAGTTCAGTCCCTCACTCTTGGTCCGTCCCACTGTCCTCGCGTCTGGACTGAAGTGGCTCATGCTGGCGTAATGAGGCGGAGACTCTTTAATCTGTAGCTGCTCCGTCGCTCCACATTCTCCGAAGAACCGAGTGCGATTATCGGTGGAGCGAGGGCAAAGCCGACGTGGTCCTCCTGCTGTTTGGTCTGGCAGGAAGCGTGTTTGTGTTCCGAGCGGCTGGGACATGGCCACTCGCTGGATTCTGTCGGGATTAGGTGCTGGTATCAGGTTGCGGTGTGGCTTTCAACGTTGGCCGCACTCATTTTCAACCCTCAGCCTGCGAGGCAGATTGACACGGCCCTCAAATCTTTTTATGATGGGTTTTGGATGGAGGGAATAACTTCGCCATGACTCTATGGTTGACGTTGCGTCTGGTCTCCTTTGTTCTTAAACAGGAACCATTCAGAGCAGAGGCAGGTTTTCACCTAACCACTGTGTGAGAGCCTATTTCATGTGGATTTGAGGCGCCAGATGTTGTTGGAGTTCTTCCACTGCTGACCTTGAACTCTGAATTTCGCCATTTTCATCCATTTGTTCTGATTTATGCTGGTGGATCAATGCTGCAGGATCAGCAGGTATAAGAAGCACCTGTGACAGAATGGACCAGCGGACGATTCCTTTGGTGGGAGGCGTTGGTGGTGGTGGTGGTGGTGGTCACTCTCTTCCTGTAGTGGGTGCTGGATTGATGTGACCTGGTCTGGTCAGCGTGTGATGCTGAGAGGCTCCAGGCTCATTGCTGATAAAGCTGTTTGCTCTGGAAGGCATCCATCACCGGCTGTCCTCCTGAAAGCCCCCCCATGCCACAAAATCGATGGCTTTCATGAAGTCTGCTCTCCCCTCAATGCTGTTTTAAGCTAATTAAGCTGCTCCAAATTACACGATTGCTCTTTCTGATCAGGGATTTGATACTAATTTAACAGAGTACATGAGTAAAAATATAGAATAGATTCTGAAGGATAGAGAGAACATTCAGATAAGGCTCAAGTGGAGCCTGCAGGTCCGAACATTCTTTTGCCCTCTGAACCATCAAACATGCAAATTCAGACTAAACGTAATTACACGGTCCAATAAAACCAAATTATCTTTTTTAAATGACAGTTATTTTATGACATCTCAGCCTGCGATTGATCGAGGCTGACTCATTTTGGCTTTTAGCGAGCGCACAAACCCCCCCTCGGTGAGAGGCTTTTCCAGGCAGTATGAAATGGAAGCGTGTGCTCCGTATCTGGGTGAGTTTGGGATCATGATGGGTTTATTGATCCAGGGGCGTTTGAATGGCTACTCTGTGGTGGATCCTCTATCGTGCATAAAGCACTGGCATTGATCGGTGGAGCGAGCGCCTGATGTTGGTGATGGATGGAGGAGGAGGGGGAGGATGGGGACGATGAAGAGGGGGAGGTTGGTTAAAATAACTGTGGCTGAGAGCGCACCACAGCCCAGCGTGTGTGGGAGAGGATGGCTCTGGAAATGTGTGGTGTTCATGTAAAGGAGAAAACATCTGCTGAGGGACAACATCTAGACGAGAGCACTTGTCCTGCCTCCTTTCTGACTGGTTCCAGCTCACTGTCTCACCTGGAAACAGAACAGAAACCATCAACCACCCCAAAGTGCTGCTGGTCAAAGTTGACCACTGCCTGTTGACTCTGACCTCTTGTCTTGATGGAACCAGTGCTGGATCCATCTCACAACCAATAAGCTGATATATTCTGACTGTTTTAACGACCTGTAGCTTCTACATTTCCTTTCAAGACTCATTTAGGTGTCAATAGGTTGACATTTAAATGATTGGACAGAAGTAAGTAAAAACCAGTTACTGTGTCAATGATGGAAAGTGCCTATTTCAGGCCGAGGGCTTTGAGGAGGAGGTAGGGTTCCTGTTTTACATCACCGCCCGCTCGTCCGTCGCTTCCTTGGCCGTGGACGTTCTCAGGTTGCTACCCTTGACCATCACAGGAGGAGCTAAATAACTGAGGCTTGGCCGAGGGTCACTCGTAAACAGTGAGCGAGGCGCCTTCCTCGCCGTTTTCTCTGCCTCCTCCCCGATGAATCTTCTCCCCACCATCATCCCTGATGCTGTCTCCATCCCTTTGTTTACCCCCACCCCCACCCTCCTTCTGCCCTTGCTCTCTTCTCATCCCCTCGGTCTCTCTCTCCGTCACTCCCATCTTTCAGTCTCACTGCACAGAAACGAGATCTCGCTCTTTTCAGGGCACTTCTCCTCTTCATCGCTCTTTTTCTCCGCTCTCATTACCGCAGTCAAAACCAATTCAGCCCCCACGCTCGGGCTCTCCACCCCCTCCTCCTGTTGTTTTGAGTGTGCTCTCTGTCGAGGGTGGGGGGATTTGGTCCAACCAGTGGAGAATTGCCCCTCCGAAGGCAGCGTCTACGTCACGGAGAGACGCTGCTCACATCAGCGGATACACAGTGAGACACAAAGACACCTGGCTCAGCGCATCCTCGCTCCATCTCCCAGCGTCTCGCTCCCAGGCTGGTGGAGCTCGGGAAGCTCGTTCCCTTTTCCCTCTTTCTTGCTTCCTGCCTGACGCCACACCCTGGGCTGGTTGGACTCGCCGGGTTGTTTTGTGAGCCGATGCCACAGGTAAACGCGTGCACTTGACGGCCAAATTACTGGGAGAAGATGAAGAAAATCTGGTCCAAGAAGAGATTTCAGGTGAGTTTCTCACTGAAGCCTCCGATTCGATGGCACAAAAGCTGAAGTGGGATAAAAACCTGTTTTTTTCTGCTACTTTGCCCGACAATGTACCGCATACGAGTTTAAATCTATCGGACACCACTGATATTGATGTTTGAATACATTATCTTATTAAAATTGGGAAATAGACCGCACGAGTCGGTGGTGCTATTGTTATTGACAATGCTGGGACAAAACAGGATGGGATAATGAGGAAAATTAGGGCAGGAAAAATCCGATATCCGTGCAAATTTGGAGTAAAAGCAGCCCAGATTTCTGCTGCGCCCCTGTGTACACCCTCCTCTTGGTGGTTCTGACATTTTTATGTCAGGTTTCCAAATATTGGGAGGGAATGAAAAGTGTGTCAGTAGGCTACCCTCGACGGAGACGGCAGCTCGACATCGGGCCTCGAAGGTGGAAGCGAGCTTCTAAAGGCGATTTCACGGCGGCCGCCTCCTTTCACTTGCATGTAGAGCCTCTGAGCAGATTTGTTAGAATAAAACAGGCAGGAATTGGATTACATCCACAGAATATCCTCTCCACCCTTCCAATGGAGGCAGGTTCCCGGCGGTCTCTGACAGGAAAATCGCAGCACTGTCAACTCTGTCAAAGAGCGGTTGGCACGAGGCAACAGTCAGTCAGACCCCTGACGCGAAAGCATTAACCGATGGTGGGAAGCACGGCGAGCGCGTGGGGGGAGAGCGTGAGTCACTTTGCTACTTTTGCTCTCGATCCGCTGCGAAAGAGTGAGTCATTCCAGGGCTCCGTCCCCCCGGGTGACTGACAGGCCGTCCAGGAAGGTCCGTCTCCTGAATTTAGAAATTCCCCCGTTTGATGTGAGTGATAAGCCCAGCACCAATCAGGAGCCCCTGGGAACAACCTTTGGGGCTCAGGCCCTAACCCGCAGCCTGACCCCAGAATTCCACCGGACAGCGAGCAGACGGAACGGGAAGCAGAAATCTGGGCCGCGGGTCGCGCCGGAGCGAGCGGTAGGCTGTGTGTTTTGTTAAGTAACGTGCTGTGCTGTGTGTCTTGTTTCAGAAAACTGGGCATCCCACACGGACATTTGGCAGATTCACCCATGGTGTGTTGTCAGTATGAGCTCTACTTTTTAAAAAAAAAAATTCCCTTTTTTCCTCAGAAATGTGAAACACTGTTTGTTTGCACTCGTTTCCCTCTACCGTGTGTAACTCCTGCTGATGCAGCTGATGTCTTTAACTAAAGGTCTTCAAACAAGGAGCTTATTTTAGACCTGAAGCCCACCCACGCCAGCAGCGTTACCCTAATCTGGCCTCTCTCTGCTCTGAGGTTATAATTTCTAATTGCATTTGCGATGTTTATTAAATGTGTCTGATCTCAGGTTGCTGCATCGTAACAGGCGGTGCTGTGTGATATAGATCCCCTCATAATTACATTGCTGGGTCTGTTCCTCCCGCCTGGCGTGCAGCAATTTAACTTCATCTGATGCAGATGGGTGGATCTACATCTGCACGCTCAGGAAAGACAACACGCTGCGAGCAGTGTAATGGCTTAATGGTGCATCGGCTCTCTTATCGTCAGGCTGAACAGTCTGGAATGATCTAATCAGGATCTGAGTTGAAGCTAGAAGCACTGAGGTGCAGCCTGTTTTGTGGTTGTCGTTCTCCTCCTTCACGACCCGTCTAACCACTGAACGTATCTGTCAGGCGCCCAGCAGTTTGCCTGGTGATTTTAGACCCTAATGGGTACGAAGAGGATTGGTCGTGTGGGTGAGAGAGATGCTGGTTTCCATAGTAACGGTGCTCTCCCGTCTGCCCTCTCTTGCTGCCACTATGGAAGCGAAGTTTTCCGCTCCTGCCGAAAGCAAAGCTACGGTAAAGCCCGCCTGCCTTGATCCAATCCCCCCCCGCCCCCTCCCTGAATCCATCTGTTCAGCCTGCTGATGTAATGTGATCTGAGCCTCGCTGATATGGCTTCAGGCAGCTCGTGTCTCTGTCCCCTTCCCTCTATTGTGTGCGTGCGTGTGTGTGTTTGTATGTGCGTGTCCCAGAAGCCACAAGTCAAACATACATCGCCCATGTTCGTCTGTGTCGACATACGCTGGGATTAGTTTTCAGTTCATTCATTTTTCTCGTGGCGTTTTCCTCGTCGGAAACACGGCTTACCTTTGGCTCCCTGTTGGTGTTAAAAGGTTACCGAGGAACCTGGCATATTTCTGCTGCTTCTGCACTTTAGGTGCAATTAAAAATCAGCCTGAATAGCGGGGAAAACAAGAGAATACGCTGCTGCGTGACCAACGCTTCAGTGGGATCATTTACACATCCCCCTCCCCTCTACCTATCACAGCTGAGCTCATGTCACGCTCATGATTCAGCCCATTTATTTCCCCTGGGGGGGGGGCTCGGTTCTGTTCGAGGACCTGTCAGGCCCCGCGCCGCTCGCGTCACTTGCTGTTTTCATCCTTCTCACGAACGCCCCCCCATCCCCCTTTTTATTCACCTGCTGCTCTTGGCGTTTCAGACTCTGAGACCACGGAGGATGAGACCACAGAGCCTCAGGTGGAGACCAAAGAGGGTTCAGGCAGGAACCAGGACAAGGCTGGACGGAGAAGAGCTTCAGGTACCGCGGCTGACGCTCGTCACTAATCACAATAAACCATCTGTTGGGGGTGGGGGGGGCATCACCTGGGTCCAGTATGTGGGCACCAATCCCACCTAGTGTGACACACTGCCCCAGTTTCCAGCTGGGGGCCTGGCGTTCCAGTCTGGATCTGACTGTGTGGCCCCGCTGAAGATAGTCGGGCCCGTTCTTTTGTATTAACGAGAGTTTTCTTTGCAAAAGAATTTGATCAAAATCTAAACTTGCGGTTGAACAGAACTGCGCTGATCAGTGGGGCCGGGGCCTAATTAGCGTTGGATTAAGATTCATGATCAGCTGTAATGAAAATTGTTCCAAGATTTAACTTAATTACTGCAGAACTTGATGAGTCACACTCAAGTCCTGATAAGTGAAATGAGCAGAACCACACTTGAATGGAATATTCATGTCCTCAGATGAAACCAGAAAAACTGGGTTGCAGCTTTTTGTAATAATTCATGAGTAATTTCAGTCATCCCAACCGCAGAATAATAACCCATATAAATGAAGGATTCACCAGGTGGTTTGTTCTCTCGAGCAAACAGATTGTACATGCCTCATTGCATGTAACCGCGATGCCCAGACCCTCAGTCAGACCTGGGTTTGATTCACGTCCCGGACACGTAGCGCGCTGTTTCCCTCTCTGAAGTTTCTGATTCATCAGGTGACCTGCTGCTGTTTATCCTCCTCTTCGGTGGCGCTGAGTCAGTGTCCCTCCCGACTGCAGCCGAAGACGAGCTCACGCTGCTCCTCGTTAGGCGGAGATGCTGACTGCTCTTTCTTTTTGCTGCTGAAAGCATTCCCGTCCGCGTTGATACTGGCTAAAATGCCAGTCAATGCCTGATTTGTGCTTGGGGGAGGATCCCTTATATCCTGCTCCGAAGCAGCCCCTGCGCTCCAATTTGTCCGATATCGTCAATGAAGGCTTGGCGTGAAATGGAAAAAGGATTTGAAATATCCCAAATTTGTGATTCGGTTCCACCCCCCTAAAAAAGACGTTGGGCCAATCATCTGTCCTTTAAACAAACTCACAGATTCTCACACGTACAGTCACAAACTGTTAAAGCAGTAAAATCTCTCAATTCCTAGAGGGATTGTCCAAATTCCAACACCCAAGCAAATGTGTTTTTTTTGTTGCTCCAGGTGAGGGAGGAGGGATGATGGACTACAATCCAGATGCCTCGGATCGCAGGGCCACTCTCCCTGGAGCCTACGACCCCGTGGTGGAGCGGGAGCTCCGTGCTCTGGGTTCCCGCCCTCCCGGGCTCCACTTGGACCCCGCAAACCCAGCCAGGCAAGCCCCCGGTGGCGCTCCCGCCGAGGGGGGCCCTCCCGTCCGTCACCTGGGTGTAGAACCGCTGATCCGGGCTTCTCACGCTAACCTGGCCCGACCCGTTCAAGGGTCAGAGGAAAGTGTTTCCATAGGCAGCGATTACTATGGGAGCATGTTCAGCCTCTACAGAGGAAGAACATTTTCGATGCCGTTATAGCACATGACCTTTCATTTAGGAGCCGTCTAGAAGTCAAGAGACTGATCATCAACCCCAGAAAGACCTTAAATCCTCTGTTGACCCCAAAATTTGACCTTTTTTTATACATTCAGACTGTTTTAATGAAGTTGTTTTGCTTCTGCTTCTGTTATCACACTTTCCTTTGACTCGGTTTTATTGCTGTGGTTTGATTTTAGCCCAATGGTACTTAAATATTTTAACCTTTCTTATATTTCTTATATTTGTATAAACATTCTAACGTGTTGCTCAGCACTTCTGAACCGTCAATACTTCTGTACTCACCGCACGTTTCTCGGAGTGAGCCCTGGAGTTTGGATTAGCACCGCATCTTTCTTTGGCTTCCTTTGGCATGCATGAGTTTGTTAACTTTGATCGATCTGATGTTTGCATGAATGTCCTCATGAAGGAATAATCGTGTGATTAACTCTTTCTGTTCAGGCCTGTTATTTCCTCTGCCTTTTGTATGGGATCATGTTGTATTTCTTTCTTTGTTACTGCAACATGCCTGAAAATTCCGACGCTCCCTGAAGTGTTCGGGCTCATACGAAGTCCCCTCGAACTGTGAACTGGACATTGTTGTTTTTCGACCTTCGTCTGCCTTGTCATGTTACTTTAGTTGCTCTCTTATAAGGAGACACTGACAAAGAGCACAGGTGAAATTTCAACATGAGACAGTGACACCAACGGAAGTTTGTCTGCTCCTTTATGACTCTTCCGACACCTGCAGCAGCTGTGCTAGTGCTCTAACATCACACCTCCATTTTCCCCTCAATCCCCACCCCTCTAGGACTCAAACTGCTGAAGAATCACAGGAGATCTCCCCCCATGCCCCCTTGTTTTCTCTCCAGCCACCTGCCAATCCTCACCCAAACAGTACCCCAAACCGAGACCCGGACAAACATATCCCTTCAGATCCCAAGTCTTATAAACCAGATCACCCATCAAATGTTAAGTCAGCTAATCAGGCACCCAAGATCTCTGACAAAGTCCGAGCTTTTGAGAACCGAATGGCGAGTTTGGAGAAGCCCGGCAGATCTGCTGGAAGCCGGGTAGCTTCCCCCGATTCAAGCGATAGTGGAAAGAAGACTGGAGGCCCCAGCAGAGAGGAAGTCAGAATCCTGGAGGGTGCAGCCCAGAAAAGAGCCACATTCAAGCAACGGGCTTCCTCATTGGAGGACAAAACCAACTATTCCCAGAGGGTCCAGAGTTACCAGAGCAAGTTCACAGAAGAGCTACAGAGAATCAAGAAACTTGTGGGAAAGCCAAGTTTGAAGAAGTCATATTCCACCGAGCAACTGTCTCAGAAAGACAGGCTGGCTGCGGAGAAAGTGGAGCCCATTCCACCCCAGGTGGTCCAAAAGTTGGAGGCGAGGGAGCGAGCCATGCGGGAGAGGGAAGCCGGGGAAAGGGAGGGGAAGTCACAGATGCCCCTGCAGGTCAAAGGTCGGACACATCCGGACACCCGGGGGAACCCGGACAGCTCATCACGGGGAAGCACAGCGCACAGCCCTGTTGCCATGGAGACAGCCCCAGTTCACCAGTTACCAGGACAACCACTGCCAACAGCCTTTAGGACGCGTTTCAGCAGGTTTGTTCAAGATGTGTGATGGGTTTTAATTATGTGTCTGCCTTTTGCAAGATTTGATGTTTACTAACAGATGTGGGAGTCACTTCCACCGCATGAGCGCTGACTTCACACTCGAGTGTTACATAACAGGTTTTATGTCTTTGTGCGCAGGGATACAAATCCAAACTTTCACTCCAGCGACGATACATTTGCTGCCACGCGTCCAAAGTCGGTCGTCAGGGACACGGATCCAACAGCAGCCAACAGGCCCAGATCATCCAGTCCACGTGGAAAACCAGCATCCAGTTTAACTGCGAGGGAACTCAACTCCCTCCAGAAAACCCCTTCACCTGCCCCATCCGTCAGCCCTCTTCTCAAAAGAAGGAAGGCAGAGGCGGGACAGACGGGTCTCACTGCAATACTGAGTGTCCCGACTATTCTGGTGGAAGATGAGCCAGTGGAGGCAGAAGGTGGTACCGGTGTAAGGAACACAGAGGTCCTCCAGAGCAAGATGGGCCCCGGATCTCCAGACAAAGGCAAGACACCAATCACGCGAGGGCAGAACTTTCGATTGAGATCAATCTAAACGAGTTTTTTAAACCCTCAAACTCTAAAAATGCGAAACACCACAATGACAGGAGCTCATGTTGGTTTTTAGAGACACTTTGGAGACACACTTGTTTGTAGCATGTACAGTAGCAGATGGTGTAACCTCAACCCCTTGAGGGGCCGGCCTGAGCCGGATCCTTCCTGAAGTTCTGGGATCGAATTTTATGTGAAGGTCAAGTTCGTAATGACTTCAGATGAGTATAATTATCAGGTGTGAAGCTACATATAATGGGTGTCTTATGACACGATCGGACATGCCATACTCTACTAAGACAAAACAAAAATATTTATTTAGCTCTTTTATATTTGGCCTTCTCGGCCACCCTTGGCCACCCTGGGAGGGGGGCCCCAGAACGCTTCTATCGTGCAGGCAGCCCTGCTGAGGACACGCACAACAGCTGTGCCTAACTGGAACACTTTGACAGCGTTAACAAGCAAATGTGAATGAAATTAAGAGCTTTGGAAAGTGAAGCCTGCAGCTAAAGGGACAGGGTCGATCGGGGATCTATTTTTTGGGCCCTCGTGAAAAATATAGATCTGCTTCTGGGTTGAGACCCGGTAACAGAACCCACGTCATACAAAGACCTAAAAGCCAGAAACTAGATCTTGACTATTTCGAGTACTGACCCACTTGGGAAAGGCAGGAAGTCCCACGTTAACACGACCTGTCCCTTTAAGGTGGTCTGTACCTGTCTGCTGGTGAGGGGGCCGCCGAGGGGCCTCAGGTCTGAGGCTCAAAATGAGGACACGTTGGCGCCCGGCAGTGCGGCTGTCCTACTCAAATGTGTGGTTACCGGGAGACCGCCCCTAGAGGTCCAGCTTTGAAGACCACTTATTTGTCTCCCAAGTGATAATCTGATAAAACAAATCCAGTCATCATGTTTGCGTGGGCCGGGCTCTGTGCTCTTCAGTGGGAGGCTTTGTTGAGTCCTTTTTCCTTCGAGGGAATGTTTTTGATTTGTTGCCTCCTCGGTATCGCGGAGGATGACTAACGTGCCGTACAGGACGCTGCATTCCATGCGGTGACGTCTGAGGGGGGCATTCATCAGCCTGCTGATGAAGCAGATGGGGCTCGTACCGCGTCACGGCCGCCGACGATCGGCCAGGTGAGAGCGGGCCGTGACGCAACAGCCCGTGCGTGCGCTGACGTCTGTGGATCTGGCCCTCCTCCACCTCACGTTCCCCTTTCAACCAACACAAAAGGCTGGAGCTCAGCATCCCGGCTGCGGGGCTCCTCGCAGCCTGAGTTGCCATGGCAACGCATGAATTCTTAAAGCCCCTGAGTTCCCTTTGGTGCCATCTGAAAGGCGCTCAAAACCCAAACGCTCCCCGGGGCCCTACGGGCGGCCGCGGCTTTTCATGATACGCGCCGTTTGAGTTCAGCCCGCGCGGCGTGCGTTGAATCAGCTTGTCAACAAATGCGCGCGTCGTCTGCGGCGCGGCCTCACCAGCAGCACAGGGGCCCGCGTTCCCATATTAGGTCAGCGGAGTCCAACTTGCGGGGGTATTTTTAGCCGCCCTCTTGTTCTCTCGGGTAATTGCAGTCTGCTTTATGTCCTCATGCGAGATTACTGCTGCAATCACGGAGAGTTCTTTTCTTTTTTTTTTTTTTTTTGGCTCTCTATATTTCAGAGGGCTCCTAACTGGAAAATGTGGTGGGAGATTATGTGAGTCACTTTGTGAGTAGAGCTTTGAAAGCGAGTGATTTGTGGGCTACAAAAGATGTCAGACCTCCGTTTGGTGGAGGAGATTAACACTGTATTCCTGCTGCTTCTGCACAAAACATCACAGGAGTTGAAGATGTTCCCAGCTTTTCATTTGTGCCACCAAACAGTATTTAGATACGTGTGTGTGTGTGTGTGTGTGTGTGTGTGTGTGTGTGTGTGTGTGAGCCCCTGGAATGTTATGGATATGGAAGTGGCAGGTTTAGTGTCTGATGGCGGTTAGTTGGCAGGTTTGTGTAGCTCCTCTGGGGAGCTGCAGACCCAGACGCTGCTCACCGATGTGACTCCAGGTCAGTTCTCTGCTTTATTGTTTTCATTTTTCTCCTCATAATCGCAGAAATTCTCACATTTTCTGTCACGGAGCAGCTCTTGCAGCAGGCGACCCTGTTTTTCCCCTTTTAGCAGCAGCACTCGTGCACTCATGTGAAATGTGCACGCTCATCTGTGTCCATCTGATGTGTGAGCTTTAGGTTCCTCTGGGGGGGGGGGGCAGCAGCACAGAAAGAGGAACAGTGGCAAAAAGCGCTGCGAAGATAGAGTTGTGTGTGAGTGATTTTGATTGTGTCCAGTGGAATCATTCTGGCTGGCGATGAAGTCGTCATACACAGCAACTGTTCTGGAACTTCCTGGGAATACACGAGTGATTGGGTCAGGGATTAAGGGATTAATTCATTATCTGTTCGGTTACGGCCACTTCAGAGAGGTCCCAGTGGTCCTGTGTGCGTGTGTGTGTGTGTGTTTATGGCCCACTTGTGTCTCTAGTCTACTCGATGTTGCCAACTGCTTATGTTGGCAAAGAACTCCACCAAAGCGAGTGAAGACTGTAAACATGGCAGCTCTGACAGATTGTTCCCGGCTAAAGCAGATCTGCTCGTAATAAGACGCATTAAATCGGACCTGACTTTCGCTTTTAAAGTGAAAATGAATTAGAGCTGGGATGTGGTAGCTGGGACGACGTATTTATATGCATTTTGACGCTCTTTCAGAGCTGGCATGTAGTCTGCCTCTGTCAGCGGAGGAGCGCCTGAGCCCTCGGGAGGAGGCGATGGAGCTCGGGGACTCGCCTGCTTCCTGCAGAAAAGTCCACTTCAAAGAGCCGCCATCGTTCCAGGTTGGGGCTGATTTAAAACCAAATACTTTAAGAGTCTGAAAGCCCATTCTAAGATCCCTAATAATTATCTTAAAAAGGTGGCGCCCTTCGACCAAGCAGTTACCGAAGGTCAAGATGTGGTCATCTCAGCGAAGGTCAGAGGTCAGCCCACACCCGTGGTGCACTGGTAAGATTTACGGTCCAGTGTCTTCGTGCAGGCGCCCCAAAGTCACCCCTCATTCCCCCTCCTTAAACCACTGTGACAACTACTTCTTGTCGACCCAGGTGGAAGGACAGAGCCCCAGTGAAGACGGCGGGCCGGCTCGCCTCGCGGCAGATGGAGGACGGCACCGTGGAAATGAGAATCAGCTCGGCGCAGAGGTCAGATGCCGGACTTTACGTCTGCAGAATGATCAATGAACACGGAACCAAGCAGGCGGAGTGCAGAGTGGACGTTAGAGGTGAGCGCCGGTGGCAGCGGCGGCCTGTTTCACCGCGGCGCCTCCTCCCGTGATCACTCTGTGTGATTACAGGTGCGGGAGAGGCGGCGCTGACCATCACCAGGGAGGTGGCCGATGTGGCGGTGAGGGCCGGCGAGTCGGTCATGCTGGAGTGTCACATGGCCGGACCCCCAGATGTGGACGTGGACTGGCTGTCCAGCGGGAAGCTGATCCAGCCGGCACTGCTCAACTGTAAAATGCACTTTGACGGCAAGAGGTGACCTCAAACACTGCCCTCGACTGAAATGTACAACTTGGATTTTCACGGTTGCTGGGATTGTTTCAACTCAGGTGCCGCCTGCTGCTGAATTCAGTACACGAGGACGATAGTGGAACGTACACATGCAAGCTCAGCACAGCCAAAGGTGAAGCATGGTCAAAAACCTCAGCCGGTTTGGCCTCCTCTGATGTTTGCCTTTGCTCCCTTTAAACGATCCATCTCCTCACTCACAGAGGAGTTGACCTCCAGTGCAGACCTGAGAGTTACACCATCCAGGGAGCCCCTGTTCACCCGCAAACTGGACGTCCTGGAGGTCATCGAGGGCCGCAGTGCCCGCTTTGACTGCAAGGTGAGCGGCTCGCCTGCTCCACGGGTCACATGGATGCACTTTGGTAAGAATCTGTCTGGTCTAAGTCACCGAAGGCCTCAGAGGAGAGGGTTTGTTTCACTGCCTGTCGTGTCGCCTCAGAGACGAAAGTGGAGGAGGGCGAGGACTTCCGCATCCTTCAGGCCGGCGGGCGTCACTCCCTCGTCATCGCCCACGCCAGCACCGACACGGAGGGCTTCTACACCGCGATCGCCCAGAACATCCATGGAAAGTCTGAATGCACTGCCGAGCTCTACGTGCAAGAACATCGAGCTGCCATCTCCTCTCACATGTAAGAGGCGGAGTTCAGAGGGGAAACGCTCAAACCACCATAGGTGGAGGCGTATTCAGAGTTCCCTTTCACTCAGTGTGCTCCGCCTTCCTTCAGGGCCAAGATGGAGAAGATGCCGTCCATCCCAGAGGAGCCTGAGGTTCTGGAGAGTGAAGTGGAGCGGCGGACCATGCCGGATTTCATCAAACCACTGGCTGATATGGAGGTGGTCGAAGGCAGAGAGGTGGTGCTGAGGTGTAAGGTGGCCGGCCTCCCGTACCCAACCATCAGCTGGTACCACAACAGCAAACGCATAGAAAGCAGCGAGGAGCGCAAGATGACCCAGCGTAAGCAAAGAACTGTCAATCCAGCCCTAAGGTGAGGTGTGACGGTGAATAACAAAGCTGCATATGTCCTTCAGACAGGGATGTCCACAGTCTGGTCATCAGGAGCACTTGTCACGCTCATGGCGGTGTCTACAAGGCCGTCATCTCCAACAAAGTGGGCAAGGCGGCTTGCTATGCCCACCTCTATGTCACAGACATCGTCCCTGAACCTCCTGATGGTCCTCCAGTGATCGAGACCATTACAGGGAAAACTATAACCATCAGCTGGAAAAAGCCAAAGAGGCTGGACCCTTCTCTTGGTGGGTTCTTTGTTGTCCTGTGATAACAGATGATGGGAGTGTTCCTAGACTAAAACCCACTTGCATGTGCAGATTCTGGTTCCTTGCTGTACGTGGTTCAACAACAGCCTCTGGGCTCCATCCAGTGGTCTGTCGTGGCCTCCAACCTGAAGGAGACCAGCTACATCATCACCTCTTTGTCCAAAGGGGTACGCTACGCTTTCAGGGTGCTTGCGTCCACTGGGAAGACCCTGAGCAAGCCCTCACTGTCCACAGATCTGGTCCAGCTGCTGGACAGAGGTACAGGAGTAAAGGAAGGTCATGGGTTCTCACCTCAGGTTGAGAAGCTCTGTTTCACCACAGAACTTCTGCTCCTGCTGCAGGGCCTTATCTAAGAAAAGCACCCATCATTCTGGAGAAGCCCGACATTGTCTACGTTGCAGAGAACCAACTGGCGAGCATCACCATCACCCTGAATCACGTCCACGCTGTCGTCACCTGGAAACGGTCTGTCCCTCTCATGACGAAGTGAGCTTCTAAGTTCCCCTACAAACATGCTTGATTCCCTTCATCACAGGAGGGGGGTGGTGTTGGCCAACAAGCCGGGCATGTACGAGATGAGCATGCCAGATGACGACCAACACACCCTGAAGCTCCAACGGGTGCGCAGCACTGATGTGGGCCAGTTGGTGGTCACAGCGAGCAACCAGTTTGGCAGCGACCTGTGCGCCCTTCAGCTGGCCCTGGCAGGTGGGTTTAGTTCAAGATGACCACCTAATGACAACTTTCGGCATGTCAGGGTTCTACTTTTATTCCTGTCACAGTTCGCCCAAAGTTTGAAACAATCATGGAGGACGTGGATGTGTACGTCGGGGAGACGTCACGCTTGGCCGTTGTGGTTGAAGGGAAGCCCGACCCAGATATTCTGTGGTATAAGGTACCACCTAACCTTTGACCTCAGTGGTGCAGTGAATCAGCCTGTCAAGTACAACCCAGCTAAACGTTGATTGCTGATTGCAGGACGATGTTCTCCTTAAGGAGAGCAGCCACTTCACCTTCGTCTACGATGACCCAGAATACTCTCTGGTCATCCTCAACGCCTGCACTGAACACTCTGGCGTGTACACCTGCACAGCTAAGAACCTGGCCGGCGCCAACTCCTGCAAGGCTGAGCTGACCGTCCACACAGGTCAGCAGAACAACAAGCGCCTGTTTGCAGCTGCGCTCACCGTAGCTCAGCTGACCCTGTCTGATGATGCCCCTGCAGAGAGAAAAGAAGAGGCAGAGCCGATGGAAGACGAAGGAACCATCCTGAGGAAGATGAGGCGCCTGGTGGACTACTATGATGTTCACAAAGAGATGGGGAGGTGAGTGTACCTTGACGTCAGTGTGCGTCTGAGCTCTGACAGAGTCGGGGGGGCGACATCTGTTTACAGATGAGCGATGATTCACCTTGGTGAGCAGAGGGAATGTAAACAATAAATCAAATACCACAGACATGTTTGTATCTCGAGTCTCCTGTTCTACCGAATAAGGGTTCAGTACAAGGATTGGTAATTTTCTCAATCTACTAATGACAGCATGACGTATTCTCCGTTTAATCTGCCTTCATTTGACATCGTTAATCCCAGTCTCCCCTCCTCGATGCAGGGGTGCCTTCTCCTATGTGAAGAGGGTGAGTCAGAAAAAGGGAAAGGCCGAATTTGCTGCCAAGTTCATTTGTGCACGGGGCAAGAGGAAAGGCCTGGCCCTCAGAGAGATGGAGCTGCTGTCCGAGCTGGACAATGAGAGGATCCTCTATTTCCACGACGCTTTTGAGAAGAAGAATGTGGTGGTGCTCATCACGGAGCTGTATCCTTCTGCAGCGTTTGAAACATCAATCGAGGATGAATCCAATCCAGTAATCCTCTTGCCGGGTACCCCTGGAGGCAGGAATGAAGCACATCACAGCTTCTCCTTTCTGAGTCATCGTCTATGAGCGAAATTAACGAGGGATCGGATGTGTGGGAGTTTCGCCCATTTATAATTCATTTGTCACGGCTCCCTCGCTCTCCTTTTTGTTTTTCCTCAACTGTTGTGTGAAGATGTCACGAGGAGCTGCTGGAGCGAATGGCCAAGAAAACAGTAGTCAAAGAGCTGGAGGTTAGCGTGTTTGTGCTGCCTGCACTGCGCCATTCTTACGTAATGCCAAACTTCACCTTCACCTTTCCCCTCAGATCCGCTGTAGCATCCGGCAGGTCTTGGAAGGTCTCTGTTACCTACACCAGAAAAACATTGCCCACCTTGACGTGAAGGTCCGTCTCACATCTGGCGCCTTTCAAAGAGCGCCTGGGGCCAACACTAAATCTTTACCCCTCCCTCATCCCTCCAGCCTGAAAACATTTTGATGGCAAGTCCCACGAGCGACCAGATCCGCATCTGCGACTTCGGCAACGCAGTCAAATTGGACCCATCAGAGGAGCACTACTGCAAACTGGGCACGCCGGAATATGTCGCACCAGAGATTGTGAACCAAACCCCCGTCTCCACGGCAACAGACATCTGGTGAGCCACCTTTTCTCCAGGGTGGAGAATCGACTACACAGTGAATCTACCGCACAATAAAATTTTACGGCTCTGCTGAATCGTTGTCGGTGTCTCCTGCTCCCCCACAGGCCCATCGGCGTCATCACTTACCTCTGGTATAATCAATTTATTACACACATCTAATCAGTGTTTTTATAATACGAATAAAATGGAGCAATTGTTACCAATTTCGTGTTTCAGTCTGACTGGCGTGTCTCCTTTTGCTGGCGAGAACGACCGAGCCACCGCCTTGAACATCCGGAACTACAATGTGGCGTTCGAGGAGAGCATGTTTTCTGACCTCTGTAGAGAAGCCAAGGGGTTTGTCATCAAGCTGCTGGTGGTGGACAGACTGTAAGCATCAGAGACGTGGCCCCAGCTGTGTGTCCATGTTCTGCTCCCTCACAGAGATCTTTCCCTCTCCCAGGAGGCCCAGTGCTGCTGACTGCCTTCGTCACCCTTGGTTCAAGGTGAGTATTTGATTTTGGGGGAGTCTTGGGCAGCCTCTAACCTTATGTGTAAAAGTGCTGAGCAATGTTTTGGTCTGTGTTTACGCTGCTGTTCACAGAGATGTCCAGGTAAACGTCCCATTGGGATGATTACATTTATCCCATTATGTCACGTCTCCAACTCTGAATCATTAGGACATCTGACCTCAGCTGTTTTCAGATATGCATTTGTGAATTTTGTTGACTCTTATCTTTTTTTATGCGGCAGTCACCGACAAATAAGGGCATCAACACAACGATGCTGAAGCAGGTTCTGTCTCGTAGGCGATGGCAGGTAAGCTTTTATGGCTAAACGCATTCATAAAAGTCTAACGGCCTTCAGAATCAGAAGCTTTATCGTCACTGTAAAAATACAATGAAATTATGTTTGAAACTCACAGCAGCAATAAAAATAGAACAGAATAGAGAAAATAATTTCTTAGTCGGTGTGAGTTTAGGATGGGAGGAGGATGAGCGGTCTATGAGCTGGACGATTTGTGTCTTCGATGATGGTTCTGGCCCTCGAGTCACAGGCTGATGTAATCAGAGTCCAGTTCTGGTCACGCCACACTGTCCTCCCTGCTGTCCAAAAATCCCTGCGATTTCAGTGAAGCTGCCACAGCGGACTTGGGCACTGAGGCAGAGGATGCTCTCTATTGTGCTCCTGTAAAAGGAGCTGGGTGGGAAGTCAGGCTTTTTTTCAGTTTACTAAGAAAAGTCTCTGCTGAGCTTTCTTCACAAGGTGAGTGGTGTTGAGGGTCCATTAGAAAGATTGCTTGTGATATGGAGGTCCGGGAATTCAGTGTTATTGACCCTCTCGACCTCTTGCTCACGTACGTGAAGTGGGAGCTGAGAGGTTCTCCTGAAGTCTCCCAAAGTCCATCATGACCTCTTTTGTCTTGGCAGTGTTGAGG
Organism: Lagocephalus sceleratus; assembly: GCA_911728415.1. Classification (NCBI taxonomy): domain Eukaryota; kingdom Metazoa; phylum Chordata; class Actinopteri; order Tetraodontiformes; family Tetraodontidae; genus Lagocephalus; species Lagocephalus sceleratus. Next base: position 2,260,678 of record CAJVRN010000028.1, on the reverse strand, counting down.
ACCAGGTCTGTGCACAGTCAGGTCTGGCCAGTTGTTGGACTTCCTCTCCATAGTGTGTCTCATCGTTCCCTGATATGAGACCCACTATAGTGGTGTCACCAGCAACAACTTCATTTATGATATTGTGTCTGCTTCAGAAAACCATAAGTTAGCTGGTGATGCTACCAGTCAGACACTTTCCAATCTTTCCAATTACTTTTCTTTACTTAGATGTTTAATGATTAAAGTATTATTGTAAATAATTCATACTTACAGCTGTTTACCCTCAATGTTTCAGCGATCTCTTATCAGCTATAAATCCAAGATGGTGATGCGGACAATTCCCGAGCTTCTGGATGACTCATCCAGCCATGTCTCCATTGCTGTGGCTCGACATTTAAAAGAAGGCTCCCCACCACCCTCATCTTCCTCGGATTCAGATGCAGATGTCGATGAACTTCCTTTTATCCCAATGCCGCTCTCTATGGCTTTTTCCAGTTCCAGGGTCTCACTTAATGAGATCCCCGGGGAAGATGTCACCACATCACAGAGTGTTGCTGCTGACAGGACACGAAAGACAGATGACGTGGGGGTCGCTGCGGCCACTCAAAAACTGCCAAAAGATGAAGATGCCCCAAAAGAGGAGAAAACAGACAAAACAAAACGAGCACCCCTCAAGAAGGGGTCGAGTGTGGAGTCAGAAGATTCTGAGACAAAATCCAGGAGGGCGACCATGAGGAGAGGCAGTTCTGCAGACTCGGCGTTGCTTCTCCACATTGAATCTGAAGAGGGAAATTCCAACAGCTTAGAAACAACTAACAAGACCCTAAAAAAGGCTGTTTCCATGGAGCTCCCCAACCGCAGTCCGAGTCCTGGCCTGGCAAAAATAAGCCAGGAGGAGTATGCTCTGAAACTAGAACTAATGAGGCAGCGATTGCTGAGGGGAGGAAATGTGGATAAAAAGATGAGCGGTCTTCGTGGGCCATTGTTTGAGACTCTCGGTATAGAAGATGACAGGAGAACAGGATCCCTTGATAGGAATCTGAGGAGAACTAGAACAGGGCCATCATCGCTTGCCAGGGCAGCATCCTCTGAAAGTTCGGTGGAGGACAGACCACAGACCAAAGTTTTTTGCAAAAGTGCCTCCTTTAATCAGGGGGATTCAGAGCCGATGCCCCTGCACCGCAGGTATGGGGCTCCCTTAGAAATTCCATCATTTGGAAATGGGAATATAGAAGATAAGAAGCTCCAAGAGGCAACCTCAATGTCTGCACTTACAGAGCAAGCAACACTGGAATCTGCCTCACCTACAAAAAAGACCTCTTTCATACTCCCAACACTTGGAGAATTGGACCAACGACCAAAGCAGAACAAGTTGAAGGAACTCGATGATACGCACAATGTGAAAGTGAAGAGCATGGATGGGATTACAGAGGAAAGGACCAAACCCCGATCGGGGAAGGCAGATTATGGAGAATTTGAGGCTAAATCACCCTCTGTAATTACTCCTATAATTGTAATAGAGGAAGATGATGAAGATGATGACAAGAAAGAACTGCATGACTTGTATATTAATGAAAAGGGCTTTCAGGATGAGAAAGAAAACAGAAAAAATGGTAACGTGTCATTGGCACACATGGTTAAGTCCAGACCAAATACCAACGATACAGGTAGGACAAACAGCACAAACGCCACCAATGTCCCCACGCTTCCTGAACACGCTGCAGTGTTTTCCAAGGTAGCAACCACAGCCCGACCTTCAGCATCGGGACCATCAAATTCCACCACCCCCCAACAGCCTGTGCTGAGGACAGACATCAAAAACATTGACTCGGAGGAGATCTTTGAAGCCCGCTTCAAGAAGCGTGAGTCGTCTTTAACCCGAGGCCTCCGCAAACTGACCAGAAATAAATCGGAGGAGAAATCACCAACATTAAGCAGAAAGGGGGCGGATGGGGCCGAGGAGGTTTATAGGCCAGGCCCAAAGGGGGCACCTCTGGAAATGGTATCCAGAGGACTGCAGGAGAAATCCAAATCCGTGCAAGATTTGAGAGGAGAGGATAAGGAGCCAGGCCTTGGTCTCATCGGAAGGTTTTCCTTGCGAGCCAAGAGGTCATCTTCAATAGACAAGAAGGGAGAAAAGCCAAAGGAAGAAAAGCATCCAGATGTTCGAGAATCCGCAGTGAGCAAGAGAGTTTCGTGGGCCGTTGGTCGCAGCAAGTCTTTGGATACAAACGACCTGAGTAGCACAAAAAAACAACAGGATGAAAGAGAACAAAGAAAAGCTGTTGAGTCATCTGTTTCTGCCATGAGGCGCAAGTTTGAGTCCAAGGTGGCAGGAATCTCTGCAAAAGTGAGAACCCAGTCAGAAGATAGGAAGGATAAGGATGCTGAGGGCAGTCAGAAAGATCTGGGACAGAAAGATCCGAAGAGACTCACCGATTCACCCATCATGGCAATACGACACAAGTTTGAGAACAAAGTGGCGGGATTATCCTCAAAAATCCGCAGTCAGTCTGAGGAGAGGAAAGAAGACACAGAAGGAAAGAGGACACCTCTGTTTGCTCGCCATCGCCATTCCCATTCAGAGGGGCGAGGGCTGAAGGGAATGGGAATACCTGAGAATCAACTGGCTAAGCAGAGCGGCACCACTGCATCCAAGGACTCACTAGATTCGACTTCCAGCCTCCAGTCTGAAAAAGTCCCAGAGAGTGACAGGCGGTCAAGGTGGGACAGATGGGGTTTGACCAGGAGTAGAAAAGACAAGACCCCATCCCAGCCGGATCTGTCATCATCCACCACCAAAGAGGAACAGCAGTTTATCCGTTCTGCCTCTGATTTTGCCCCTGTGTTCCACATCAAGCTGAAGGACCACGTCTTATCAGAGGGGGAATCTGCCACCCTAAGCTGCCTCCCAGCAGGAAGTCCACCTCCGACAATTACATGGAGGAAAGGTAACAATGTGTTTCCAGTGTCCTTGGGGTTTGCAATAGATTATTTACTTTGTTAAAAAATGTGGCATTTCCCAGATCGGAAGCCACTGGAGGTGGATGACAGGATGAGCCTCGTGTCCCACCCAGACGGTAGGCAGATCCTCCAGATCGTGAAGTCCAACCCGAAGGACGACGGAGTCTATGAATGCGTGGCCACCAACCCCATCGCTACCATCACCACCTCCTGCACATTGTCCATCGCTTGTAAGTAGCAGTCACTGCTCAGATGTCTTCAACCTGGATCTATTTTTTTTGCTTGTGGAACAGAGGGAACAGAAAGTAGGAAGCTGCAAATTACAGTCATTCTTCTTACAATGTGCCATATTTCACATTTAATAGTGAGACAGGATAAATGAATGCTTCATGCTAGATTAAATTAGCCGATTTCTGTTTTTTCAGAAATTTCTTGGCTGCATCAGCTCTGACAGTGGCACCATTTAGATTCTCCTGGTGCAACATTTGAACGCAACGCTGATCAGTTTTTCTTTTTCTTTTTCTACTGGAGGATTTATTTCCCATTTATCAGGCGCAATCATCTGCAGATATCAAATGTATTTGTTACGGCTCTTGACATGCCATTAATCTCAGTTCCTGATGCCGCATGTCTCCCCCTTCACCATCGAGCAGCTGTGCAACCATCAGCTCTCCTCCTGATGCAGGGAAGGTTGTCTTCTGGAATTAAGGAATAACACAGTTTGTGTCCAATTTCATGAAACTCAAACCATAAATTAGATTATTTTCTATTCTGTGCTCGAGAAAATGGGAAAAAATAATCTATCAACACTGTGATGACAGTTTCCGAATGCCCTTTTTAAGCTGTTCCAAAACGCCCGGGGACCCCTGAAGTTGCCCAGACGTACAACAACACCGCCCTGGTGCTCTGGAAGCCAGCAGACACCAAGTCTCCATGCAGCTACACCCTGGAGAGGAAGACAGAAGGTGAGACAAATGAGTAAACATTGCCCCATTTCAAAACTGTCATTTGTCCTTCTGCTGGTGTGTGTCACCACCTCATTTACATTTAAATTCAAGAAATAAGACGCTACGATGGTTCATACTTTGCAAAACAAATCATTTTGCCTCCTGTCTGGAAAAACACCTTCTCCACTTCACTTTGGCAACAGCTCCATCTAGTGGCTAAAGTGTGAAACGCAGGACCCTCCTTTCCAGACTGTCTTTTAAAGATGATTTACTTAAAGCTAAAAATATTTGCTAAAACATGCGACAAATTCGCTCATTTACCATTTTCCTCACTCTCAGGTGACTCTGACTGGAGGACCGTGGTAGCTGGAGTTGCTGACTGTTACTACAATGCCACAGATCTACCACCGGGTAGAACTTTTAGGTTCCGTGTCACCTGTGCCAACAAGGCAGGACAGGGACCCCCCAGCAACTGTTCTGGGCCCGTGAGCCTGGCCCCAGCAGGTACTTCAGGCAGCGGATGAAAATGGCTGACCCTCTGTTGAGGTGTGTAACTGTGTGACTGTTTCCACAGATGGAGGAGCTCCACCTGCCGCAGTAGCAGTAATGACCGCTCCGGCTCGACCCCAACCAGTGCCCCCACTCAAACCAGTCCAGAATGCCCCCAGGACACTTGTTTCCACTGCCTCCTCTCAAAAAGGCGGAGCTCCACCTCAGTCCAAAACCGAACTGCTCCCATCTCCACCCCTTCCATCCACCCGTGCAGAAATCCTGCCCAAACCCACTGAGGCCCCTCAGAAAGCCCCCTCTTTCCCCATCTCACCCCCGATTAAAATACCACAACCTCTTGTCACCCCCAAACCACAGAGTCCAGTCAACGTGGTGTCCCCTATTGCCCAAACCCCCCCGGTGTTGCCACCACCTCCTGTTGTGACCCTGCCTTTAACACCCACCAAGCCTGCGGTGCCCACATATGTCCCCATCAACTCCACCGTCACTCCGACCCCCGTCATCTTCTCCCCGCAAGTGCTCCAGTCCTCCAGCCTGAGCCCCTTCATTGATGGGGGCACTACCCCCACCAGGGGGGCCCCATCTGGAAGGGCAACACCCTCTACAGGTCTACGTCAGGGGATTCCACAGAAGCCGTACACTTTTCTGGACGAGAAGGGCAGGTGAGGCGTTTTGAACCCAGGTGCAGGACTCATCAGGTGATTTCTCAATCAGGCACAATAACAAGTTTTTTGTGCGATTCCTCGTGTCAGGGGTCGCTTCGGCGTTGTCCGAGAGTGCCGGGAAAACGCCACGGGTAAGGTCTATATGGCGAAGATCATCCCCTACAGCCAGGAGAGCAAACAGGAAGTACTGAAGGAGTATGAGGTCCTGAAAACCCTTCACAGTGAAAAGATCATGGCTCTGCATGAAGCGTACGTTACGCCGCGCTACCTCGTGCTGGTAGCAGAGTACTGCACTGGCAAGGAGCTGCTGCACAGCCTCATCGACAGGTGGGAGACACCTTCACTTCACCAAGACTCATCCTACTGCAGACTTCACGAGGGATTCGTGTCTTCACTCCTGATAGGTTCCGATACTCCGAGGACGACATCGTGGGCTACCTGGTGCAGATCTTGCAGGGAGTCGAGTACCTCCACAGCCGGCGTGTCCTCCACCTGGACCTGAAGCCTGACAACATCATGGTGACCAACCTCAACGCCATCAAGATCGTGGACTTTGGAAGTGCTCAGAGTTTCAACCCGCTCAGCCTCAAGCAGAAGGACTCGAGGACAGGAACTCTGGAGTACATGGGTGAGAATGGGTCTTCTGTCTCGGGGTCCACACGGTCCTCTGTCGATGCTAATCTTGTTTTCTTCCCTCAACATGACCGCAGCTCCTGAGATGATCAAAGGTGAAGTGGTCGGTCCTCCTGCTGACGTTTGGACCATCGGTGTTGTTACTTACATCATGTATGCACAGACACACTCGCTCCACACTGGAGCACACTTAAATACCGACAAAACTCTTAGATTTTGGAGCTGAAATCTCCAAAGCCCAACCCTCCCGGTCCTCCCATATGTTCAAACGTCTTTTCTTCTAACCAGGCTCAGTGGCCGACTGCCCTACGAAGATAAAGATCCTCAACAGGTCGAGTCCAAAATCCTGATAGCGAAGTTTGACCCGACCAAACTTTACCCAAATGTGTCTCAAAGCGCCTCCAGCTTCCTTAAAAAGATGCTAAGCAGCTACCCGTGGTGAGGCGTCGCCTTGGTTACGGAGCATCCGATCTGGGGCCGGTTCTTCCGGTGCTGACGCTGCTGTCTTTGTTTTCAGGGCCCGCCCGGCGACCCGGGACTGCTTCGCCCAGGCCTGGCTGCAGGACTCTTACCTGATGAAGCTCAAGCGCCAGACCCTCACCTTCACCTCCAACCGGCTCAAGGAGTTCCTGGTGGAGCAACAGTCCCGCCGCTCAGAGGGCGCCACTAAGCACAAGGTGCTGCTGCGCACCTACCAGAGCTCGCCACAGTCCCCGGTGTCCGGCCCTGTGCTTCGCGTCCCCGCCCCCAAGTGACGTGAACACCATGAAATCTGGGAATGAGACCCGGTTCTCTGGGATTCCGAATGAAAACCGTGAACACGTTCGCGGAAGGATGTTCTTTTGTTTCTTCCGAGTGCACTGTTCCTCCATCACGTTGTTCCGATGTTGCACATAAATGTTTGGTTTCTCTAAACTCTGCACGAAAATCCCGGATGATCGGCGCCAAAGCTCGTTCAGAAACATGAATGTACCATGATTGAAGCTGCTAATGTATCATTGTTTGCATTTACTTACGAAATTTAAAGGTCGAAAACAATTTTTCTTTTAAACTGTTTACTTTTTTCATGTTAATTTATTTGCATGTGCGTGCGAGCTAACACTTTGATCTCACTGCGAATTAGCATCGCAAAAAAAAAAATTGAAAATAGGGCGTGTCTTTGTGATTGGTGTCGAGATTCAAACACCTTTAGGACGATCTGGGAATTATTTTTCGGTGTAAGTTGTTCCGTGGTTGAAGCCGAGCCGTGACACGGCTACAGAGCCGTCCGTGACGTAGGATTTACATTTTTATGGGAAATGTGACAAACTGGTGAATCGCTGTGGTCCTGGACGTCAGTTTTTCGGGTTAATCGGATCATCCAGTCAGTGCCTAAATGTCTCCAAACGATGAACTACTTGGATAGCAGCGTATAGGTTCTTAGGAACACGTGTACGTGTCTTCACAGCACACGCAGAACTCGTAACAATAGTCTTGTGTAACGGTTGATCACGTGTTCTTCTTTTTGTATGAATTCGGACCGTTGAGGATTTGTAAATGTACCAATTTGCGGTGTTTTTATGTGGAAAATGTTTTTATGAGCTAGTATGTAATAAACTGTTGATACAACTGACCATAGTTTTCTGCTCACTTTATTTTTTAATAAAGTTGCCTATTAATAATGGAAAAACCAAGACGAATGGACAAACATGGTGATTCCTTTTAATATTAAAGTAAAAATCACTTTGGAGAAATGGGAGGGGGGGATTCAGAATTCCCTATTGTTATCTGTTGTAAATTAACTTTGCTGTTAATGGTTTCATCAAATGCAGGTGTGATGGATTAACTGGTCTCATTCAGGTGTGGAGTCTCCGCTTCTGTCGAATTCAACGATAAACAACGGCGGGAGTTGGAAAAGGTGAGTTTCAAAATTCAATAGTGTGCATTTCTGATGACCAATCTAATATGTATCATCGTGATAATTTGATTCTAGTGGGCATCAATAATATGCATCCTTCATTTTAAAGATGCACATAATTGTCAGCCACTTTGTACATTTAATAACTTTGACTGGTTAAAATACCTGCCTCCACCACTTTAAGGGTAATTAGCCAACTTGGATTATTAATTTGCAATATCCATCAGTGTTTGTGACGCTGCACGGAATCGTAACTATTAGCACGGTTTAAAAATACGATACTTTTTTTTTTTTTTTGCATTTTCCAACTCTTGTCCCGTCCTGTTGCTTTGGCTCAGGGTGGAAAAATAAAAGTAAAAAATAAAAATCCAACCCGCAGGTTTCACTTGAGCGACGGTCCCTTAAGGAGTCAGTTTCAAGGGGACCCGAACTGGGCGTTTCTTACGCCGCCGTTTCTATTCAAAAACTTTGTAAAAAAGTCACAAACACGCCGTCAAAGCGGCTCGGCCCGAACCGCCGGCCCGGCTGCTCCGACTCCTGCGGGGAGACGACGGCGACAAGCCCGGCGGAGCGGAGCCGGGCGCCCCTCCGATCCCCGCCCGGCCGCTTCGATTAACCCGCTTCCAGCGCCTCGACTCTCTTCTCCTCGGCGGACGAGCCCCCTTTCCCCCCCCGGCCCCCCGCCTGGCCGCCGACCCGCGACCCTCCCCCGGCCCCCGTCGGCCTCCCCCGCTCCTAAAAAAAGCGCCTTTTCCGCCACTTTGTCGGACTTTTTTGCACCAACTTTTACCGAGAACTTTGAGGGACCGTCGTCAAAGTCGTCGCGGCCGCGGGAGGCGGAGCCGTCCACGTCCTTTCTCCCCTCTCGCTGCGCCACTTTAAGTGAAACGGGGGGGAGCCTTGAAACCTCCATGTTTGTATCTTGAAATCGCGAACGCGGCCGGGCTCCATATTGAAATCAAAGTTGACAAATGTCGGACAACTTTGACGCCTCGGCTCCCCTCGGCGGCTTTGCGAGCGCTGGACGACGGCGGGAGTGAAATGGAGTCCCAGTAGGCGACTTGTTGCTGTTTTCGGCGCTCCTCCGCCTCCCCCCCCCCTCTCCTTCCTCCTCCCCCCTCCTCCCCCACCTCCACCGGGAGAGTAAACTTTGGGGTTTAATGCGGCTCCGACTGCCCGGATCCTTCGCTCCAGAGGTCAGAACGCGGCTGTGATGGACCCCCCGTCCTCGGTGATCACCCAGGTCAGCCGGGAGGAGGAGGCGAGCCGAGCGGCGCCGGAGCGGGGTGAGTCTCCGCCGACACCCCCCCCCCCTCCGGAGCGAGGAAAGTTTCTAAACTCCCTCAGTCCGAGCGAACTTAAACGCAAACTTCTTGCTTTTGTTTTGGGGGGGGTTGTTTTGTTTTGTTTTGTTTTGTTTGGGGGGGGGGTTGTGACTTTGACAACTTTGACGGCCGCGGCCCTTTGGCCTGTGATGAAAGCGGCGGAAGTGACGTCACAGGGCCAGACAGGCGCGATTCTGACGTCGGGGCGAGCATGGAGAGGTTAAAGTGTGTGTGTGTGTGTGTGTGTGTGTGTGTGTGTGTGGGGGGGGGGGGTTGTTTGTGTTTGTGTCAGCCTTTATCACCCCCCCCCCACCCCCCTCGGCTTTAAACGAATGCTTTGATGCTTTATTCCGGTCCAAAAGCGGCCGCGTGGGTGGGCAGATGTGCTGGTTGAACTGGGGTCGCACTGGTTTCTCTGGTCTCACCCCCCCCCCACCCACCCACGTTATCGCCTTCCCACCACGTCTGATCCTGGATCAGGCTCGCCGGCCCGGCCGTTATCGTCTTATCGCTCTTTTTGTCCGTCGCTGCAGAATCTGGGAGCAGGTTACTGAGTAATCCGGGAGGACGCCGCCGCCCTCGCTCCACGCCGCCGCCGCCGCACGTTTACGACGGCCCGGCCCCCCGCCCGCGCCGGCGTTGCGTGACGGCGTCCCCGTGCCTCCGTTGGCGCGTTAACCGGCGTCGCCGGCTCGGGAAAACAAAAACTTCGGAGGGAGGTCGGGCGACCGCGTCGTCGACCCCGCCGCTGAGGTCGGGGGAAAAAAAAAAAACAGGCCGACCCGGATCGTTTCGCCTGATTGCGTTAGCCTCACGTGATTGCGTCCTGGGGCAAGATTTTTTTTTTATTTATTTATTTTTTCGCCCGAGCCGGGGTCAAAGGTCAAAAAACAAGAGGTGGGCGAGGGAGCGTGCTGCCGCCGCCGCTGCGTCTATAAAAGGCAGCGTGGTTTTTGCCAGTTCATCATTCACCACTAATTATGGCGTCCGTAGCTCGCGTAACCCGACCTCAAACCGTGTGGCGGCCTGCTCGCCTACGAGGCTGTCAGTCAAGCGGGCCGGCGTTTCCGTCTTTTTTCCCCCTCCGCGGCGGCAGATAAGAACCGGCGAGGGTTCTTCCTCCTTCCTTGGCACCTTGTGAGCGTTTTTAACGCTAATCCCGGTCGGATTAGGAAAAATAATTCAATTTGTTTCCAGTTACGTGGAAAACTCCTCGAAGAGCGCGCACACACACACACACACACACACACACTCGGTCTTGTTTACGTGCATTAATGAGGTCTTTTTCTGAGGTTTCAGAAGGACCTTTGTTGCCCGACATTCCGAGGACCTTTCAGAGGTTTTTCCCGGGGGACGATCACGTCGTCGCTGACTCGGCTGTGCACTTCCGATAACAAGGAGCCGCCGGGCTCCTCGTTGATTGCTAACCGAGCAATAACGAGCTCTTAAAATCTTAAGCGCGACCGAAGGTCATCCGCCAGCGGCAGGAACAGATCCGAAGCGGGAGCGGACGCATCGATGGGTTTTTATCTGGCGCTGGCGGATGTCGTTTCCAGACTTTGTCCTCCCGTTTTCGCTGATGTTTCCCACGTCTGTTGGCTGCTGCGTTTTTTTTTTTGTTGTTTTTTTTTCATCTCCTCGGGTCTGCAGACGTTAAAACTTGAGGTTAACGTCAGACCGTTTTATCTTCGTTCGGTAAACAGATGTCGGTGGGTTGTTAACCGGCGAAAAGCCACAACTTGACACGCTTCAGAGACACGTGTGGGACGACAACATGAAAAAACTACAATTTTTATTATCCCCGCGCTGCTTTTTAAGTGGTTTCTATTTATCTTTGAAGAGCCTCATTTGTCACGCCGCATCACGTAAAAAAAAAAAGCGACGCCGCGACATACCTCTTCGTTTCTGATGATTCGCGTTTCTGAAGTCATCAAGACTCGGCAGTGAACTTCGGGAAAGGTCATGGAGGGAGGAAGCGAGCAGAAAGTGAAATAAAAATAGAGTAGCGAGCGTGGAGGGGTTGCCTTGACAACCAGCTGGTTTAAGAAAAATTCTCATTACCCGACAGTCGGACGGCCACTAGGTGGAGCCACCGCGGCGCGTTGGCCGATATGTTCGGTTGGGACGTACGATTCTCGCTCGAAACGGGGGTCCCGCACTTCACTAAAACGCGGTGGCATGCCGCTTCCTCCGCTGATACCCGTCTGTTTCCTCTTCCTGTTTTGGCCCGGAGCTCGGCGGGGTCAGCCGAGGTTTGAATCCACAAGTGCGGTAGGAGGGCGCGGCGGAGGGGGGGGAATGAAAGAGGCGCACAACAGAGGCCTGTGTGTTGGTAAGACGGTCACGTCTGGACACAGAGGGGGCGCGCGACAAAGTCCGGCCCAGCAGAACCGAACCCCCCCCCCCCCTCCAAAATAAAATCACCCCTTCGAGGTCTCTGCTCCTCAAAACAAGTTTAGTCTTTGTTCCCGGACCTCGGCAGCCTGCTTAAAGAGCGAAATGGCTCCGCCGCCGATGGTGGGCTGAATATTTAGTTTGGCGCTTTTGTTCTGGAGGCCGCTGACGTCAGGCTGGTTGTGTGGGAGCCGGCGGCGGCGGCGCGCGTCCCTTTCAGAACCTGCGGTCATGACACAAATATGAGGAAGGTTTCGAGGCAGGAATTCGAGAGGAACTCGTCGGGAATGCGGCCGGTTGTCGCGGCGCCTGCTCCTCCGACGGCGGGGTTCTGATGCCTCCGCCTCCCCCTCCCGCAGGTTCCTCGCCCTCCGTCTCCACCAAGAAGCCCCGCAGCAGGGGCTTCTTCTCCAGCCTCTTCTGCTGCCTGTGCCGGGACCAGCCCGAGCCCCCGCCGGTCAACAACAACGCCCCCCTGCTGGTCGAGGAGAACGGGACCGTCTCCAAGGTCCAGGCGAAGCCGCTGCTGCCTCCGGCCAAGTCCAAAGACTCTGGGAAGATCTGCGTGGTCATAGACCTGGACGAGACGCTGGTCCACAGCTCCTTTAAGGTCGGAGGCTCCCCGCAGATGTTTTTGAGATGTTGCGTCAGGATGTTGTAATGTGTTGGGATGGAACCGCTCCAGGACGGCGAGGTGGCCCCTCCCCGTCCTGCTCTGGTTCTTAACTTCTCCCGCGTCACTCCTTTTAACGCTTCTGGCCTTCCCAACAGCCGGTGAACAACGCGGACTTCATCATTCCAGTGGAGATAGACGGAACGGTGCACCAGGTAACCACGCCCCCCCCTCCTCCTCCTCCTCCTCTTGCTCCTGGTGGTTTCTGAGGGATTCTGAAGATTAATCCTGAAGACCGCCACACATCCTGGCTCTGGGCCTGATTCAAGTAATCCAGGATAGGTTTGTTCAGACAAGCGTAGCCTATTCTGGACGACTTGGTTCAGGAACGCTGCCCGCAGCCGCAGACGCCACGGGAAGCTGGGAGGAAAAAAAACGAAGGAAGAGCAGGAACGTTCCGGGCAGTTGGAATCTGCGGGGCGTCTTCCGAGCGAGGCCCGGAGGAGGCTTTGACCGAGCGTCTGTCCCGTAGGTGTACGTGCTGAAGCGGCCCCACGTGGACGAGTTCCTGAAGAGGATGGGGGAGCTGTTCGAGTGTGTCCTCTTCACCGCCAGTTTAGCCAAGGTGAGCCCACCCCCCCGCCCTCCAACGCGCCGTGGATTAATCGCTGTGTTTGCGGTCGCAGTACGCCGACCCCGTCTCCGACCTCCTGGACAAGTGGGGCGCTTTCCGCTGCCGTCTGTTCCGCGAGTCCTGCGTCTTCCACCGGGGCAACTACGTGAAGGACCTGAGCCGCCTGGGCCGCGACCTCGCCAAGGTCATCATCGTGGACAACTCCCCCGCCTCCTACGTTTTTCACCCCGACAACGCGGTAAGTGAGCTGACCTTTGACCCGCGGGCGCTAGGCCCGTCCCTGGAGACGCAGAAATAAGAGTCCCGGATTTGCCTTGCGATGTGCGTCTGTCGCCCAGGTGCCCGTGGCCTCGTGGTTCGACGACATGTCCGACACGGAGCTGCTGGACCTCATCCCCTTCTTCGAGAGGCTGAGCAAAGTGGACAACGTCTACACGGTCCTGAAGCAGCAAGGGACCGCCAGCTAACGGCGCCCCGCTCGTCATCTCGGCTCCGAACAAAACAACAACGACAAAAAAAGAACCGACATTCACAGTAAAGTTGCACTCACTGGCTCCGCCTTTAAAAAAAAAAAAAAAAAAAAAAAAAAAAAAGAGAACGCAAAAGAAACTGCTCCGTGGCTGCCAGAACCTCCGCCATCCTGAGGTCCTGCTCGGGCCTCCCGTGACTTTAAAGCGCCATCACTGCCACCTGCTGGCCACGGAGAAAACTGCCTGAAATCCGCCTTTCCTCCCCGCCAGCCTGCCCAGAACCGGCCCAAGCGAGTGGGCGGATGAATGTTTGAGGACATTTTAAAGGGTGCCAGGGAGCCTTCGGCAGCAGATGTCTGCGGACAACCCCCCCCGGGTGCTGGGCGAAGTCTCAGCCTGAGAACGAGGCAGGAATCGAGTAAAATGGAATATTCGGAAGCAGGACGCGTACATCAACTGGCACCAAATGTGCCTGGATTTAAAAAAGCGAGAAAAAAAAAAAAAGAGGTGCTCTGATTGGATATTTCTGAATGGTGTTGCATGTTGTTTAAACCCTAACGTAGGGTTGTGATGTCAAATAATCACTAGTTAAATTAACTAATAACAAATAGGACGGGAACGTTCCTCTGCAGCTGCTTCAATTTTACCATTTTGTCTAAGAATTAAGAGAATTTGAATACTTTTATTCATACAAATGAGACAAATTAGAGCCACGGGAATTTGATTTTATTAGCATCCGACTGTTTCTGGTCCCACTCGAACAAAGAGCAGCTGCCGTCTTCGGAAGACGAGTGAAATGTGTCGCCGGTATCGGGCTGCCAAGATCTTTTTTTTTTTTTTTTTTTTGAATGACAGGAAAAACAAAAAGTCCAGTTTGTCGAAAGTTTCGGTTCCTGAAAAGGTTTATTTTCGACGGTACAAGAATACAACGAGGCCATAAAGCGATATAATCTAAGCCAGGTTAGTATTGCGTCAGAAATCCGGAGCGGGTTGGAAGGTTGTCTCACACCTTGTATTCCAGTGCAGCTATGTAGTTTGGGAACGGTAAAAGCCAGCGTCAGCGGAACAGTTGGCAAAATGCGATTTGCTGTAGAGTCTTGTGGACCACGGTGGGCGGGGTGGGGGCGTGGCCTGTAGCTGACCGCTCGACTGTTGTTTCCCCACGTGCGTTGACAATGTTGACATCCATAAACGAACCAGCGGATTTGACGAAGAGCCTCGGGCTCGACGAGGGGCGGGGTTGACGATTAAATCCACCATCTTGAGAGCTATTACTTTATTTTTCTATGTTTAACAAGTGACTGTCAATCAAATTTCTCTCTTAATATTACTGATTTGTGTCTGTCTTGCCCAGAACGGGCCTCCGGTAGAGTTTTCGCGGTTCCTCCTTGCTGTTTTTGTGCTGGGCCTGGTTGTTACCTCATCGGTAGGCTTAAAGATCCGGACGAGAAACACCAGCAAATGGCGAAAAAGGTCGCATGTTACTGTTGTCGGCACATAATTATTCCGGTCTGTTCGATTCGAGCCGTGGTTTATCTCCACTTGGGTCCAGCGCTGTTCATTTGCTCTGGCAAACAGTATTTAAAGGAATGTTGATTGCGTATACGCGTGTCGCTATCGGGTCCCGTTCACTGATACTGTACTTCCTCCACATTCAGTAGATTTGTATATTTTGTTTTGCACAGTTAGTAAAGCAAACAAATGTTCATTAATATATGGAATATTCATGTTACTGTACTCATGATTGAATAGGTGTAATCTGTTTTTTTGTTGTTTTATCATACCAAATTATATATTTCTATGTAACAGCCCCCCCCCCTCCCCAAATGAAAGTTATTGTTGCGCATTTTTTTTCTTTCCAGGAACATGAATGAAATCAGTTTTACTGTTCTAAAACACATCTCAGTGGTCTGGTGTGGAGTTTTATTGACCCTGTTTCTTTAGTTCAGCTTCAGATGATGTGGTTCGTATAAATATTCCGGAATCAGGAACGCAAAACCTACAAACAATCTTGAGGATTATTCACCTGTCACCCCCCTCATCCCTCTGTTTTACTGCCGCTAGATGGGGCCAAACTTCAGGGTTTGATTTTTTTTTTTTTTTTCCTTTGATGAATGAAGAAAGTTTATTCTCTTTCTTTGTTGGGCTCTTGGTTGCTTTTATCTCAAGAGCATGCGTGCTTTGATGTCACAACATCGGCAATCTCACACTGAGAGCACAGACAAAGGTGGCCTCATTAAACATAACATAAATGCATTTCCTGCCAAAAATGTGTGGGAATACTCTATGTTGAGATACTCGATATTCATTACTGAAAATAAAACGTCAAACAAAATCAAATATTGATAAATATTTCCCCCCCAAAGTGATCCAAGTTTTCAAATACACATAATTGAGTTAGTTCTAGCTCATAAGTTAGAAGGGACTTCCATCCTGGGTTTCTCTAAAAAAATATGTAGGTGTTGATGCATTTTAGTACAAATACTTCTCCATCCAGTGGTACTTGATATTTATCACATGTGCTCTGCTTGATGTTATGTTCATGTATAGTAATAACAGCATGGTCTCCAATGGGCCTTGACCCCTCTACCTTAAATTCTGAAAACTTAATAAGCTATACTGATTTATCAAAAGGGAGCAACTGACTGTTGACACTATTGGGTCCAGTCCCTCTGCTGGTCTGCATGGACTCAAACAGCTTATACCAGAAACCAGATCTACAACCATTAGTCATTACTCAATACCGTCCAAGAGTCTCTTGGTCCAAAGTGCAGAAGTCGTGCTTTCATAGTTGCCATTGCTGCTCTGGCGACACACACAGATGTTGGAAAACTGTAGTTTGGTCTTGATGTAGTGTATAAGGCCTCTTGATTGGGCTTACGTGTGTTGTCTTTAATCCCAACATTGTTGGTCAGTCACACACAGAACCCAGACTTTTGGCGTTCACAGATGACCTTGAGTACAAGTGTATGAGGTCCATCCATCCTTTTCTTGATCATTGAAGGCCAAAGACTGTGTTGGTCTGTCCTCAAGAGTGCATCTAGTGGAAGTGGGAAGCTCTTCCTGTTAGTCAACAGGCACACAGTCCTTAATCAAAAAAAATGTCGGAAATTGTCCAGTCACCTCCCACTAACCACCACAGCACACTGGTGAGCCTCCAGCCTGGTCTGCTGAGGAAGTTTGATTTTTGTTGCAACACATTTTAAGATGGAAGTTCAACTAAATACTCTAATGTTGCCTGAGATATCCAGAAGTGTAATTTTTCCATTGCTTGTGGACAATAACAAAAAGAGGGTTGGGGCTTTTTCCCAAAATTGTCATGTTCCATTTTTTAGTGGGGAAAAAAATGAAAATGAACACAAAACAGCTTTTCTTCATGTTTATTATTTTAAGTTATAATCAAAATACAACAAAATATAAATACTGAGTAAAAAACAAAACTGTTCGTATTTTGATTGAAAACATAATTTGAATTAAATTTGGGACAATGTAAAAAAAAAAAACAAAATCCTCACATTTCTTGTTCTTACTCTACTTCACGGTGAGCGTGGCACTGCTCCTGGCTTTGCCCATGGTGAACTTCACCACGCCGCTCATGTCCGTGCTGGTGTTCTTCAACTTGAGTTTGTAGGTTGTGCCGTGGTTTTCCAGCAGCACTGAAGGGCCCGGCTGAAGGTTCTCTCCATTTAGGCTCCAAACTGGAGGCTTGTTGATGGCGACAGAGACTTGGCACTGGAAAGACGCTGGTTCAGGCTCGGTAACCTCCATGTCTTCAAGGTGTTTGACAACAACAAGGGCTTGAGCTGCAGAAAACACCAAGAACAAAGCATCAAGCAAAAGAAAGGGGCTTGAACCAGCATCAACCAGGGTCACGTGATGGACAGCTGTGGACTGAAAGTTATCTTTGTTGGCTTACCTTCCACCATCAGTTTAGCTGTGGACGTGTGCTCCCCAACCTCGACGGTATAGGTCCCCTCGTCCTCGACCGCCACCTCCTGGATGACTAGCTTCAGTGAGCAGTCATCATCCAGGATCTCCACCCGATCCGATGGAACCACCTCCTTCCCATCCTTGTACCAGGTGGCGCAACAGCGAGCGGAAGAAACTGTACATTCGAGGATGACTCGATGTTTCTCCAGAGCCGTTCGATCTCGCAGGGGCTTTATGATAGAAACGGGCAGCTCTAAAATGGGGAGCAAAGCTGTTAAACTGGACTGGACTCTGAAGGTTTCTTCACTCATTACATCAGACCTACCTTCTACCTCAAGGTAAGCTATGGATTCAACATCCCGAGCTGTAAAGTGGATTTCTCCAGCATCCTCTGCTTTGACGTTGCACATCAAGAGAAAATGTTTGGTCCCTGAAAGAGTCCCAGACATTTACAGTGATTAGAAGGTTTGATTCTGTCATGTCACTTGGTGATTGATATGTGAGATAATTTGACCTGACTTCCTCTGAAATTTTCTCACCTTCAGTGCGGATCTTGATGGTGCTGGAGGGTCGGATCTTGTGGCCATCCTTGTACCATTCCCCAACAACCTCCTCCAGAGAGACCTCACACATGAAAACAGCATTCTGGTCCTCTTGGATGTAAAGGTCCTCCAGATCCTGTACGATCTCCAACTTGTGCTCTGCAATATAAGTAATAAAAAACAGAGCCTGTGGGTGGAGGTGAGGCTGGGAAGTGTTTGGATCCACCTGGGGGACTCATAAGTAAGTGTAAGTGTAATTCTGGTGGAAGCTGCTGGTGTGAACTTACCATAGACCTCCAGGGTACAGGAAGTGTTAATTTCCCCTGTGTCACATGTGTAGGTGCCGGAGTCGGCTCGGGAACATTGCATGATCTGACAGAACCTCTTCCGGCCCATGGAGTAGATCCGGCAGTTTTTTCCTGGCTTCAGCTCCTGTCCATTCTGACTCAAAGAAGCAAACATAGGTACTTCTTATGACCTTGATCTGTCCGCTGTGAGTGTGGAGCTGTTGTGGCATTTCCTCACCTTAAACCACCTGACTTCAATGATTTGTCTGGAGAATTCACACTCAAGAGTGACTGGAAAGTCTTCTTCAACGCGGACGTCAGACAGTGATTTGAGGATGGACACTGGAGTCTCTGGAAGGTTTCAGAAACAGTTGAGCTCGAGTCCAGATTTGAGCATAATGCGCACATCTCCAGAGGACAGGGTTTACCTTTGACAGTAAGCCGGGCGGTGGTGCGTACCCCTTCAGCTGAAAAGACAATAGTGCCCGTGTCCTCGAGGGTGAGGTTGGACAGTGTCAGGCTGTGGACTCGCCCATTGTTACTGACCCTCCACTGGTTGTTTGGTTTTACCCTGATGCCATCTTTCTGCCAAATTCCCTCCACGTCCGTGTGAGAGAGCTCCACTTCAAAGGAGGCCGTCTCTCGTTCAAAGGTTTCTTGGTCAGTCAGGGCTTTACGGATGCAGATTTTACGGGCTGGGATGGATGAGTTGGGAAAAAATAATTATTGTTTTAAATAACACACTGGGTAACAACAGTGCTGCGAGTTCCAGGAGTTCCAAGGGCAACAAAAGGTGATTCAAAGATAGACTCGACTCACGTCACATTCCAGAAACACCTACAGCAGCTTCATGTCATCATGAGTGTCAGAACGCTGTTGTATCAACAGCAGGGGAGTGTTTCAGACATGCAGGTCTAACTCTGCTATTCTTGGCGTGTTTTTTCACAGTGACATTCTGTGATTCACGCCTGATGTACTTGAGTTTCCAATAACGCATAAGTGACAGATGAGCCACATGGCAGTATGATACGATGACGCACTGAATCATTTGGATTCTTCTGTTGTCAGCAACTGACAAAGATTCTGTGCATGCACAGGTGGATGTTCTACAAAATCTTTCCACTTGGACCTCTTGTCACCAAATAAATGGTTGTTTTGTCAGATTAGAAGTTATGATTAAATCTTTGGTCAGGTTGGATAAAAGCATAACTGGTGTTCTGGTATTTTATTTAAAGAATGCTGTGGTGAGCAGATTAAATTAGACCCAGGCAACATATACTCACGTTCTACATTGAGTTTGACCTGTGTGCGGTCATGCAGAGTCTCGCAGCGATAGGTTCCCCGATCCGATATGGTCAGGTTGTGGATGGTCAGAGTCCTCTTGCAGCCGTCCTGGGCCAGTGTGTGCCGGGGTCCGGATTGGATCACCACCCCTTGCCTCATCCACTGGACCTCACCTGTCTCAATGCTGATCTCTGTCTCTAATGTCGCTTCGCCGAACTCTTCCGCCATGACGGCTTCTGTTTTTTTTGTGAACATTACCTGCGCCTCTGAAACAACACATGACACAGAATATAGTCCGACTGCAAAATTCCTTTTAAATTCTTGTCAGGGACTGGAAACTTATTGGACCGCAGGGGTGGTCCCAAGGTGTTTGGAAATGTTTTCTTACCCTGAACCTTCAGGGTGGCCTTGCTTATTTGTCCCTCAGCTTCTGCTGTAATTTTCGAGCAGTCCAAAATCTGGCATTTCTTGATGACCAAGGTGTGACACAGGCCATTCTGGCTTGCCTGGAAACGCTCTCCCAGGGAAACTGGTTCATTGTCCATGAGCCAGACCAACTGGACGTCATCAGGTGAAATGACACACTTGAACGTAGCGTCTTCTCCTTCCAGCACAGTCGTGTTATGGAGCTCTGTGAGGAATTCTACCACTCGAGGCACTTGAGAGACATGAAAATAGTCTTTAGCCTGCTATCTCATGCTTTGAAAGTCCTACCCTTACACACTTACACTCTACTCTGAGTCTCGCCACAGTCCGATCATCCTTAGATTCACAGGTGTATTCTCCAGCATCCTCTCTGGTTAAACGATGAATGGTCAAACTTCGCTCTGCTCCATCTGCACGAATGGAGAACCTCCTGCTTGGCACCACCTCCTCACCGTTTCTCAACCACTGAACATCTGCTTTTGGCTTGCACACCTCACAGCGAAGGGTCACCATACCATTCGCATGAGCAACCGTGTCTTGAAGTGGCCTCACAAACTTGATTCTCATTTCTGCAAAGCAATTTCAAGCAGTTAGTTTCCATCGAAACGATGAAGTGAACAACATCATCCAATAAGAAGGACAAATGCTTCAACCTTTTACAAGCAAGCTGAAGTGGACCTGGTCTGTGTTGACATCACATGTGTACTCGCCGGCATCAGAGCGCTTCAAAGGTTCAATGGTGAAGGTGCGCTTATGGCCCTCCATCCGAGCTCGGAAACGTTCGCCTTCAACGGGTGTCCAGGCTTTCAGCCAGCGTACAATTGCACTTTCTTTGGAAACGTAACTCGTCAAGGTTACACTCTCTGCTTCGTAGCCCGTCACAACGATGTCCTCTTCCTTGTTCAGAAACGTAACTGGAGGCTCTTAAATGTAAAGAAATGAACTAAGGTCAGTACAGCTGTGTGTGTGTCTGTGAATCTGAGAGGTAGGGGAATACATGATGGTTAACCTTGAATTCTAACAATGAAGATCATCTTGTCATCAATGGCATCACACACGTATTTGCCAGAATCTGAAGACTGGATGTTGGAGACGATGATCTTCCTCAATGTGCCGTAGCTCTCGATTAAAGTTCGGGAGTCACTGGTGAGCAGTTTGTCGTTGCAGTACCACTGCACAGGAGCGTTGACACGGGACACCTCACAGGCCAGGATGAGGTCTTCTCCTGCCATCATGTCCTGGTATTCGAAATCGTTTGAGTTGCCCACGATTGTCACTGGAGGCTCTGATGCCCAGAGGACACAGAGGTTTGACTGAAGCAAATTATTCATATTTAAATGTTGACATTGATGCTATTTCATGAATCTACCTTCCACTGTAACGTTGAAGCTGATGTTGTCATCTCCAACATCCAGGAAGTATTCCCCCGAATCTTCTAGTCCTGCATTGAGTATGACCAATGAACGGAAGGCACCTTCTTCCTCCTCGCAGTACTTCTCATCTCCTTCCACAGGGCAGTTGTTTTTGCACCACCTGGCAGCAACATTAGCTCTGGAGAGCTCACATTCCAGCACAATGTCATCGGATACCAGGAATTTAAGATCTGTTTTGATCTCTGACCTCCTCAAAATCCTCACTGGGGGCTCTGACGAAATAAAAGGATTTTGTGTTGATCAAAACACATCAAACCACTAAACCCATCTCTGGTGAGATAGCTTACCTGAAACTTTGACTTGGAAATCAATTTTGTCGTCGACAACATCGCAGCTGTATTTTCCAGAGTCTTCAGGAGTTGGGGAATGGATGGTCAGCCGATGGATTAGCCCATCCACTGTCACGGTAACATTACTGCTCTCCACAATTTCTCTTCCATTTAACCACCACTTGACTTCAGCGTTTGGCCGAGACACTTTGGTCTCCAGGACGATTGGTTCACCAGCATTACTCTCGAGTCTCTCAGGCATGTTTTGTGGACGAGAAAGCTTCACTGGTGGCTCTAAAGTAGAAAATGAAGAGAAGTTAAAAAAGACAAGACAAAAGAGACATTCTATCAATCCGTCATTAGCTTTGAGCATTCTTACCTGTGACTGTAACCAGAAAGGTCACTGAATCATCTTCAGTGTCACACACATACTCTCCCGTGTCATCCACTGTGCTTATCGTGATAATCAGTCGACGCTGAGCTCCATCTACTTCCAGTTTCAAATTAGTACCCTCCTTTACCTCCAGACCATCTTTGAACCACCGCACAGGAGCCTCCACCTTGGAGAGCTCACAGCTGAGCTCCAGCCTCTCAGAAGCCAGATGTGTCAGTTCCAACTCCGACTCGTTCGGTGAAATGATTGTGACTGGTGGATCTGATGAAGGAGGAAAACTCTTCAAGACAGATCCATCACATTTTTTTATTGTGAGTGATGATTAAATTTCGATCTTACTCTTTACTGTGAGCTGGAAAAAGACAGAATCTCCATCGGTTTCGCAGACATACTCTCCTCCATCTTCCTCTATGCTGTTTAGGATGCTCAGCCTCCTGTAAGGGCCCTCAGATATCATCTGAAGGCTGTCGCTTTCCTCCATCACCTGGCCATCCTTGAACCACCGCACCTTACCGCTGGAACGGGACAGTTCGCACTGTAGGTGGATGTCCTCTGAGATGTAGCTCTCAATCACAACATCATCTTTGGGTTCCACAATCATCACAGGAGGTTCTGGGTTCAAAGAAGCAACAAGCAGACCTTTAATCTGGTGTATAAATCCACTCTCATCAGGTCGGAAAGCTGTCTGTACCTCTGATGTTGACGCTGAATTCGATGCTGTTGTTTCCTGCCTGGCAGGTGTAGACACCAGCATCTGAGGTATCTGCAGAGCGTATGATGAGTCTCCTCATGGTCCCTTCTGCCTGCAGAGTCAAGTTCTCACTGGGATGGATCTCACAACCATCCTTATACCTGTCACCACACACAGTAGGAAATAAATAAAAGCAATTTTATCTATCCTAACTTAAAGTCAAAGCCGTTAATGTGTAACCTACAACAGAACAGTGATGGTTAATAAGGGTGTTTGTTGTCACAATGATGACACGATGCCAACAGTGTCTTACCAGGCGACTTCAGCATCTTCTGCAGAGACATGACACAGCAACACTACAGGGTCCAACTCCATGCTGCTCTTGTGCAGCTCCTCTTCTGGGACCGGACAGAACTCAACAGGTGGTCCTGAAATAGCACGAGGGTGGAGTTATTTCAGAGAGTAGGAGCATGAAGCTACAAACAGCCTTAGAATGAAGAAAGTCTGCTTTTGCTTTATTTACAATAAAGCCATGGTTTTGGGTAAAGTGATGATAAACAATTTTACCTGCAACTTCCACATTGTATTTGATTTGATCCCCTGATGTCTCACAGGTATAAACACCAGAATGAGATGCATCAGCTGAATGGATCACTATCCTCCTCATGTTGCCGTCTGATTGGATGTTCAGGCCGTCGGTCATCAGGATCTCTTGACCATCTTTAAACCAGGAAACTTGAGCAGAGGGATGGGAGACTTCACAGTAGAGGACAATGGCATCTCCAGTCTCTACCCTCTTGTTGCTGTCTGCGTCCGACAGAGGAGTGAAATTCACCACCGCAGCTGCAGACGGTGGAAACCAATTAATCCCCTAATATTGGCTGCACTGAATGTAGAAACAGGAACTTTCCACCTACGTGTAACCTGGAGCATAGCAGAATCACGAACTCCGTTGGCAATGAACGTCACCTCTGCTTTGTCCTCGGTGATGCAAGTTTGATGGATCACTAGCGAGTGCTTTGTCTGGCTCTGCTGTATTGAAAAGCGCCCACCGCGCTGCAGTTGGGCGCTGTTCAGAAACCAGGTTCCAGCCATAGTTGTAGACAACTCAATGAAGAAGTGAGCGTCTCCTCCTTCGGCAACTTCACAGCTTTTCAGGCGGCTTTGAATCTTTGGCCCGGGTGCTAAATAGAAATATTGGGATTAGAAGTGAATACCCCGACAACAGATCAGTTTATCCCAAACATACATCCAGTAAATTCCTCACCCAAATGGACAACTTTGGGAAACTCAACATGGCCGCTTCTTCCATATTTGTTGATGCAACAGACTCTGAAACGGTAGTTGCCTTCGCACTGCACACTGTCACCACTGACCTCAGCAGATGTGGCGGTCTCTGAAGTGAAACACTTGAACCATTCTTGAGAACCCACTTCCTGCCTTTCCACAACAAAGATGGATCGGGTGGAGGTTTGAGTGTTTGGTGCAGGGACCCAGGTGAGCAGCGCACTGTTGGGTCGCTCCACGTCCATCATGGCTTCTACTGGGCAGATCGGAGGGCAGTGCCTCGAGGCTGAAAGGAGGACAAATTAAATATCATTTGAATTCTAGAAACAACTTGAACTTGCTTGATCAATGTCCTGAACGCACCTCTGACTTTGAGACGTGATGAAGTCTTGGATCTTCCTGCTACAAATGTCACCACTCCCGAGTCATGATGGGCCACAGTGACAAACACCAGAATGTGAGTTTTGCCAAATGATTTCAGGATCACCTGCTGCGTCTCATGCAGCTGCAGACCGTCCTTGAACCAATGGATCTCCATGTCATCATTGTCCACCTCCACGCAGAACACAGCGTTGTCACCCTCCATGACCTCCAGTTTCCGCGGAAGTTTACGAATAATAGTTCCTGTAAGTTAGGGAACAAAGAAAGAATTGATGAAATTATTTCCAGAGCAACTAATCTGTAAGTGTGTATCTTGTCCAACCTTTGACAGTCAGCTCCGCGATGCTCTTGGCTCCATCAGGCATCTCGCAGAGATAAACCCCATCATCGTCGGCAGCGATGTCACGGATGGTCAATATTCTCTTGGTCCCTTTTTGCTCCATCGCGTACTTACTGCTGGGCATCAACCTCTGGTCCTCCAGGTACCAGGCAGCTGGGACCGACTCATCAGGTACCTCACACTCCAGCACGGCGACATCTCTCTCTCTCACCTCGACGTCTTTTAGGGGACGCCTGAACCTCACAGCTGGGCCTGAAGAGATTTAAGGAGAAAGAAGTTAATAGAGTCTAGATTTTATGTGCCTAAAAAAATATACCCTTAAAAATACCTGATGTAACAGGAGACCTCCTTACGAGTAATATGCATGAAACACTTCACACTTCACACACAAAACTATTAATTGTGTTGGA
This sequence comes from Lagocephalus sceleratus, assembly GCA_911728415.1. Taxonomy (NCBI): domain Eukaryota; kingdom Metazoa; phylum Chordata; class Actinopteri; order Tetraodontiformes; family Tetraodontidae; genus Lagocephalus; species Lagocephalus sceleratus. The sequence continues at coordinate 2,235,970 of CAJVRN010000028.1, read as the reverse complement.
GACACGACCTAGTGGTGTCAGAGAATGTAAATTCATTTATATGGTGATCACATTCGCTTTAACAATTCCTAAACATCCAGAACAGCCCTTCTTGTACAACTAAAAACATAAAAGGAAAATCAAATGTGTTAACTGTGATAACAGCTGCGTTGTAACTGTGGGTATATTTATATATTTGTTGGTATATGTCTATGTGGTTGAAGATATGGTCGAGCAGCACAAATATGCCAGTGTTGCAAGAAATGGCTTTTAGTGAAGCAAACAAACTAGAGAAACTAAGAGAAATTCTTGCTGCAGGGCTGTGTATGAAAACATTCAGCGTGACCAAGAGGATTTTCTGCGCTAATGGATCTGGACGGCATCATTAGCTGCTTTAAAAGCAATGCTAAACATTCCAACATTGCGGAGGAGCCATTAGTCCGTGTAAGTGCAGGTCAAATGTTTTTCCGGGATGGCTGAGAGGCATTTATCGATTCATTTTCATCTCTTTGTTTGTGAGGTGTTTGAGAAGGTTATTAAGGTGAAAACGTGCAGCAAGAGTTGGAGATTACAGGATTGTTCTAACAACTGTCTGCCTGAATGTTTATCTTTGGAGCTGCAGGTTTGCGATGGTTTACCATGGAAGGTTTTCCGTACCTTTGACGGACAAGTGCACAGCGCTGAGTGTGTTTCCCAGAGCGTTTGATGCAGCACAAACATACAGTCCCGTGTCCTGAACCTTGCAGTAGAGAACCTTCAGCGTGTAGTATCCCTCCCTGTCTTCAAATATCAGGTGTCGTCTTCCAGGTTCCAGGGGAAGGCCATCTTTCTTCCAAACGATCTCTGGTTTGGGTTTTCCAGTCACAAAACAGCGAAACTTGGCGTGTTTCCCCTCTGCCACCGCAAACTTTTTAGCTTTAGAAACATCGACAGCTGGCTCCTGAGTCACCTTGTACAAACTGTGGGTCCTGTGCTTCGGTGAGGAGCGGCTATTACTCTGACCACTGGAGGACGTTTTACTCGCTCCCCGTTCTGGCACTGGTTCAACGAGCAGGACGGCCCCCACCAGAGCCTCGCCGTGGCGGTTGGAGGCCCGACAGGTGTAGACCCCTTTGTCTGGGATGCGAGTCCTGTAGATCCTCAGCTGGAACCAGCCGCCATCTTGTTGGCTGACACTGAAGTGGGCGCTCTCGAAGATGTCATTGAGCTTCTTCCCATCTTTCTCCCACGTCACGTCTGGCAGGGGGGTTCCCCACAGTTTGCAGGAGAAGTAAGCATCTTCTCCTCGATCTACACGTAGTGATAGCGGCTTGATGAGGAAACGTGGTTTCTCGTCGGATGTTATATCTTCTTCATCTCTCTTGTCCTCTCCATTCAGACTCGGCCCATTCTCTTTCCCATCTCCACCGTTTTGCACGATGCCATACCCATTCACCGGTCCTTTGAATTCTGCACGTACTTTAATCTGTTGTGTTCTGCCGTTGTCCTCTGGTTGCCTTTGTCCTCCCTCTTGTGTTGGGGCCTCCCCTTCCACTTTGAGGGATGCTGCTGCGTAGGTTTCTCCGATGCTGTTTTTGGCCTTGCAGATGTACTGGCCGGCGTCCTGCACGGTCACTGCTGTAATGGTCAGCAGGTAAGCTTTCCCATCCTCAGAGAGCGTGTAGTGTCCTCCTGACGTGATCTGGACATTCTTGCGCTCCCAGATCACATCGGGACGAGGATCCCCATCGATGAGGCACCTCAGGGTGGCGTCTGAGCCGCTCTGTGCTATCACAGGCCGCGGGTAGCCCAAAACTCGAGGAGCTCCTCCAAAGATATCCATGGTAGCGTCACTGGTTTTTCTTTGTTTGGGGGGGGGGGTTGTCTCAGTCAGGGCCTCTTTTGTTTGGTGAACCAGCTGAAGGACGAAGAAGCAGAAGTCAGCCTAACTGGAAACAGCTGATTGAAACAAATCAAAAGAAGTGATTGATTCAGAATGATGAGCTCAATTTATAAGAGTAGATCAGATGAACTTTATTGATCCCACATTGGGGAAATCCACTTGGTAGATGGTACAGATTATATTTTCAAACCTCAATTAAAGTCGATTTGCTGACTTTACATAAAAAATATGCAATAAATGGATAACTATTTGTTGTCTATGATCCTCTCTTCAAAGCTGCAAAAAAAGCATGAATTCCATGAAATCCTATTAATCTAAAATTAGAAATACTAAAACAATTTCAGAAATGTTAATGTTTAATCATTTGTGTAAACTGGCCTGACAGCTGGTTTATTTATAAAAACGTCCAAAAAAAGCAGCCACGGACGGCGCGGCACGCTGAGAGCATTCGTTTGTCAGCTGTGTCCCTCCTGAAGGGATATTCCCAACTTTGAGTTGTCACGATATTGAGAGATATTCACCAAACTCACTTGTTCTTTTATGCAACCATTCGCCTCACTGATGATTTGTGACCTTTGTTGTTTAAAGCCAGACTCAATAAGTCCAATTTGAAGATTTTGTCAGGGGTTATTCTGCTTGACTCAATGAAAGTTTGTAGCCAGTTTAAGTAACAGAGTAGACTCTTACCTCTTCTTCTGTTGTCTTTCAAAACATTCCAGTCTTCATTTTAGGCGCCACCGAACTTTATCTCCTTTTGGATCTGGAGGTTCTGAGCGTCTCTCTGTGTCAAAGACACAATGAACAAATCTTCTCCCTGCTTTGGCGGTTCCTCCGGTTCCTCCTCGTGGTCGTGCGACCGCCCTTTGGTTGCAGGTGACAGAGAGGAAATCGCCTTGGTTTGTATGTCAGCTCTGATTCTGTCATTGTCCCACTGAGGGCTGAGACAGGGGGGCGGGGGTGAGACGCCTCGGCAGCTGCCCCCACCCTAAAAATAGAGGGAAGCTTGGACGACAGCGAGGGAGATAAAGTTCAGCAGATAAAGATAGGGCCAGGTCCAGGGCCTGCCATGGCTCAGATTAACTGGAGTTAGAGCTCGGGACGGTCAGGACACCCCAGCTGCTGGGGCCCCGTGACTCAGGGCTGCAAATTGGGGGGGGGTACCCCAAAATGTCAATCCCTAATCTGATATCACATTTTTTTCAGACTTTCTTCTGTGAATTATGACTTTAATCTCAGTGTTCACAACGCTTCAATTAAAAACTCCAGACTACGACTTTTTTTAACGACAGGTTACAACTGTTGGATTTCAATCTGTGGATGATAGCAGAACAGTGAATGTGTGCTCCTGCGATAACAGGTGAAACAGTGACTTCATCATCTCACAGTAATTTCTGTCACTTCTGACACGATGACATCAGTCAGGTTGGACTCTCTCAGATTATCAGCTATCTCCAGACCGCGGAAGCTCATCGATGCTCGACCTTCAGCTCAGGTCACACTTTAGATCCAGTCATGATGAAACAACAATAAACACCTCAAGTGTCGTTGGTGGATGATGTTAAGCGATATAAATAATCTCTAATCTCAAACTGAGTCATTTAGAGGACTCACCACAGTCGCAGCTAACGCCTGTGACCTTCTGGTCTGAGCCTTCAGCTGTTCACTGATCACACCGTGAATTACAGGCTGCGTCCTTGCTGCCTTTCAGCATCCTTATGTTTGCTCTCTGTCCAATAAAAACACAGTTTATGACCTTGTTTGAATGGACCCTTGATGGTTTCTGGGATTCAATAAAATTACCAGTCCACCACTGGCTTGGGCCTTCCTATTTTACTGTTTTCCAGTTTTCTACAGATGTATTTGGACAATATAAATTATGATTCATGAATCATGACACTGTTTAATTTTTCTTTTTGGGCAACTCTAGAAACTTGCTGAATATTATAGCAGGCGTGGAAGAGGACAAAGTCCATATTTATATCAATATTTTAGCGAGTGAACATTATCACACACTGTAAAAATCCTATGTGTGTCCTATTTTGATATCCCATAGGAAGTTCCAACACTCCCGTGTGTGAACAGCAACTATCCTTGTCCGTTTTGGCCACCAGGTGGAGCCAGAGGGTCATTTAAAGTGTCTCAGAAAACAGCGAGAACTTTGGCTCTCCCGAATGAATGAATGAATGAATGAATGAATGAAGATGGATGGTTGGAGAAGAATGCGTGTCAGCTGACCTATGACATTTAAGCCCCGCCCACTTCTCCCTGCCAAACTGTAGGCTTGCTGGGAGGAACAACGAGGGGTTCTGGGAAAGACAGGATGAGGGTTTTCAAAGTAATGGCACCAGCCTCTATTCGTGTTTATTAGTGTAATTTTAATTATATGATGTGGTTCTCCCAAGAAAAAGCATTTTTTTGTTTGCTGTGTTCAGAAATCGGAGCCTCATTCTTCTTTAGGCCAGACTTCTTGGTTTATAAAGCATAATTTAGTGTAAGATCTCAGATTCTGCTGTGTACCTGAAGCCCTCACCAGTCTGTATTGGGTGTAAACTGGAACCAGTATTTTGTGTGTCCACTGTGTAAAGGTGCTGCAGTCCAACCTTTAAATCACCTCCATGCCGTGTTTGAGGTAATAATAAAAGTCACGTGTTGCATCGGATAAATGCTGCCTCAGTTTTCTCCTGCGGAAGCAGAAGACACATCAGGCACACCTGAGGTCTATTTCCAGTTGCACTTGTGTGGAACCTGTGACCTACTGGGACGGTGCTGTCCGTGGGCCTTGCAGACGTGATTTTGTAGAAGTTTGATCAGCTCAGTCTGGCACTGGTTTGTTAAAGTTATGACCCTCCTAGCGGTCCAGTAAAGCCCACCGGGGGCCTTCGGAACATAGGAAGCCTTTTGAAAATCATGATGCAGTTCTTCACCTGACCGCCAGGGGCGCCAACAGCTCCACTCGGAACACCTGAAGGTGAAAATAGTCTTTAAAAATGATGGGAACAGTCGTGCTGTTGTAGTAGTTCACGGATGAGCTGCGGCGTTTTCTGAGCGAGTAGCGCGGCGCGTCCTGAGGTGAGGTCGGCTAGCTCGGCGAAGATGAGACCGCGTAAGCTGCCGCGGCAGATGTGCACCGCTCTGACGAGCACACGTGCACACCGGGAGGCTGCGGCAGATGTGAGCGGAGCTGCAAATACCGTCACAGCGCTGGGTCGCCGCTGGCAACCATCTGCCGCACGTGATGACCCCTTAATGCGGCTCATCGGCCCTTTCACACTCTCACTTCCTGCCTTCAGAAAAGACAGCTAGTTTGGTGCCGTTGAATCTTCACTTTTTGGTTTTTATTTGGTTTAAATGCGCCCCCCGGCCCCTCGGGAGGGGGGGGGTGCGCGCTGCTCTTCAGCCTGCTGCTCACACAGATGCTGATGGTGGAGCCCGTGTGGTTAGTTAGTCTTAATGAAGTACTGGCTCTAATTAATGTCAGGTAACATCTAACAAATGTGTGTGAGGGGGCCAGAGAGAGAGAGGGAAAGGGGGGGGCAGAAGGCGATGGCAGGGATGGGGGGGTAGGGAGAGAGGTGGGTGAGGTGGGAGAGATAGGTGAGAGAAAGAGGAAGGAACAGGGAGAGGGAGGGAGAGACAAAGAGTGGGAAAGAGAGGGGGGGAAGAGGAGGGTTAGGGAGAAAGAGATGGGAGATAGAAGGGGGTAGGGGGTAAGGAGAGAGATGGAAGATAGACATATAAGTGGGAGAGAGAAGGAGGTGGGGGGGAGGGAAGAGAGAGAGGGAGAGTTATGGAGAGAGAGAGAGAGAGGGAAGAGAAAGGGAGAGAGAGAGAGAGGGGTAGATTTTATCTGAAACCAGCTTTGTTCTCCTGACTGCCCCCTGCTGGTGTACCCTGGTGCAACCTTAAGCTCCGCCTCCCTTCAGCAGCACTTCTAAGCCGAAGTCTTAAAACCAGGTTGTCAAGTGTGTCTCAAAGGAAAGCTACAAAACCAAACACACCGTGTAGTTGAGAGGGAGCACAAGCAAAAGTTCAGACTGGGACATTCCGGCTTCTGATCTGACTTCCAGAGGAAAACCCAGAACGTCTGCGTTTTTTGCTCTTCCAGGTGGAAGAAGAAAAGATGATGATGACGTCTGCTGTTTTTACCTCCAGTTTCTTCCCCCAAACAAACTCATGTTCCGTTAAGGAATAGCAGATGGAGAAATGTAGCCTGGGGCTATTTAAGGCTTTTGTCGGGATGTGAGACCTGATGTTACCATGGCAACAGATGCATGAGTATGCAGGCACGTGCAAACAAACCTGTCCTCCGTGTGAACTCAGGCGGTGAAAATCTGTCACATGAATGTGAAGGTAGTGGAAGTTCTGGATCTGTTCCTGTCTGGGATTATCTCGGGAGAGGAGAAAAAGTTGTTGTGGCGTTCCGAATCCCTCGTCTTTATCAAAGGGAAGCAAGCGAACGCACGCAGTGGTGCTGATGCCATCAAACGGGAAGGGATAATCTGCATCCACAAATCCACATTTTCCGCATTCTTGGACCGCATCTGGGAAAAGAAAGACAAAGGAAACCTTCCCAGTTCGCCAGTAGTAAATAGGTCAAACTAAGAAACAGTCACGGAATAGTTGGGATCGTGTTGTGTTTGGCACGTCAGAAAGGTTTGGGAGCGCGAATGGAGGAGAGGAACGAGAGAATTCCCCGGAGAGGCTGAACGGACTCTTGCCAACCGAGCTGGGCCCAATTACATAACACCATCATTCCCTGTGTCGCCATGTTTTCCAGTGATTCCTGTTCCCACTCCACTGTGATGGCGGATCAGGTCATCTTCAACATTTGGGCTCGAGTCCGTCCGCCAGAAACTTCTGGCCAATCAGGGAAGGCGTTGCATCACAGCCAGCCAATCAGGAGCCGCAACTTTCTACTCCGACATTCTTTTCTTCCGAAGACAACAACGATGTTCTCTTTCAACCACCACCGCGAAGCCGTTGGCGGTTTATAGGATCAGGCCTCGTTTTTCCCACAGGATTCCGTGACTGAGGTGGGTGGTCTCGCCAAGATTTAAACCCACCGTCACAAAGAAGACGGGAAAACGACAATTACAGCAAACAAGACGGAAAGTAGCAATTATGGAAAACAGGGAACTCTGAGACGGAGCCGCGGAACTGGAACACAAAATAACCACAATCGATTTTCCAAGATCACGCCGAGCGTCACGTGCTTCCCGCAACAAGCTGGTGGCGCGAATGTTAGCGGCGTTACGTAAAGGCAGCGCACGTGACCCGGAAAACCGGGCTAGAAAAAAAAAGATCCCTCATTCACGAACTCCCGAGCGAGTGAGTTTAACCCCGACTCGCAGATTACACGCAGCGAAATGTCAGCTGCCCACACCATATGACGCGCTGCACGTGCGCATGCGCGTGCACGCCGCCTCCTCCCGGAGACTCTGACAGGCAGACAAACCGATGGGGGCAGAGCCGGCCAGACGGCGGGGGCGAGGGGGGGATCGATGGAGGCTGTCACCAGGCCTTCATCACCCTCCGGGACTCGACGCCGTGGAAATGTGGATTATTCAGCCGGAAAAAATGTGGTCAGGAACGCACCTCGCTGGTCCGCGAGCACGTCCCGCAAATCCGCTCCTGATCAGATTGAATTGACTTTTCCCAAAAATGAGGCTTTTCTGAAACAGCTGACCGGCAACAGACTGTAATCCACAAATATATTCATGTTTTTTTTTTGTTTTTTTTTATTCCCGGAGGAGATTAAGCGAGCACGTCAGCTGACACGTGACCCCGGCAGCATTATTCGGCTCAGGGAAAAGCTGCGTTCACGGGGGGGCGCGCATGCAAAAACGCAACCTGAGAGAGTTCTCAGAAGCCTCGGTTACACAAACGTCTGACAGGAAAATGCTTTAAAACCCCGAAAATCAGGCTCCAAAAACACCTTTTTGGAGTTTTCTCATGAGCTCAGAGGCTCCAGATGTGATATTCACAGGCCAGCCCCAGCCAGAAGAAGCTATGGAGGCTGATCCTGACAAGCCTGAAACAAACTGAGGCGAGAGAACGACACCAAGAGAATCCTTTCCAGCCTCTGACCATCGTCTCATTGGCCTGTTCAAGTCTGAGAGGTGAAGATCAAAGGTTTGATCTAATCACACTCTCACAGAATAAACTGATCGGGTCGCTGTTTTAATCCCGCCGGATGAGCAGTTGTAATCTGCCAGCTGGAGGCAGCAGGCCGAGGGCCCGGAGCTGCCAGGACGGCGGGCGAGCGGCGTCGGTGACGTCGCCGACCCCAACAAGAGCGACGGCGGTCCGAGGACGGAGCCCTGCGGGACGCCCGACCCAAGGACAGGATAATGGAGACAGATGTGGGGCCACAAACACCTGGGCTGAGGGGACATATGAAGACAGACACGGAAAAGAGGATTTAAAAAAAGAAGCATTTCAATAGGAACTCTCTTTTTAAAGAGTATTTATTAATTAAGATGAATAATTTATTAGCCTTTAAATAGTCGATCTAAATAGTCTATCTATTGAGTTCAATAATCTATTGAGGTCTTCTTTTTGTCTTTGTCATCATATTTGTGTCACTGCAGTCAAAATGATGGTGCGCTGCTGCGGCGCCTGTCTTGAGGGATGCTGGGGGGGTGGGGGTCTGGGTTGTTGCCGTGGAAACCAAGTCACGGGGTTGAAATGGCAAGTGTCGGATTTTATTGTTAAAGTGGCGCGATGATGGATTATGTTTGGGTCACGTGACGAAGGGCGAGAATGTGTAAAAGAGGGCCGAGCGGTGGGGTGGGGGTGGGGGTTATCGAACAGCTGGCCAGTTGTGAGGCTGGCGGCCGCGGCGAAAACATCCATCACGGGCGCCCAGGCTCCGCCCTCCTCCGACGCGGTCCAGCGGGGCCGCGAGGGAAGCCGATATCTCGATTCTTCAGGAGAGCATCTGCTGTTAAATCGGCCCCTCGAGCTCCTCGGTGCGAATGCATTCCCGTTTTATGAGAGCGAGGACTCATCCGCGTCTTTCTTGTTAAAACGGGCCCCCGAGGGCCCCTTCGGCTCTGATCCCGTCCTCCAGCGACGGTGGAGGCGGGAGGAACATCAACAGGAGCGGAGCGGGTCGTTATGGGAGCTGGAGAGTAACGAAGCAGCTTCCTTCCTGGATCCGGTTTACTGGTTGTGTGCCAGCCGCGACGTCAGGTGACCTGTGATGTCATCGTCGGTGCCAGCTTCCGCTTCTGTCTTCGGCTGTCCAAAAACCTGAGCTGCTGCTTCAGCGCCAGTGAGGACATAAAAGAGTCTTGGCCAAAGGCGGTGGTGGTGTGTGTGTGTGTGTGTGTGTGTGTGTGTGTGTGTGTGTGTGTGTGTGTGTGTGTGTGTGTGTGTGTGTGTGTGTGTGTGTGTGTGTGTGTGTGTGAGTGAGTGAGTGAGTGGAGGGGGTCCTGGAGACATGTCTCCGTATTTTAATCGAATAGACAGAAACTGTGCGTCTGCATCTGGAGGAAGTGTTCCACGTCTCCGGGGACAAACTGACCCGGAGATAAATGTGACTGTCTGAAATCACCGCCGGGTCGGTCGGGATGTTCCAGACCTCTGATGCTTCTCCGCCGTCCTCCAGCCTCTCACCTACGAGACAGCAGCAGCACAAGTCAGCCGTCCAGCTGTCCCACTCTAACTGTCCCACCGAGACGTCCAACTATCCCAATGCAACCACACCAACTGGCCCCCGGAAACTGTCCAACCGTCTCACTGCAAATGTTCCCTGCTACATTCAACCGTCTCACTGCAACTGTCCAACTGTCCCCTTAGATGTCCAACTGTCCCACTGCAACATTCAACCATCTCACTGCAACAAGTCTCACGCCCACCGTCCAAATGATCAGTTCACCTGTCCCACCGTCCAGTTGTCCCCGCTGTAGCTGTAATGAAATCATATGGCTGTCTTATGTGTGTTATTACATAATTTGGGTCTGATGGCAGGGATGCTGTTACGTATATATATATTTTGTCCATTCCGTCTAATCCTCTATATGCCTCACAGTTGAGCTTAAAGCAGCACATCTGGCTCAGTGCACACATCTGGATGTTGCCTCCAAGCGATAAAGCTGAGGAGAACTCATTGGCACCGGAGCTTTGGCGGAATTACGTCTAAATTTAAACATTTTCTATCAACAGGAATTCGAGTTCCACCTCCCATGACCCCTAAAGAGAAGAATAACCAACGTTAAAGTGTGTCTGACTGGTTAAACCGGAAATAATGGCGCCCTGCTACAGCCGCGTGAGCGTGTTTGACTGAACATTCTCTCTGCAAACACGAGCAAAATTTAGGAGCCCAATTAAGAAATCGTGTTTGTTCTGAAGCCCGATCTCAACTCTGCTGCTCCTGTACGTACGTGGCACCGCTTCACCTGTCGCTGCGTCAGAACTGACGCGACTAAGCCGGTGGAAAGGAGCCGAACCCGGAGTAGCAGTCGTTGAGGAACGCTGGAGGACTGTGGGCGAGTGGAGGATCAGTCCAGTGGGAGGTGGTGTTGCCCCGGACTGACGAGAATCTGTCCGCCTCTGACGGCACGTGGAGGAACAGCTGCAGTGTCAGACTGCCTCCTCTCAAGGCTGCTGGGAATGTAAATATTGGTGATGACGTCTGTGTGTGTCCTCACACACACACACACACAGACACAAAAGAGTTGATGAGTTTAAACATAATTTTTTTTAGAAAATGACCTTTAAAACAACTTTTTGTGTTGCTTTCATCCATATCAGCCTGCTGTGTCAATACCTGTGTGTGTATGTGTGTGTGTGTGTGTGTGTGTGCGTGCGTGTGTGTGTGTGTGTGTGTGTGTGTGTGTGTGTGTGTGTGTGTGTGTACACGCGTGCGTGCACTGGTAGTTTTCCATGAGGGAAGTTCGTGAGGGCCTCAGAGGGAGGAGTCAGCAAAGGAATTCTGTGTGTGTGTGTGTTTAAGTGTGTGTGGGTGTGTGTCCTCACATTTACTACATATTGAGTACCAAAGTCCTGATTCTATGAGCAAAGAGGGGCCACTTTGGCTCTTCCTCACACCTTCACAAGACTGTTTGAGGGTTAATTCATGGTTTTGAGGTTGAGGTAAGAATTGGGTTGAGGTCAGGATCAAGGTCAGGAGGGTCATGTGATTGTTAGGAGCAGAGTCATATATTATGTCTGGAAAGTCCTCACAAAGATAGCAGTACAAGTGTGTGTGTGTGCGCGCGTGTGTAATATGGGGAATGCAGTGGGGGTGTACAGTGTAATAGGAGCAGTGACAGTGGGGGGGGTTGGGATTGTTGTAAACGTGTGTCATTCATTCGAGTTCTCAGGAAATAACGTTGCGTAATGGCAAGCGCGCTGAGGTCTGGTGAGACCTGGAAAGTTTTTATCCACATTGAGAAAAGTTTTGGAAAGTGGAAGAAAGAGATAAGACTTTGTGTGTGTGTGTGTCTGTGTGTGAGTGTGTGTGTGTGGTGGGGGGTTGGCGAGAACCAGATAGAGAGACAAAGAAATCACTTGTTATGAGATGCCAGTGTCCTTCCCAAGGACAAGCAGACATGCCACCGCTGTCATGTGAGGAGGCTCCTCCCCCCGCCGCCGCTTTGTCTCCTCCTCTGCTGGTTTAACCCCTCGCTCCCCAAATTCAGCTCCTTGCAGCAGAACTGGAGATGAATGAAGCAGCCAGGAAGCCGGCTTTAGTTCTGCTGCGAAAACTTGATCTGTTTCATAAGAATAAACTTCCTTCGGGGGTTTCCGATCTCAGGACAGGAATTATCACCCAGTTAAGGTGTCTCTTTCATGCAGGGTTCTCTGAAAAGCAAGAGCAAGTAGTCAGAATCCCGCTTAAAATATCCGAGCACCTTCAGATTCCGATAAAGAGCGGAGCACCGGGAGCGCAAAAACGGGAATATGTCCAGTTCGGGAGTACGTGTAATTACATCCGCAACTGAAAATTACATGTCATCGAGACTGGAGCAAACAGATGAGGTGGTTCAACGCTAAAGTCACGACAGGGCAAAAACAAACAACTTTGTCCGTAATCCCCTCCCCCCCTCCTGTCGAGGCATTGTTGGTCAGCTTTACGGTGACCTTTAACCCAGTTCGCTCCGGCGGTGAAGTGTGTGTGTGTGTGTGTGTGGGGGGGGTTTGCCCTGCCACATCCTGGCACAAATATAAAGGAATCATCGGCGTAAAGGGTTAACGGGACGCCTCGGACGGCTGCGGCCCTGCTTTAATTCCTGTTTTTTTCCGACCTTCCTCACCCTGAGCTCATGAAGCCGCCGAGGAGGGCCAAACAGCGAGGCTAGCAATTTGTCTTGGGAATTACCGGGCGTCCTCACCGAATGTGGCACCCGTAAATCTCTGTCTGGAGTTGAGCGGTGCGGGCTTTACTTAGCCCCGATAACAAATTATGAAGCGCTTATGCGGCGTGACGCAACCTATTATGGCTGCGCCCGTTTATCTCGGCGAGCATCGCGACGCAACGGAGGCCTTTTGTACGAAGTCGAGGAGAGGAGTTTTTCTGTCCTGATAACAGAGTTTACCCAGCAGAAGACAACGCCCCGGCCCTTATCGGGACTCCCTGACCCTTTGACACTCTGGCGGGTCCTGATGGTCGTTTCAGCACGAACACCCTCGAATCAGCCCCTTGATGGTTTGACCCCAGTCTGACCAGGCGGACGCTGATTAACGCGCCTCTGGCGGACAAACCGGTGGACGCGTCCTCGATGTTTGTCAACACTGATCGGGTTGTCGATGCCCTCTTTCAGAGCTCGGATCTATAAAAAGAATGATTTACTCAACTGGTCACTGAGATGCACCAAACACACCTGAAATGAATCAACACTATTGAGTGGAGGGGGCGTGGCTTAATCCTCTACTGGCGCTCACCACCAGGGTTGCCTAACCCGTCCCAACATCGGTAGCTAGATTTATGTCGGGTAACTCTGACACTGGCTCCTTCAGGTTAGCGGCGGCTGTGGCATCACGCGGCGCGTTTGTCGTCTCTACGTTGGCGAACTCGGGGCCCCCCCCATTCCCCCCCGTCGGCGTGAGGCCACACAGTGGCTCTTTGTGGCCGTTGCCAGGGTCTGGGTCGGCCGACACTGACGCTTTTCTTCCTTCGTCCCCTCGTTCATTCGCTTTTACTGGATTCTGATGAACATCCCTCCGCAGGAAAAAATGTTTGTCCTTGCTGTATTTGTGGGTTCTACGCCTTTGCGATGGGGGGCGGAGTGGACGGGGTTCAGTCTGCCTTTGTTTGTGTGATGCGGCCCTAATCCCAGATTAAACCATGTTTCAGGTCTGGGTGGGCGTGAACCGGCAGATTTTTCTCACATCATGCACAAATGTGATCTGGTGGATAACGAAGCATCTTTTTTTTCTCCCGTTCCTGAACAGATGAGTCAGGTTTGTGGCCCCGGCAGCTGCCATGCTTGTCACTGATCCACTAATAGTTTATCTGATATTAAGGATTGATTTCATTAATCTGGCCCAGCCCTAGTTGGGACCTAAAAATAGCAGCACCGCCGCTTTTGTGTCTCCCTTTCCTCCAGTCTGAGCTGCTGTTTGTGATCACAGCCTGATCTGTTTGTTGCAGCATGTCAGGATTCATAAATAGTTAACGAGGAGGCTGTTTTATTCCCTTAGCTGAAGGGGAAAGCTGAACCTCTTCCAGGCTCCGATTCTGACCAGGAACATTGTAATCTTATGACCTGAAGGAGGATAACAAGTGCAAATGTGGAACATTTCGGACCAGTTGGAGTCAGATTCCAGATTGAGTCCAAGATGAGTCACGGATGAAGAAAGTTCTGAACTGTTTCAACACATCTCCCTGTAATCTGGTGTTTACCAAAAAGTGAAAAAGGCAACGTTTGCTCAACCAAGCTGTGGTTAAAGATTACGCACCTCACATTTGGGATTAACTTGACAAACTTTGCCCGACCTCAAACGTCAGATTATGTCAGATTTGCGAGGCCTCGCAGGACTACAATTCCCAAAATCCAAAAGCATTCCTTAACTGTCCGTAGGAGCCTGCTGGAAAGACCCCAGAGACCAGGCTCCAGGGTGACAGGAACCAGCCCAGACCCAGTCCAGACCCAGTCCTGACCCGGTCCTCCAGATTGAGCAGCGGAGCTCCTGTTTACTTTGCATTGCCACTTTCATCCTCTTTCGCTGTATCATTTCTTCTGGTCCGCGGTGTCCCGGGGCGATGTTTGCTCAGCGATATTACATTATATCAAAGCGGCCTCTGTTCTCCCGGAACAACGTTAGATTGTCAGGCAGATTGACAGGAAGCGCTGGATCCAGGTGGGGGTCAACAGACACCCGGGCTGGGAATTTGGAGCAGATGCGTGAAGATAGCTGTCTCTTTTTTTGGTGGGGGGGGTGTAAAGGTTTGAGGCTTGTTTGGTCGAGGAGTCCGCAGAGAACGAAGGTTGATCCAGCACAGGATGCTCGGGTAGATCGGTTCTATGTCGGGCGACATAGAACCGATAACCATCCTAATCAGCACCAAATTCACACTTTATGAAACAAATAAAGGCAAAACAAACGCTTTCATCGATTTGTGCTGAACACCAACGTTGGAGCCGCAGATAAAAGACCGTAGCGATACGATGGTGCTAATTATGCGACTGTTACCATTAACGATGGCTGCGCCACTGGTTTTGACTCGCTGAATGAGCTTGAGGCCGATAGGTTGAAGGTCGACAACTGTCCCTGCCGGTGCCACCAATGCACCAGTTAGGTTTATGGTAGGTCAGGCCACGACAGGCTAACTGACTTGTAGCAACCCATGTAGCATCAGGGTAGCATCTCTAGCGCGGGTTGACGTGGACTCCTCCTGATGTTGGCTCAGGTCGGCTGGTTCTGGTCATGTGGCGCTGCCTCGGGACACACGGACCTTTGTCTGGAGTCGTCAAAAGCCGTGACCCCCCCCCATCGCAACTGTTAAACTGTGAACTGTTTATGTTAGCATGACAGAAATGGCTGTGAAAAGCACTTTATCCTCAGGAATGTCCGGAGTTCCTGTTTCTCAGGTCTCCTCCGATGAGGTCTTTAATAACCGAGCAGACAGTTTTGATTCAGTATAATCGATTTTTGCCAACGTTGAGGTACATTAACATATTAACACAAACCTCTCTGGAACCGTCTGTATCCCCCCACCCACAAAACTTTGGGCAGGATTCAAAGTAAACATTTGCGTTTAAGATTTGTGTGTATTTTACACTAATTATTGAACATCGATGCCGTAGCATCGGTGGGGCCAGCTTCTCGTAAATTACGCTGACGTTTGTTCGGCAAGATTTTATAATTTGAAGCCAATTGTAAAAAAATAACTGTTTGCGGAAATTAGTTGAATAAATCCGTCAGTTTTTAATCAAAATGTGTTCTGAAACTTGAACCAGGCACAGACGGACTCGCTGCTGTTTTACTGCCCCCCCCCCCCCGCCATGATGTCGCTCCAAAGGCCACATTTAACATTTAATGCCTGAAGCTCCCACGCATGTTTACGTGTTTGGGGTTAAACATGAGAAGCTATATGACGTTAATTATGGTGCAGCCGAGGACCTCTGGGGGAGCATCGGCTCAGTGGGGGGGTGGGGGGGGCAAATTCTCAGAGATGTGTGTAAACCCCACGCACTGAAACGCAAACACTGTGCGCTGTGAGAGTGTGTGTGAGGAGAGGGCGTGGATCTCAGAGAAGCAGGAAGTGGGCAGGAGCTGCAGAGTTAGAGATTACCATCAACCAGGTTCCACTGCACTAAAAGCATTGTGGGTAACAGCTGAATGCCCTTCACTGCTGCCCTTTCTTCTTCTACTGCCCTATTAATGTAACTGGAATCTACTGAGGCACTGGTGAAAACTACAACTTCAAAGTAAACAAAAAGACTGTTATGGTTTTGTTTTAATTCATGGAAAATATCCAGGATTCCTCTGACTGAGATTCTATTTTATATTAAATCCCTCCCTGTTTCCCCTTTTATTTCTGTTATTCAATAATATAGTGCAATAATAACAATAATAATAAATACATTAATAATAAGTTTGGGAGTTTAATACATGTAATAATAAGTATGTGCTTCCGAAGTGATCTTTTTTTCCCCATTCAACTGGAATATATTCCATAATCCACCCTCCTGCCTTGGGATGATCTTCCATTCTTATTCTGGTGACTATAAACAGCAGGAAATTTACTACAAACACCCCCCCAACCCCCTTCTCCTTTTTGTCACCAGGAGATGTCGGGGTCACGGGGGTCGTGATTGCGTCGGGAGCCTCTGTCAGGTTCTTCCCGCCTCGCCGAATGTGTCGGGGTTGTGAAATCCCTTCAAGGTGGTTCAATGATTCATCGAAAAAGCTGCGAGTAAATCTTTATGAGCCCCCCCCCTCAAATAAATCCCTGACCCCTAATCCTTGCGTGACTCTGACTGGATTATTTTTGGGATCGTTTAACTTTTGTGAAACATTCACGGGTCGTTTGACAGGAAGCGGGATCATTCTGTTATCTGCCTGTTGAACAGTGCAGTTTGACCTCGGACAGAAGCAAAGTCACAGATTCCACCTCGTTATCTCCGCTGAACTCTCGTTAACCGTCGTACAGTAGAACTCTACTTGCACTTTCCTGCAACTTCAAATGTACCTAAAACACTCGTGGGGGACTTTTAGGAAAATTTGTACTCCAGTACGAGAGAGTGATGAGCCAGCTCCTCTTCCACCTGGACCGTCTAATACAGCATTATTCTATATGTTAAAGGAAGTTGTCCTGGTAGGAAACCATCTCGATGTGGACATCATGAGGTTTTTGCTCCGGGGTAGTTTTCCAGTGGTGTTCCTCTCGATCCCTCCTCTGAATCGTCGGCCTGAAACTTCTCCCTCGTCGCTCTCTTGTTCAAATGCACCATTCAGCCCCAGGCTGCCAGTCACCGGTTGAACTGGACTTTCACCTTCCCAGCCCACCCCCACCCCGGCACTCGTCTCTGCTCCACTATCTCACCTTTCCTCCGCTCAACCCTGTTTGTACTGTAAACTGAGTGAGCCAACGAAAGGCGCACTTGGCCGCCCCGGCTGAAGGGCGCGTGGCGGAACCACTGGTGTACCATGAGGCTCATCCAGGAGGGGTTACCCTCAAAATGAGGCTACCTGCTGACATGGAATGTGGCTGAACTGCTCAGCTGATAGCAGGGCTAAAGGGACTGGGTATACTGGGATAGAGTCCCCAGTACCCTGTGACACCGTTCAATAGTTCAAGATTGACCTGCAGCTGACAAAGGTCAAGATAGTGAATCAGTGAAAGGCGTAGGGGGGGGCGCAACAAAAAGAAAGTTGAGCAAGGTTAAAGCCCGCCCCTTCCTGAACACGCCTCCCGCAGCCGGTATCTCCTCCAACCCTCCCCCCACCCCTCACCTTTTGGGCCGCTAATTCTCACCTGTGTGGTTGTAACCCCCTTCCCCACCACCCACCCCTCCCCGCTTGGCCCCACCCACCCCGGCAGGTGGTTATAAAGCTATGCAAATGCACGGTGACTTATCTTCTCTGCTCGGGGGAGTGTGAACAACTGGGCTGAGGAGAGCGAGCGAGTGAGCGCGCGAGAGAGAGAGAGAGAGAGAGAGGCGGGGTAGGAAAGCTGTAATTTAAAAAAGACAATTGGATTGACTGTTCTCAGACCTACGCTGCAACCATGGGGCTGGGAGTAAGTACACAGCAACTTTGTCACATGGTTTGGCTTCTTTTCTGAGAGTTTTTAGATTAAGGCTAAAGCCAGAGCGGATTTTCAGCTCTCACCAACTCAGTCACAAGTTTTTGCTGAAGTTTTCTAGTTGTACTTCTGCGGGGTTTTTTCCCTTTTTTTTTTTTTAAAGCCGTGGCTAGCTGCTCGGAGGGCTAACAATGTTGAGAATGTCTGAAAAGGAATCTTGTGTTTGGGCTGGCGGGCCGGAGGGGGGGGAAGCTCGGAGCCCCGCTGCCACATGTGCTCCCTCAGAAGCTGACTTTTTCTTCTGTTTGCTCTGCTCCCAGAGAGGGAAAGAGGAGTACAAGCTGGCGGCAACGTCAGACGGCGACAACAAGAAGGCCAAAAAAGGCAAGGGGGGGAAGGACATGGACGACCTGAAGAAAGAAGTCGACCTGGTGAGTAGTCGGGCAACTGTCAACAGGCTTCCTCGCCGCCGGAGGGGATGGGGGGGGGGGGTTGTAATTCACCTCATTAACATGAAAAGGAAGCCGCCGTGATGCGGTCCGCCTTCCTCTTTGGTCACATGAGCCCGTCTGCTTTGACCTCCCAGCGACTGCTGCTCACGTAGCCCCCTGATTGCGGCTCCTCTCGGGCCCAGGTCCCCCCGCTCTGGCCAGAGCCAGGGCCGGCGTTTGAGCCGCCTCCCGTCAACAGACATTATCTGCGCGCCAACTTCCTCCCTCGACCCTCACGTGTTCGGCCTGTCAGCTCAGGATGCGCAGACGGGCTCCGAAGTTGCACAACCGGAGCGTCGGTCCGAGCTTCCTGTGCAGAACAGGCGCGCTGTTTCCACTGTTGTCAGCTCTTTTTAGAAGCCGTAACCAGACGAAGTGGTCTCTCGAGGCGACCGTGTCGCCGGCCTCACGTCGGCGCTCAATCAAAGTTTGTGAACTTTCCGAGCACCTGTATGTGTGTGTGGGGGGAAACACGTGCATTTCACAGGAAGTTTACGCGCATGTCTGTGAAGTACCCTTGAGGTGACTTTTAAAGACAAAGCTCCTCCGAGTCCCGCCAAGGTGACGTCCTTCACAAGGTCACTGGGCTCATCTCGAAACAGCAACGCAAACGCTTCCCTCCAATTTACTGTTGATTATCTGAGATTTGACCAGCTCTTTTGGTAAATTACAGTAAATGATTACAGTATATTTATGTTTTTGATGTTTTCAGAAAATAGTACTTTTTTAAATTTAAAGTCCAGCTTTCAATGAAAAGTCCAGCCCAAATGTGCCCGAGTCATGCTTTATAAACTACTAACTACATAATACAAAAGGTGCAACAATTCCTCCAACTGGGGATTTGAACTTTTGAAATTGGAACTACTCAGTTACTACAGCAGGAGAGCCCTTCAGGGTCAGGCCGACCAAAGATCCTCATCAGTTTTATTTCTTTAATTACAGTTATTTGGCCCACAGGTTGCAGAGTCCTTGCAGGTTATTAGACAATAAAATTCCCATTTAGGTGACACATTAATGATTATTATCTTAACAACGTCTCAAAGTCCTACCGCAGCCGAACAAATTCTCCCTGTATTGGCACTTAACTGCAACTTATCGCATCGTCTCTGCTCTTTGATGTGACTTCAAAGCCTTGAGGGAGGGTCCCGTCCTACCGAGACATGACGTTACGGCTGCAATTTAAATCTTCTGGAGCTAAAATGTGAAGGGAGTCCCGAGATAGCGTGTTAATGATTACGGCCGTCACGCTCGCACCGTCGCATTATTAACCGAGGCACCAAAGTCCAGCTAAAGACAATGGAAACCGTTCCCATAGCAACGCAAAGCCACTGGTGATTGTGATCAAAATGTGACAAAGTCCAGAAGTATAGTGAGGGGGGTGGGGGGGCACCAAATTTTCCCGAGACATTTCTAAAACAGGAGCGTGGGTTTGGGCCACATCAGGTTTAATGGAGCTCTTTGTTTCCTAATGAAAGCTCCACTCGATGGAGTAAAACACATCAAAGCAATCCTGGATGCTGTGATTTCAGGACATTTGAACACTTAAATGCGACAAAGACCTGATTACTGGACAGTAGGGGGGAGGGGTTTACTGAAGTTGGCTAAAATCGCTCCTTTTAGCTGCTGACAGAAATGTCTCATGCTGCAACGTTGATGAATATGAATGTTTATTAGTGGAAATGTTGAGTGTTTCCCACTATGAAGGTGTATGACTCCCTGACACGTGAAGCACCAGGAGACGCAGAACCTCGGGCTCCACACCCACCCTGCATACAAGCTGCACTTTATTGTGACATTTGGCCAGTAACTCCCAAATTTAGATGCAGTTGCTGCAAACGCGCCCTGCCCGAGACCACTTAGAGTCGTTTTTGAGGCCAAAACCGACACAAGTGGGTCTCTTTTCAGAGAGCAGGTCTTTATTTTTTAGCTTGAAAAGGTCAGCTTGGCTCATTTGATTGTTGATTTCACACTTTTGCACACACGTTGGCCTCGCGCGATGGTCGGCTTCGGGTTTATTGGGCGGTGTTGGCGGAATGAGGGCAAAAGCCGGATGCACGTCATGTGCAGAGCGGAAAATTATGCACCGATTCGAGCACTGAAAGACCTGAGATCGGTAAACAGAGAGGTGGAGACCAGTGTGGGCAACTTTGTTTAACTCTCCTGGGCTTTGTGGTTTCACAGCCTGGAAAAAAAACCCTGAAAGGTGGGCGTCAGAGTCCTATTTCAGGTCATTCAAATTACAGCGGAGGAATATCTGCCCATTCACTCGTTGTAGGCGTTGTTGAGAAAGAGGCAGCGCAGCCACGTGGTAGAGATGCGCTGGGTTGAGTTTGGATCGCTTCGATGGCGCCCGCCTGAATGAAAGAGCTCCACTGTCGATGGGCTCCAGCGCCGGAGCGACACTCTTGGCTGCAAGTGTATCAGTAGGCCGGCTCTGATTCAGGCCCCAACAGACTGTTTGCTCACAGCAAACCAAATGTTTGGAAGAGGCCGCTCTGCGGTCGAGCCCACGGCCGCCTGGACCTGCCGTCTTTCGGTTCCCGGTGCCTCCGCTCAGATGTGCCTGGCGGCGTGCATTAATAATTCTAATCAGATGGCTCCTCTCCGCCACGTCATCGCTCCGGGTCCCGACACAGGACTTGGGACATTTCGCAATCCTCCATCTGCAGTTTTATAGAGCTAAACATTTTCATTTGTTTTACTTTCGCTTCTTTTCTTCGCAGGATGACCACAAATTAACCCTGGAGGAGCTTCACCGAAAATATGGAACAGATCTGACCAGGGTGAGTGTGTGTTTGTACTGGTGTGCGTGTGTCTGAGCAACTCCCTGTGGTTGTTTTACTGGTTGCTATTATCGGCCAGCCTCATCAGAGGCAACTGCGGTGTAATTTGATTATTAATTATCCAGTAACTCTCATGCAATCCATGTCCTGCTGAGCAGAACGTGTCTTTGCTGACAATACTGTCCTGGAAAAACAAGAAAACAGTTCTTTCATTTCTCAAATGGGAGGTCCAGCGCAACCAAACAAGGACCAAAACTCTCCCAGTAAAAGGCCATGGATGGATAAATCATTGTTATATAAGCAGGCCTTTGGCCGTGTTTCCATTGGGAGGCTCATCCTGGCACATTGCATCAGTTTGGAGCAGTAATTCCAGATCAGGTGGGTGTTGTCGCTGAAAGGTCAATGGGTCAGAGGCCAGACAGCTGCAATGTGGACAACAGTGTCAACAGAACACCGACAGGAAAGAAAAACAGAACTGAAACTTTTCAAAATGACACTACGATGACTCAAACGATTGTGTCAGTTTCCGCAACAAACACAGAACATAAACGGGAAGATGCACTAAATAGACAACTGAGTGAGTTAGCACCATGCTGGCTATTATTATTATTAGCGTGCCACAGTGAGAGGTATTCTCTCTGGAAACTAGTCAGCCTCCTGAAACAAGAGGCTACATTGTCTGCATTCCCAAAATTCCCATCTGAAACAACAGCAAAGTGAACAATTCCTTTTGGGCCCTGGGAGAGTGTGGCCTAAAATTTGGCCCAAAACAAACCACATGACTGAATACGACAAAAACGCCATCCGATCCAGCAGGTGCGGGGGCTTCCGTATGGAAAAGAACTGTGGTTCGTGTCTTGACAGACACTGCGGCTGAAAACTGAGATCTATCTGAGTTTGTTCCCACACAAAGACTGTGTTCACCAACACCGGGGCCACAGCTGAACTCCACGCCTCCACTCAGACATCTTGTGCTTTTATTCCAAGTCAGATGAAATTAAAAATTCACCTGGCTGACGCCTGCTAATCTGAGAACAATCCCATCTCCTTATCTTTCCGTATCTCAACTGGAGTTTCACCTCTGACTGAAACAGTGTAAACGAACAGGAAGCAGTCACTGCGCGAACTCCTTTCCTGCAGATGTGGTTTCTTTTGTTTTTTTCACCCAACCAGTCTCGACTCTGGCGTAGAACCACGCTTGTGAAATAAAGCAGGAGCATGGGGGACGTGTTGCTCCGGTATGGCCTTCATTGTGTTTCCTCGAGCAGGGAAGACGACAAAAGAAAATTTCTCACTAGTGCTTCCTTTGTTTACACTGACGTTACTCGAGATATCCATGTCCCTAAAGTTCTGTTTCCTGTCAACTGTAATTGTTATGTGTGTGTTCAGGGTCTTTCAAACGCCAGAGCCAAAGAGATCCTCGCCCGAGATGGCCCAAACGCCCTCACTCCTCCCCCCACAACCCCCGAATGGGTTAAGTTTTGCAAGCAGGTAAGACTTGGCTGCAGGCTCTGCAGCCCCAAGAACCCCAGGTGGAATTTTCATTTTGTTCGTTGAAGTTGTGACATAAAGTTGGAATGGCCTCGAGGCTTGAACGCTGTTTTCTCTCACGCTCAGCTCTTTGGCGGTTTCTCCATGCTGCTGTGGATCGGTGCGGTCCTCTGCTTCCTCGCTTACGGTATCCAGGCTGCCTACGAATCCGAACCCGCCAATGACAACGTAAGTACATCTTTGGGGTTACTGGTGGATTAAGTGGAAATGTCATGGCGTTCCACAGTCCGGCTGAGTAACAGATCTGCTTCCATTACCATAGTTGTACCTGGGCGTTGTGCTCTCCGCTGTTGTCATCATCACCGGCTGCTTCTCCTACTACCAAGAGGCCAAGAGCTCAAAGATCATGGAGTCCTTCAAGAACCTGGTTCCTCAGGTACCTGACTGCACCTCAGCAGGGGTCTCACCTGCAGACACACAACCTTCCTTACAGTTTGGTCATGAGACTGCCACCTGGTGGCTGAATCTGAAAAGGCTGGAAATACCATTAGAGCTAGAGAGTGAAGAGTCAAACCAGATCCCTCGGGTTAGATCAAGTTAAATTTAGTTTTTGCCCTTTCATAGAATGTTGCAGTGCACATGGCAACAGTGGTCCCAATCCCATAAAAGCTGCATTTTGTGCAGAAATGATTCAGACCAAACTGTAATGGGATTAAAATTGGGTCCACGTTGAGGTTGAAGCCTGGTCATTTGGTGTTGGAATATTGAAATTGTTGCATTAAAGGCAACCAAAACCCACAGATTTTAGGGGAAAGTTAAACAGACTCATTTAAAATGTAAAGCCCAAACAATGGAGCGTGCTGTGCAAAGCTAAGGCACAACGCCGCGCTATCAGCCCCGACTGCGCCGCAGACCGGCTGTTAATCATCAACCTCCGTGACACTGAGAATGACGGAACAACGTCTGCTCTGAACACAGCAAGCCCTGGTCATCCGTGAGGGCGAGAAGAAGAGCATCAATGCCGAGGATGTGGTTGCTGGAGACTTGGTGGAGGTTAAAGGTGGAGACAGGATCCCTGCTGACCTCAGAATCATCTCTGCTCACGGCTGCAAGGTGGCGTAACTTTGTTATTAACACAGGAATATTTACAGGAAACCACAAAAGTAATTCTTAGTAGCTGATTTTAGGCATTCCTTTTAGTGTTACATTGAGGTCCTAGTTATCGCTTGATGTTCTTCCCTCAGGTGGACAACTCCTCTCTGACTGGTGAGTCTGAGCCTCAGACTCGTACTCCAGACTTCTCCAATGACAACCCTCTGGAGACCAGGAACATCGCCTTCTTCTCCACCAACTGCGTTGAAGGTACAGCGTTAGCCATTGCAGAAATCAATGACTTCAGAAAGCCAGAGTTTCCCGCTCTAATCACTGGAAACTCATCAGGCACTGCAAGAGGAATTGTCATCAACACCGGAGACCGCACCGTCATGGGTCGTATCGCCACCCTCGCCTCCAGTCTGGAAGGCGGCAAAACTCCCATCGCCATTGAGATCGAGCACTTTATCCACATCATCACCGGTGTGGCTGTCTTCCTGGGCGTTACCTTCTTCATCCTCTCCCTCATCCTTGGGTATGGGTGGCTGGAGGCCGTCATCTTCCTCATCGGTATCATTGTCGCTAACGTGCCAGAAGGTCTCCTGGCTACCGTCACTGTGAGTCCTGCTCTTTCTGATCCAATTCCTGGAAAATTGGATCAATACTGATATGAGGGCTCGGTCTCCAGGTGTGTCTGACCCTGACTGCGAAGCGTATGGCCAAGAAGAACTGTTTGGTGAAGAACCTGGAGGCTGTGGAGACCCTGGGCTCCACCTCCACCATCTGCTCCGACAAGACCGGCACCCTGACCCAGAACAGGATGACTGTGGCCCACATGTGGTTCGACAACCAGATCCACGAGGCCGACACCACAGAGAACCAGAGCGGGACCTCCTTTGACAAGACCTCTGCCACCTGGAGTGCCCTGGCCAGAATCGCCGGGCTCTGCAACCGCGCCGTCTTCCTGGCGGAGCAGGGCAACATTCCCATTCTGAAGGTGAAAATGTGACACCCCCCTCCAGTTCACCTGTTCTAACCACCAGTATTCTGAATAAATTCACAATCAGGCTGACGTGATTGAAACTGTATGAACATGTGGATTATTCCTCTATAACAAAAAAACAGAACAACAGAAGAGGGAACGAGATACCACCTATTGTAGCAAATGAATCGAGCTCTGTTTCGCTTCACACCCACTGATTCCTCATCTTGCTGAAACCGACAGAGAGACGTGGCTGGTGACGCCTCCGAAGCCGCCCTGCTGAAGTGTATCGAGCTGTGCTGCGGCTCCGTCAAGGAACTGAGAGAGAAGTACGCCAAAGTTGCTGAGATCCCCTTCAACTCCACCAACAAGTACCAGGTAGGCACCATAAACCTGTATAAAACAAGAGACACGGAGTGGTGCCTCATATAAATGGTGATGCCCCCTGGTGGTTGAATGATGTCATGACTTTGATCATTCTGTCCCGGTAGCTTTCTATCCACAAGAATGCAACTCCTGGTGAGACGAAGCACCTGCTGGTGATGAAGGGAGCCCCCGAGAGGATCCTGGACCGCTGCTCCACCATCATGATGCACGGCAAAGAGCAGCCTCTGGACGATGAGATGAAGGACGCCTTCCAGAATGCCTACGTGGAGTTGGGAGGGCTTGGAGAGAGAGTCTTGGGTACAGCACCCCTCCATTTTGAACAGCGCTCCACTAGAGAAAACGCAGAATCGCTGACCTCTTTGCGCTCTCGCCAGGTTTCTGCCACTTCAGCCTGTCTGACGACCAGTTCCCAGATGGCTTCGCCTTTGACACCGATGAGGTGAACTTCCCCACCGAGAAGCTGTGCTTTGTCGGTCTCATGTCCATGATTGACCCCCCTCGTGCAGCTGTGCCTGATGCCGTTGGCAAATGCAGGAGTGCTGGAATCAAGGTTAGCCCGTGAACTTTGAGAAGGACTTTGCTCAAGTGCAACGGCAGCTCATCAGTCAACCGTCCTCCATGTTTCACCCCTGTAGGTCATCATGGTCACAGGTGACCATCCCATCACAGCTAAAGCCATTGCTAAGGGTGTGGGTATCATCTCTGAAGGCAACGAAACAGTCGAAGACATCGCTGCGCGCCTGAATGTGCCCATCTCAGAGGTCAACCCAAGGTCAGTGGCCAACTGCTGTCTGAGTTTTCGGAGACGGAAGACGAAACTTTTCTTTCCACTCGCCCAAATGGAGCTAAATTAAATCAGTGCCCCAGAATGTGCTCAGCCAAAAAAGCTTTCATTTTTTATTGCCAACCAATAAATCTTTGCCAGCCTCTGAGTTGCTGACAACAGTGTTTCCTCAGCAGAAAACTCTGAAAACATCAGACAGTCGCGTACTGATCAGATGACCAAACAAACTGTGGCATCGCTAATAAATCTCGCCTTTGCTGACGATGCCCCGTTATTTATGTTTGTGTGGTACCGTTGGGTTATCCTTCAGTTTTAACTGTACGAGGGTGGATGTCAGGGTTCAGCAGTCCTAACGCTGCTGCTGTGAATTGTCTGTCCAGGGATGCCAAGGCCTGCGTTGTGCACGGCGGCGAGCTGAAAGACATGACCTCCGAACAACTGGACGACGTGCTGAGCCACCACACGGAGATCGTGTTTGCCAGGACCTCCCCACAGCAGAAGCTGATCATTGTGGAGGGCTGCCAGAGACAGGTGAGTCTCCGGCTGGGCTTCAAATTGATTTCTTTTTTTGGAGACAACCCTGACGCCTTTGTCTGCTCTTCTCAGGGCGCCATTGTGGCCGTGACAGGTGACGGCGTCAACGACTCTCCTGCTCTCAAGAAGGCCGACATCGGCGTTGCCATGGGTATCGCCGGCTCGGACGTCTCCAAGCAGGCCGCTGACATGATCCTGCTGGACGACAACTTTGCCTCCATCGTCACAGGAGTGGAAGAAGGTAAGTCGCTTTGAAATTGACCATTTTTACAGCGTTCACCGCCGGGGAGGAACTAAAAGAGTAACTGTGCCCTCATCAGGCCGTCTGATCTTTGATAACCTGAAGAAGTCCATCGCCTACACTCTGACCAGCAACATCCCCGAGATCTCGCCCTTCCTCCTCTTCATCTGTGCCAACATCCCCCTGCCCCTGGGGACCGTCACCATCCTATGTATCGACCTGGGGACTGACATGGTGAGCCCCCTTTTTATGTCAGGAAATCCCCGTAAGTTTACAAAAGAGGCAGCGGTGGAATCAGAACGTGGGTTCTTTCCGTCACCCCGCAGGTCCCCGCCATCTCCCTGGCTTACGAAGCTGCTGAGAGCGACATCATGAAGAGACAGCCCCGAAACCCCAAAACAGACAAGCTGGTGAACGAGAGGCTCATCAGCATCGCCTACGGACAGATCGGTGAGATTTCACTTCGTGGTTAAAGGGACAGAAGGACGTCCAGCTGAAGCTCAAATCTGAACGGCGGTGTTGTTTCTCAGGTATGATGCAGGCCACCGCTGGGTTCTTCACGTACTTCGTGATCCTGGCTGAGAACGGCTTCCTGCCTTACGATCTGTTGGGGCTCAGAATGTTGTGGGACAACAAGTACGTCAATGACCTGGAGGACAGCTACGGCCAGGAATGGGTCAGTGCCGCTGCATGCTCAAATGCTGCCAGAAGATAAAGTCCAGCAGTTCGGTCGGAGGAGAGCGGAAGAAAATAAAACGAATTTCCAAAACTTTTAACAGACGTACCAGCAGAGGAAGATCGTGGAGTTCACCTGCCACACGGCCTTCTTCGCCAGCATCGTGATCGTGCAGTGGGCCGATCTGATCATCTGCAAGACCAGGAGGAACTCCATCCTCCAGCAGGGCATGAAGTACGTACACGCCCGCCCTCGGGTCGAGATATGTGCGTGAGGAGAACTGTCGTAACCCCCGGTCGCTCTCTTCCTCCTCAGGAACCGAATCCTGATCTTCGGTCTATTTGAGGAGACGGCGCTGGCCGCCTTCCTCTCTTACTGCCCGGGCATGGACGTGGCCCTCAGAATGTACCCTCTCAAGTGAGTGACCCCCCCCCACCCTTCAGTTATGTAGTCAGAACAGTCGGATTTGACCAAGCCTGAGATTCAATATTTGCTCTTTGGTGTGTGAACATTGTGTGTGAGCTGCCGACTGTAAATCCTCCCGTCTCTTTTCTAGGCCATCTTGGTGGTTCTGTGCGTTCCCCTACTCCCTCCTCATCTTCCTCTACGATGAAGCCAGAAGATACATCCTCAGACGCAACCCAGGCGGTAAGATCGCTGACTCTGCTTTTCCGCATCGCCTCATCTGTTCTCTGTCGTGAGATGCGGACTGACGGCAGCACGGAGGGGGGGTTGGGGGGGTGCGTATTTACACAGCAGCTTCTGTCTTCAAATCGATGTTTGTTAATCGCCCCCTGGTGGTGATTTCCGTTCATGCGATCGGCCCCATTTTCCCCAAAAAGTTAGATTGCTCAGACCAAACTGAGCCCTAAAGTTGATTTCCACATTGCCATGACAACTGGAACTATGTTCAAAAGCCATTTAGATTTGGCGACCTCTAGTGGTGAGAACATGAATGATGGCGTCCAATGCCAAGAGCACCGTGATGGACGCATCCAGAAGCTCCTTTTTGATGTTTTACAACAGAAATTATCTTTAGAATTTGTTCTCACATGTGTCTTTCCCGAGTTTAAAGGAATATTGTCTCTAAATTTAATAGAAAGTAACAGTTTTGGGAAGGTTTGCCTCTGTGAAAACAGGGAGGCCAGCCAGCATTCCTCTTCCCTCCCGCCTGACGTGTCAATCCGGCGGTACGTCTGCCCGGAACGAAGTAGAGTCCAGAGAACGGGAGCGGCGGTGTGCAGCTGAGCCCGCTTTTGTGTGTGTCGCTCCTGCCACAACCGCAGACCAGTGAGCTGTGGCAGATGGCAGCGCCCCGGCGGGGTTTGAACCCTCAACCCTGCTGTGGCTGATGTCTCGTTCCACCCACGGAGCTGAGCAGAACCTGCGCGAGCGCAGCTGCAGCTGTGTGCACATGTCTCGTGTGTGTGTGCGTGCGTGTCGCATGTGTGTGTGTGCGCATGTCTCGTGTGTGTGCGCGTGTCTCGTGTGTGTGTGTGTGTCTGCTGCAGCTGAGCCTCACAGCACAGATCAGTGAACATCATATTGCCCATCCACAGCGAATAATGTGTCAGGGTCCGCCTTTTCCTCGACTCGAGCACGCGATCCCGTCGTCCCCTCGCCTCTCGCGCTCCGTCAGCCGCTTCGTGCGGCGTCACGGTTGTGTTCAGTTCGCTGCGGAACGCGTTGTTTATCTACTTGCATGGTCAAACACTGGGAATGTTAACTACACGCCCACAGTTTTGATGCCGTCTCTATCGCCTTTGCTGCCCTACTGTCCGTGTGAACATCTGGCTAGCCCCCATAAAGGCGCACATTCCCGCCCGAACTTCCCCGAGGATCCGCGGTTAATGCCTTTGTGTTCGTCTGGTTTGGCGCCACCGAGCGCAAGCGGGATTCGCCGCCCGTTAATTGTGTCTCTTTTGGTTTCCAGGTTGGGTGGAACAAGAAACGTACTACTGAGTCCACACGACAGTCCCAGAGAGACGAGTTTGGTCGTTATTTAATGCCATGTTACATGTATGTCGGATATGTTCGTCAGGCCCAGAAAAATAAAGAAGCAACCAAAAACCAAAGGAAGGATAAATTAAGCATTTCCTGATGTGTTTGTCACACAATAAAACATGTCCGTACCACTGTACCGTGGCTGCTGCCTCTTTCCTCGTTCAGTTTTCACACTTTCAAGAACAATCCTCCGTGCGCGTGCACGGGTGTCTGTGTGTGTGTGTGTGTGCTGCGATTATCTCGAGGGCCAGTCTGACACAGATGTTTGCACTGGATTGCTCTGTTGACCTCAAATGCAGAGGCCCTCGGTGAAGATGAGCTCTAATGCTGCCGTCTTTGTGTTTGCCCTGCTCATTGTGAACGCCACGATCCCCCCTCATACCTCTGAGTGCGCGCCTGTGTGTGTGTGTGTGTGTTTCACCAACTTGGGCGTCTGCTTCAGGCACACTTGCGCAACCACCCTCCGACCCCCCCCCCCAAATTGCAGGTTATCGTTGGCCTAAACGCCGCCCGATGATTGGACTCTTCAGGGTCTCTTTTTTCTCGTTCCTCTCCCCTCCGCTCCTTCCTCCTGCAGCGGAGGCAGTTCAGAGCCGGCGAGGCGCTGCAGACAAAAGGATGGAGGGATGCGGAGAAATTGGGAAGAGGGAAAGGCTCCGGGGAGGGGGGTGGGCGGGGGGGGTGCACATTTTTCGGTCATCCGTGATTCCCGACGAGCTCCGGTGATATTTAAGTTGAGCAGGGCCGGGAACAAAAAAAGGAGACGGCACCATTAACATGCCTTCATCCTGCGTTCGCAAGCAGGGCCCCTGAACGTGCCTGTTGCTATGGCAACTCATTGAGAGCTCTCTCTCTCCCCCTCTCTCTCTCTCTCTCTCTGTGTCCAACATCTAAATAAAATCTTGGCTATTTTTAGACCAACATGTGAGCCACACTGATTGCACGGAAGTGAGCCTTCTCATCACAACAAAACCACGGCTCAGGGCGGACACGAGCGTGGACATCCGCACGCTCCTGCCGCCTCCGTCCACGCTGCCCAGCCCCCCACCCCCACCCCACACGGCGTGGACAAAGGAAGGCAGGTCTCGGGGAAACACACCGTGCCCCTCTGCTGAAACCTGTCTGATCTCCCGTCACCTCCATCTTGCCGTGTTGCGCCGAGCGCTCTCAGGGACGCGTTTCCCCGCCGCGGCCCGAGCCTGGCGGGTCCCCGTCTCGACGCCCTCGGGCTCCAGAATGAGTCCAGTCGAGGTTCAGGGGCTGAAAATTCACAAGTAGCCGAGTGTTTTCAGGCTCAGGTCCAGGGATGAAAGCCCAAAGCTCTCATTTGTGTCGTGGGATAAAAGGGCTTAAAAGCTCCTGGAGCAGATGCAAATAGCCGTGATGGGGCTCCCGCAGGGGCACGGAGCAGCTCGCGTCGTGAGACAACATCTCGGGAAGACAGGAGCGCGGAGCACGAGGAGGCAGTAAATGGCGGTGCGGCGGGGGGACGCTTCCAGGGGGGCACCTCGCGCGGGGCTGTGGAATTCAATGGCCTCGTGCGTTGGCCCGGTGGAGGCTCCCATCTGAGTTCAGAAGCGAGGCAGATGAAGGGGTCTTGTCTGCAGCCTCCTCAGAGCAGCGGGGGAAGCAGGTGCACATGAATCGCAGGCACATTTTGGAAAACAGAACAAATGGCTGTTGTTACAGGTGGCGCAGGTGAATCGGAGCACCGTTGTTGTCATCATTTTAGCCCTCGCCCCACGGGAAATCGCAGCAAATAAAGTGGGAATAAAGAAATATTCACACGTTTTAATGCTAAACCAAACTGCGGATTTGCACCGCTGCAAAATTTCGTTGTTTTTCTTTTCAAATTATGTTATAATTCAATCTTAAATACATTTTAAAACAATTTTTAATCGTCGTTTGTTTTCATTTACCACGCGTTTCCCTTTGATTCACTGGACCAAATCTGCGGCAAATGAACGGAGGAGGAAGAGGAGGGAGGAGAGGAAGGGCGACGGAGGAGGCCCCGCCCACATCGTGGGGTTACCATGGCAAACGGCGGTGACGTCACAATGGCAGGAACGCCGTCTATAAGAGGCGGAGGGTCCGCGCGGCGGCTCGCGAGCTCGGATGCGCGTCGCGGGGGTGTGACACGTGCGGGAGAAAGTGAAACACTAAAAAAAAAAAAAAAAACAAAAAAAAAGCACCGTCGAAATCCGGTTTATGTTCGTCGAGGCACACTTTGAGGTGGACTTTGTTTGTTCTTTAGTCTCTTGAACTGGGCAGAAAGTCGCAGGAACCATGGGAAGAGGAGTGAGTATACATTTTAATCAGCGTTTCTCTGGCGCTTCTGTCTGTTTTGTGGCGTTTTCTGCGATTTTTACATGTTAAAAAAAAAGAAAAAACAAAAAAAAACCAACTCATACAAGTGGTTTGATCGATGCCGGAGTCGCAAGAGTCCACGAAGAGGCGGATTTGTGGGTTTTAGGGTCCAAAAAAACGACCCTGTTTAGCGATTCCATCACTTCCGTTTTTTGTTTTTTTTTGGCAAAACAAAAAATAAACAAACAAACAAACAAAAAAAAACAAGGCCGGCGCGCGCAAGGGGCCCCGCTCCCACCTGGATGGAGCTCACCTGTCCAGGTTCCCGCGGGGATGCTGGCGGGAGCCTCCCGCGGGGCTGCGGTTGCGTAACGGGACGTTTCCTGTCAAAGTTCGGAGGGCTAAGGGCGCTAGCAGCGAGCAGGGGCGGACGTGTGGGGGGGGCTGCTCGGTTCGGGGCCAAAAAGTGCCCAAAATAACGAGGCTTGGCGTTCCCGAGGCGTTCCCGAGGCGCCCCGCGGCGCTGCTGCGGGCAGCGGGAGGTGTTTCCGCCGGGTTTTGCGGGAACTCGGGATGTGTAAAACATCTGTCATCCATTAACCCAGGAAGCCCCGTGCACGCCCCGGGGACGATTTCTGCTTTTCAGACGAAGACGCCAAATGTTGGGAGGAACATTTGGCGTCCCCGGAACCTGGTCATCATCACCGAGTGCGTCCGTAAAGTTCCTGTCACCGTCGGTCATCTGAAACATCCAAAAGAAATTGTTGCGCAAGCGACAACTGTAGAGAAATAAACTAAATTATTTTGATTAATTTAAGTGTCAGCTCTATTTGGAGCCGTCATCAATTTTCGGGGGATAAAAATATGATAATTAACATACGAGGAAAAACGCTTCCCCCTCATTAACGTCAACAGATTTATGTTGTCATTCCCGAAGTATCGAGATGCGTCGCCAAGGTGGCGAAACCACCCAGAATCGGCGGTTTAACAACCCACAGATGCGGGCGAGCAAACTTGTCTGTTTTCGCCCGGGATGAAGCGCGGCCACCCCCCCCCCCGGCGCTCCAGAGCTCAGGCGCCGCCACACCCTGCCATGCTGCGCAGCGCGGTCATTACGGATTCAGCCTGCGAGGGACGGAGAGGTGGATGGAGGGGGGAGAAGAT
The DNA here is from genome assembly GCA_911728415.1 of Lagocephalus sceleratus. NCBI lineage: Eukaryota > Metazoa > Chordata > Actinopteri > Tetraodontiformes > Tetraodontidae > Lagocephalus > Lagocephalus sceleratus. The sequence continues at coordinate 2,203,473 of CAJVRN010000028.1, read as the reverse complement.
GAGCTGGGGGAGCGAGGGATGGGGGGGGTGGGGGGCGAGGGGGAGGCGTACCGAGCTGATGGCTCCTTCGGAAAACCTTTTTTCCCCCTCCTCCCATGTGTGAAGAGCGCCAACCAACCCGCCCCCCCCCCATCCCGCCACTCGCAGGCTGCATCTCATCTCCGGGGCGTTCAAGACGCATTGCGAGGCTCGGTGGGGGTGGGGGGCACTGCAAAGCTTTCAAGTGGGGGGGGGGCAAGAAGTTGCGTTGATGTAGAGAAGAATCAGGGCGAGGAAGACTGTGGTGGTATTTCACTGTGGTTTTTTGGAGGTTTTCATTGGTTCCTTTGTGAGCTGAGAGGAGACATTGATTGGGATGGAGCGGGTGGTGGTGGGGAGGGAGGGTGAGGGTGGGTGGGGGGGGGGTACCAGGAGGTACCAGTTGCCGCATTGCTACCTCAGCTCAACTTGCCTGGTTCAAACGGGGTGGGTACGTTGGGGATGAGGAGCTTCAACGGAGGTAGAGATCCCGCAGATCGTCCTCCAGCAAACAGGCAGGCAGCTGTTGAACCTGCGGGAGGTCGTTGTTGAGGGGGGGGCGAGTGGAGGGGAGTGGGGGGGGCCCACCTGAATATTTCATCGTATCATAACCTTTTCAGCTCTTCCTGAATTATTAATGTAGCAGACGTCTAAAAACTTCCTCATATTTGGTGTCTGCACACGGAGCACCATCATCGGGCACAAAAACCAGGCCGTCACTGGCTTTTAAAGATGGGGCGGGGGGGGGCTTAAAGGTCCGTCCATCCACCCTAAAGAAACAATTCATAATTAGGTGGGTTTCTCACTGGGAAACCTCCTGAAAGTGTCAAAAATGTGATGGAAATTGGATTAGATTCCATTTTTTTTTTTTTTTGACCCAGGGCTCGACGAGCCCCTCGGAGGAGGGCTGACCCCGGAACGTCGGCCCTCGGCCACCTGAAACCCGACCCAGAGGGGGCACCCCCGCCGCACCTTCACATCCATTCTTCACAGTCTGTTTCTCCCTTGTTCTGTCTGTCTGTACCTGTCCCCCCCTTCCTCCCCCCCCAGGATTTAACATTCCTTCCGCTCGGCAGTCAGCGTGTATTAGCCGAGGCTTTTGTCACACGCCACCTCGCGTCCTCGCTCTCTCCTGCTCCCTTGACGTCTCTCTTGGCCGACGCTCTGCCCTTTTTTCTTCCCACCCTCTCCGCACCCCCCCCCCTCACACGCCATCCCTCCATCCGTCTCTGTTTGGCCAAGCAGCTTGCAGCCGTGTGATTTGTTTTCCGTGGCACCTCTCTGAACTTTCACTGCCGGCCTGTTGCTCAGCAGAAGTGGAATATTTGCATCAAAAATAACAAGCTCTCAAGTGCAATGTTGAGATGAGGCAGAAGAGATTCGCTCGTTAATAGCGAATAATGGGATGAGAATTATAATCTTGTTACCTGCAGTCATGGCATTTTAAGAGCCGCTCTCTCCAGCAGTAATTGCCCAGAGAGTGGAGATGATGTACGAGGGGAGCGCGGGGGAACTGGAGTCGGCCGACCTCTCTTGCTACACGCTTATTAATGGTCAAGTCGTATCTGCAGGACGCGCTCGCGGGCCAAGAGTTGCACTTCCTGGACTCGACCCCGCAGAATTCAAAAAAGACCAGGGCTCGTTTCCGACCCCACGTCCAGCCCGGAAGTCCTGCGTGGCCCCCGGTGCTAGGGGAGCCCCCACAAAGTTTCCAACCGTGAAAGGCCGATTCATTCAGTGATTTCCTCATTCATCCCGGAGAAAGCCGAAGGTTTCACGGGACGTGAACGGCGTCCTAAATCTACATGCTTTCTTTTCAGCAGTTGAAACGGAGACAGTTGGAGGAAGCTGAAAGAGGGAGAGGACAGAGGGGACATGGGAAAAAGTAGATGGAAAGAGAGGAGGAGGGGCTACAGCGCTTCATTCTGTCCATTCACATATCTTCATCAGGGTGGTAATAGTTGCCGGTAGCAACCTGGCAAGGTCCCACGCTTGTGTGCGCTCATGTGGCACAGTTGAATGAGCAGCTTGTGGGGAACCAGGAAGGACTTCGCCTTCTGTGTGCACCTCCTGGCTCACGGAACCACTCGGCCAGCGCTGGATGTTTCAGCCAGAGTTCCTAAAGATGTCATCGTTAAACCACCCGCCGTCCACCAATGACATCATGGCTTCGGCCTGTAATCCTGCGGTATAATCCGCACCCAAACTGAGCTGTTTCGCAAACAGACTGCAGCAAATGAGCAAACTTTCAGGAACTCATTGTTCTGGGGTCCAATATTGCTGTAAATCTCCACAAAATCGGGAGATGATGACGCATTAATCTGCCTCACAGTTAGATAAAGTGGCCCATATGCCCTCGGCCACGTGGTCGGGCTGCTGCGCCTTCTGTCGCTCCCGAGTCAATCCCGGAATAAGGGGAAGATACCCTGAGGAGGACCGGAGACCAGAGGGAAGGCCGGAAAGAGGAGGGGACCACAGGCGTCGTAACCACTCACCTGAAGATGGGACACGAGGTCAAACCCAACAAGTTTGCGATAAAGCGAGGATTTGGGACAGACTCTTGTCTGTCATCCTGGAAACATCTGCCAGTTTGCGTGGGAGCAGCTGTCCAAAGCAGGAAATGTCAGTTTAAGTTTAAAGGTTAGAACATTGCTGGGGCCATCACGTGCCAGGGACGATTTAACGTTTCCGCCCCCACCTTCAGCCGCTGCCGTTACCCGAAGCGTCTGAAACATCTCTTGGACACCGTGCTCGTCTTGTCCCACCTGCGTGGAACGGCACTCGTGTTTCGGCTTTTGGGCTCGGGGCCTCTTCTTACAAATTCTTTTCTTCCATCCAGAAGGCCCCCAGGGGTCCTTGGGGGTGGGGGTGGGGGGGCGGTCGGAGGTCAGAATCTGTCCGTGGTGATCCAGAACCGGGCTTAGTGTTTTCCCAGCTTAGCCGGGCGGGGGGCTCCGGCAACAATAACAACATGTGCTGGGATCGCACCCTCTGCTCTGGTGACTCCCTGGGAAACTTGAAAAGGCCGACGCCGTACAAAAACAACGTCGGTTATGGCGGCTGTCCATATTTGGCCCCACTGGAGCGTGGAACCGCTCGCGGACCGTTGTGCAGTTGTCAAATATTTGGCTGCTTTCATTGGTCATCCAGCCTGTCAGCAGACCTGCTAACACCTCTGATCCGTGTAGAGCGCTGAATTATTAACGCGCCTTAACTGCTAATCGATGTTGGCTTCTGGTGTTTGATCCGTAGTTCCACGCCCGAGGATCCTCATCATCCTGAACAGGAGCAGCTGTTTCATTTCCTTTGTGTGTTGTTGGGTCAGACTCTTTCAGCTGATCGATGCTACCATCGAAATGTAAAAGCTCTGCATTTCACATTTGAATTTTGAGCGGGAGAGGCTAAATTGTAACGACCCCGACTGAGATTTTTATTTCCTCACATGGGTTTAAATCTATATTCTGAGTCCAACGCTCAGGACTGGGATCTCGGTGGTCATTTGGGGGGGTTTGCTAGAACCTCCTCTACCCCGCCACCTCCGCTCGCCTCCTCCGTGACACTAGTCTCGCACATCTCCTCGGCAGACCTGATCTTTTTGCTCCATCAGCAGCAGCGGTCACCGATAACGAGACGAGCGGTCCGCGGAGAAAGAGACTGGCTGTCACTCTGCTGAAGAGCTGATGGGGCGATAGGAGAAGGAAGAAAGGGTTGTTTGGCGTCTCCCCTGACATCCTGAGCTGGAGGTGAACAATCTGTCACATTCAGAGATAAAGACCAACAAAACTGACCACATTTAGAGGAAAATGGGTCTTGTGTGATGAATTGTTGATATTGGGGGCGAGTTGGAGAGCTGCCGTCGACGGCTCAGACATCCGTTCTCTTCCAAAAATGTGGGTGTGAACACCAGCGAGGTCTGCTTTCCCCCGGCGGCCTAATCCATCCCACCATGCAAAAAGGAAACCATCTTCTGACTGACCTAAAAAAAAAAATCCCCGCAAACCTCGCCGCTGTTTTCAGCTCTGCCGTTCATCAAAGGCGAACAAATCAACGGAGACGAATTGTGAAAGTTTGTCGTAACTTTGTGCGTTTTAAAGCACACAGTCGTCCTCCCGGTAAACGGTCCCTAAAGCACTCCGACCCACATATTTAAAAAGATGCGCAATGACAAAATGTCTTCTGGCATTTTGACTCATCAGACACACTGGATCAGATGCACCTCGGCGGCGGGCAGCGCTCTTCTCACGCAAGCTCTCCTTCGAAACCAATCAGGCGGAGACAAAGTCGCCTCGTTTCCAGGCGAACCGAGTTTTACTTTTTCGACGTCTGAGAGCTCCTCACCGAAACTCAGGCTTGCTGAAATGTGAACAATGTGAAGTTATCGCTTCAGTGGCTTTGTTTCGGAAGGTTGGGAACATTGTAGACCAACCGTTGTTGAGACCGACTGTTGTTGAGACCCTGCTCTGCAGCTCGGGCTCCATGTCTGTTGTTAATTTCTTGTCGCTGTTTTGTGTATCCAGGACGGACGTGAGCAGTATGAGCTGGCTGCCACATCAGAGCAGGGCGGTAAGAAGAAGGGGAAGGGGAAGAAGAAGGAAAAAGACATGGATGAACTGAAGAAGGAAGTGGACATGGTGAGCAGCTCAGAGTCTGGACCCTCTTTGGGGGTCTTCCTTTGATTGTGTCACCTCTCTTTGAAGGCTAATCTGATCCCCCAGTCGTTTTGTGTCTTTGAATCTCCATTAAAAACTTCAAAGATTACAATTTTAAGTGTAATCACACAGTACACTGACATGTTTTCTTAGCCCAGATATGTGTGAAGAAAATATTTGCGGTCCTAATTCTCTTCTGTGTAATCGTCTGAATAGAATTTTTACTTTTTTTCACTTGACTTCACTTTATCCCCACTAGCTCATTTCTTTTGCATTTTTATTCCCCCTCCCCTTTATTCATGGAAGTCTTCTGTGTTGAACTTCCTTTTTTCCATCAGGTAGTTATTTTACCAAAGGTCAGCGCACACCATGCGATAAATGTCAGATTGAACACACGCATATGCACACACACACACACACACACACACACACACACACACACACACACACTCTGACAGAACCTCTGTGTGTTTCTGCAGGATGATCACAAGCTGACCCTCGACGAGCTCAACCGCAAATATGGGACGGACCTCAACAACGTGAGTGTCGGGACGGGCTGGTTGCTCCAATGTACGTGGCAGTGATCCGGTCATGTGTGCCGAGGGTCTGATCGCAGCTCCTGGGGCTCCAATAAATAAAGATCGAGGGAGGTTGGGGCTGGAAGTGGGGGAGGGGCGGCCACGTGAACATCTTTGTTGGCTAACAGAGCCAACGTCCACCCAGGACCCAACAGTGCTGAGAGTGCTCTGTTTGCTCTTGCTACAGATGCGGCTTCAGCTGCTTCTTGTAAAATCTTGTCCCGAGTTTTGAAGTGCTCCGTAACCCTCAGCTCAGCCTCTCTTCTCATGCAAATGTGCCCGTGGTCATGCAGGAAAGATCAAGGAGAATGGTTAATCAGTGCCTCTTAACTGGGGTCCCGGAGCTCTCTGTTAATGCGTGCATGAGCAGCACTCATGAATAAATTATCAGCTGCAGGAGCCCCTCTGCCCTGATTTCTCATGCTCACGTTAGCATCATCTCCGCGCTCTACATTCTTCTTTTATGTTCCATCTGTCTTTTTCCTCCTACCTGCAAACGGAGGGAGCAGACCTGTTTTTCACTCCCAATAATGCCGTGTTGCTAAGCAACCAGCAGTACTCGCAGACCCCCTGGACTTGAACGTATGGCACCGAGATCATACGAGGTGGGGGTCGGCGTCTGGGCTTTAAAAGCGATTTTCTCCTCACATCAGGGTCTGACCAGTGCAAAGGCGGCCGAGATCCTGGCCCGCGATGGACCCAATGCCCTCACACCTCCTCCCACCACCCCGGAGTGGGTCAAGTTCTGCAAGCAGGTAACCTCAGCCCAAGGTTCATCCGTGTGTTTGTCCTGATTGCCCCTCGGAGCGTAAACGTTCCTTCTCCTTCAGATGTTTGGCGGTTTCTCCATGCTTCTGTGGACTGGTGCCATCCTCTGTTTCCTGGCCTATGGAATCCAGGCTGCAATGGAGGATGAGCCTGCTAATGATAATGTAAGTCGGTCATGGCAAGATAGGTGATTGGGCAATGTCTCTCCATCGGGAATCCTCACTGCTGTGTTTTCTGTGCTCACAGTTGTACCTGGGCGTTGTGCTCTCCGCTGTCGTCATCATCACCGGTTGCTTCTCCTACTACCAAGAGGCCAAGAGCTCAAAGATCATGGACTCCTTCAAGAACCTGGTCCCTCAGGTGCTTCTTGCAGTTTCAGCCAAAGCATATGTGTCCAGAGTTTGTTGATCTTCCCTTTTATTTTAAACAAGAACCTTCTCTGGTCTTGCAGCAAGCCCTGGTTGTCCGCGACGGTGAGAAGAAGCACATCAATGCTGAGGACGTGGTGGTTGGAGATCTGGTGGAGGTGAAGGGTGGCGATAGGATCCCTGCAGATCTGAGAATCATCTCTGCCCATGGCTGTAAGGTGGGTCCTCTCAGCACAGCAAAGCCTGTCTTTTCATCTAAAGCTGAAAGTGAACTCGTGGAAAGCAGATTTCAGATTCAGCCCCCCTGCTGTGCTCAGCTCCAAAATATTTGTGTGTGTCATTTGTTTTGACCTCCGGGAGTTTCTCAAAGCAAATCATTCCACCTTACGGTAAAAGTCTCCGTCTCACCTGCGTCACCCAGCTGCTGCTCCATTTTTCACCGAAGTGGAACCACCTGACCCAAATCTGCCATCAGGGGGTTTCTCTCTGGGATCGCCTCTCGTGACGCTGCTCATCATGGTGCCTTTTGTTTTCTGTGTTCCTCTCTCAGGTGGACAACTCCTCTCTGACCGGTGAATCTGAGCCTCAGACCCGCACCCCTGACTTCTCCAACGAGAACCCTCTGGAGACCAGGAACATCGCCTTCTTCTCCACCAACTGCGTCGAAGGTATGAGGATGGGATGGTCAGGGATGTGATGGTCTTTTTCTCTGGGTTTTTTAAACCAAAGTCAAGAATTGGACCTCCCTTGCTGCAGGAACTGCCCGCGGTATTGTGATCAGCACCGGAGACCGCACTGTCATGGGTCGTATCGCCACGTTGGCTTCCGGGCTTGAGGTCGGCCGCACTCCCATCTCCATTGAGATCGAGCACTTTATCCACATCATCACCGGTGTGGCCGTCTTCCTGGGAGTTTCCTTCTTCATCCTCTCCCTCATCCTCGGTTACACCTGGCTGGAAGCCGTCATCTTCCTCATTGGTATCATTGTCGCTAACGTGCCAGAAGGTCTCCTGGCTACCGTCACTGTGAGTCCTACTCTTTCTGATCCAATTCCTGGAAATTTGGATCAATACTGATATGAGGGCTCGGTCTCCAGGTGTGTCTGACCCTGACTGCGAAGCGTATGGCCAAGAAGAACTGTTTGGTGAAGAACCTGGAGGCTGTGGAGACCCTGGGCTCCACCTCCACCATCTGCTCCGACAAGACCGGCACCCTGACCCAGAACAGGATGACTGTGGCCCACATGTGGTTCGACAACCAGATCCACGAGGCCGACACCACAGAGAACCAGAGCGGGACCTCCTTCGACAAGACCTCTGCCACCTGGGCTGCCCTGGCCAGAATTGCCGGGCTCTGCAACCGCGCCGTCTTCCTGGCGGAGCAGGGCAACGTTCCCATTCTGAAGGTGAAAATGAAAGCTTTCCAGTGAAACCCAAAGCACCGTCATTAATTAGTAGCAGTGGAAACTGGACTCTGGATTGTCGTTTATTCTTTGTTTGACAGCAAAGAAGCCTCTTCCGTGGCTCGTGTGCTCATTATGTGGGCAGGAATCATTTCTGCTGACTCATTCCCTGTTTCATCTTTGAAAAACGAAAGAAAGCGCTACCCTTTGCCGCTGTTCATTTTCATGCGATTGGCTTTGTTTCATTGCCAGTAACGCCAACACCTGCTCAATGAGTGTTTGTTCACAACCGCAGCGGCATTGTGAGGACACGCTGTCTTTGTGCGGCTAGGGTTGGCGTGCAACAAGCCCCTACAGACACTGACGCAAAGCGGCAAATCTGAAGCCAAAGTGCATTCAACCGTTTAGAAAGAGCAATGCTACCCTAACCAAATTAGCTGTTGCTAAGTTCCTGCTGGTCCATGTGACTCAGAATCTGATGGATGACAGATGGAGCTAAAATAAGCTGTCGCCCGCTAACCAGCTGGTGAACAGCCTGTACAGCTGCCACAACCGTGCGAGCCTTTCAGTCCGCCACACGAACCCCGAGTCAAAGCCGCCGCTCTCACGTTGGAAACCGTGAGAACATTGTGTTGGTCAAAGCAGGCCTGGCTCAGAGGTGCAGTTCCACTCCGAAGTTTCCGTTTTGCTTCGGTGCGTTGGCTGGCTGGTGAATTCTCGGAGTCATTCGGATATGAGGGGATGTTGCCAGGTTGCAGACTTGTTTAACAGCCTCTTGCAACCTTCCAAAATCCCACCAGTGAACACACTGCAACTATTGGTTTACAGTTTCTCTTGGACGCCCAGTGTTTCCACCCCGCGTTAATGACACGTGCATGTGTGTGCCTGCCCCTGTTAATCACCTGTGAATGTCTGGCTGGCATCAAGGCTCCCTAATTACCCGTTATCCTCTCCCACTGTTCATTATTTCTCCTCGACTGGGACAACAGTGAGAGGAGGATGAACGCAGTGTTGCTGTTAATCAGGACAGCAACTTTGATGCGATCTAAAGAAAGAAATTCACTTGAAGTTTATTTACAATCTGAGAGAGATGTGCGGCAGGAGGAGGGCTTGATTGGCATTCCGTTTGTTCCCCAGAGAGACGTGGCTGGCGACGCCTCGGAGTCCGCCCTGCTGAAGTGTATTGAGCTGTGCTGTGGATCAGTCCAGGAAATCAGAGAGAAGTACTCCAAAATAGCGGAGATCCCTTTCAACTCCACCAACAAGTACCAGGTAGGAGAAAAGCAGCTGATCTGGCAGTAAAACCAAATGACTTTGTTTACCTCCCTCCTTTTTTTTACCTGTACTTTCAGCTTTCTATTCATAAGAACAACACAGAGGGGGAGTCCAAGCACCTGCTGGTGATGAAAGGAGCCCCCGAAAGGATCCTGGACCGCTGCTCCACCATCATGATGCAGGGCAAAGAGCAGCCTCTGGACGACGAGATGAAAGACGCTTTTCAGAACGCCTACCTGGAGCTGGGAGGACTTGGAGAGCGAGTGCTGGGTATGGACCCACAGCTAAAGTCAAATATCAGGATTTCACTCGAGGTTCTCTCTTCACACTAAAAACTTCTTCATTGCAATTCTTTGTTCAGGTTTTTGCCACTTCAACCTGCCTGACGAACAGTTCCCGGAGGAATTTGCTTTTGACACAGATGAGGTGAACTTCCCCACCGAGAACTTGTGCTTCGTTGGCCTCATGTCCATGATCGACCCCCCTCGTGCTGCTGTGCCTGATGCCGTCGGCAAATGCAGGAGCGCCGGAATCAAGGTTGATTTAAGAGTCCTCTCTGGCCTGGATGACTGGGAACATTCATCGGCATTAGCTCATGTGTTCCCATCTTCTAGGTCATCATGGTAACTGGTGACCACCCAATCACAGCCAAGGCCATTGCCAAGGGCGTGGGTATCATCTCTGAGGGGAATGAGACTGTTGAGGACATTGCTGCACGCCTGAACATCCCAATCAATGAAGTCAACCCGAGGTACTGAACAAACTGACTTCCGGAGTTCCCCAGGGTCCCGTCCTCTTGCCCTTTTTCTTCCCACACTATTGATATTTCGGCTTTTGAACAGTAGACATGGTTTTGTTATTCCTCCAGAGATGCCAAGGCCTGCGTTGTCCACGGTGGAGACCTGAAGGATCTGTCCTCAGAGCAGCTCGACGATATCCTGAAGTACCACACGGAGATCGTGTTTGCCAGGACCTCCCCGCAGCAGAAGCTGATCATCGTGGAGGGCTGCCAGAGACAGGTAGGCCAGCCTCCAGACTCCTGGGGGGCCCCTGCGCTGTCGGTGTGTTTACTTCTGCTTCTTATCATGCTAATTCATGCGTGACTTCTTCAAATCCCCAATCGCGAATGCTAATGATCAGCATTCTGCTCTGATTACATTAAGTTGCAAAATAATCAAGTATGACGTCTGTCAAGATGTGACCTTAACCTGCATGTGAATATTGACGAGCTCTTCGTCACGAGCAGACTTCTGTTCATCCCCGCCGCTTCTCTGGTCTAGTCATGAGTGAGCGAACCACTTGTCTGTGCAAAGATTTATTCAATGATGTGCTAGTTGGGAGGTCAGCTTTCACCTTCGGAAGCGGCCAAAGACACCATCTGGGGTCCAAGTACATCTGAAAGTCAGGAAGCGGCAGAACTTGAAGTATAAAGAGGTGGAAGATAAAGAAAAATGACACTTCCAGGGCAAAAGAATACAGCAGAATGAGAACATTAGAAAACGTGTTTGATATCTGAAACACAAGTTTTATTTAATGTGAAAAACTTTTCTTTGTCTTTATCAGTCGTGACTTTCAGAGCATAATTTCCATCTTGAAACATGAGTGCTGCTCTTCTCAGGGCGCCATTGTGGCCGTGACAGGTGACGGCGTCAACGACTCTCCTGCTCTCAAGAAGGCCGACATCGGCGTTGCCATGGGTATCGCCGGCTCGGACGTCTCCAAGCAGGCCGCTGACATGATCCTGCTGGACGACAACTTTGCCTCCATCGTCACAGGAGTGGAAGAAGGTAAGTCGCTTTGAAATTGACCATTTTTACAGCGTTCACCGCCGGGGAGGAACTAAAAGAGTAACTGTGCCCTCATCAGGCCGTCTGATCTTTGATAACCTGAAGAAGTCCATCGCCTACACTCTGACCAGCAACATCCCCGAGATCACACCCTTCCTTCTTTTTATCTGTGCCAGCATCCCCCTGCCCCTGGGGACCGTCACCATCCTCTGTATCGACCTGGGGACTGATATGGTAAAGATCTGACTCAAGTGGGAATGATGGACCAGTTACAAAACTATTAGGCGCCATAGCTTCTGCTTGCTAATAAATAACCAGGAGACAGGGAACCCTCACACCCTAAAGTTTGAGCATTTTGACTTTTTAACAGTCTGATATTTTACAGTACCCAGACCTGTTAAATGTTCTAATCTAATCTCACCTATCGGGCACAATTTCCCTGTTTTTGATGATTCCCGTGTCCTGCCCGCAGGTCCCCGCCATCTCCCTGGCTTACGAAGCTGCTGAGAGCGACATCATGAAGAGACAGCCCCGAAACCCCAAAACGGACAAGCTGGTGAACGAGAGGCTCATCAGCATCGCCTACGGACAGATCGGTAAGCAGACGCGTCAAAGGGCCGACCCGCCGGCCGTCGGTGAAGCAGGCGGACGAGTATCTGGATGGTTGCAGATAACGTGACAAGAGGCACGAACCAGAAATAGAGCGCCGCTGATACGGAGCGCTCCCTCCAGCTTTCCGTTCTTCCGTGTTTGGTCACAAAGCCGAGAATAGGCTCGACCTCCGAAGCATCCAGAAATACTCCTTGCAGGAACAACAAATAAACAATTCATGTCAATCTCTTCTTCACCAACATACAAGTGTGACTGGTCTTAATGGTGGGTTAAAGTCAAACTCCGGGACATGGTCTGACTCTCCTCCCGCAGGCATGATCCAGGCGCTGGCCGGCTTCTTCACCTACTTCGTGATCCTGGCTGAGAACGGCTTCCTGCCCTCCACCCTGCTGGGAATCCGGGTGTCCTGGGACAACAAATACATCAATGACCTGGAGGACAGCTACGGCCAGCAGTGGGTCAGTGTCTGAAGGGACGGCGTGCGGCTGTGTGGACCCTCCGCTTGTGATCTGAACCGTTTTCCCTCCTCCCCTCCTAGACCTACGAGCAGAGGAAGATCGTGGAGTTCACCTGCCACACCGCCTTCTTCGTCAGCATTGTCATCGTCCAGTGGGCCGATCTGATCATCTGCAAGACCAGGAGGAACTCGGTCTTCCAGCAAGGAATGAAGTGAGTTTGGACCCACTGGGATTCTTATTTTTAGTCTGATTTTCCTAACCTGAACTCTTCCGATGTACCTTTCAGGAACAAGATCCTGATCTTCGGACTGTTTGAAGAGACCGCCCTGGCCGCCTTCCTCTCCTACTGCCCTGGCATGGACGTTGCCCTCAGAATGTACCCTCTCAAGTGAGTAAAACTCCCCAAACCCCACCAGTGTATCTGCTCAACTCCTGCTCTCCACCATTCCCGCTTTGCGCCTGGGGCGCTGGATCAGTTTCTCATTCCCAGCTTTTGTGTGTTTTCCAGGCCCAACTGGTGGTTCTGCGCCTTCCCTTACTCCCTGCTCATCTTCATCTATGATGAAATCCGCAAGCTGATCCTCAGACGCAGCCCAGGAGGTGAGTCCCACCATCAGCGCTTTTATTATCTTCTCTTGTTTTTCTCCACTCTTGTTTTTCTTTTGCCCGCTCCGACCCTAAAGCTTCCTCGTTCCTCTTTTCTCTCCAGGTTGGGTGGAACGAGAGACCTACTATTAAAGACCCGTCAGCCCCGTCAGCCCGCATCTTCTCCTTCACTCCCGTCTTGCATGAATATTGTCTTGCTGCTCGGAAATTAAAATTTTAACCTGCGTGGGAAAAATTGGATCATGTTTTTATATTAGGGAATGCTTGATACTATTAGATCAATACTGAGATGGAACGTGCTGATGATGCTGTTGATAAATGAAAATGCTAATAATGATGTAAACACTGAACAGTGACATGACTATGCGTGCCTTGTTTCTGAAACAGGACCAATTTTATACATGTTTTTAACAGTTATAAACGTTCAATAAAAATGCGCTCGAGTCAGGTCCCACAAACGCTCCCTGTGCTCATTTCATCATCGTGGAATGCGCCGATAGCCGCGTCTTGAAGAAACTGCCCGACTTTCCAGAAAACAGATTATACTAAGGATTATGAAGACATAATTCAGAAATATTACTGAAACATTTCAGACTTGTTTTATCGCCACTGTCAGGCAAAGAACGATTAAACTTCGTTACGTCTGAATATCTCACCAGTCAAAGCAAACAAAGATGTCTGATGTCGGCAGATATATGGATTAAATCTGGATTATATTATTTAAAACTGCAGGGACTCACTATTCAATCATGTTTATCTTTCCTGATTCATCAGTTACAACGTAGCCTTTAATTAAGAACGCCCGCTGAATTATTATTTATGTCCTTAAAATATTCAGCTTTGAAACACAGGGAGATATTTATTGCTGTAAAGTGAAATCTTTTATCTTTAGGGGCATGAGAAAAACAACGACGCGAGCTAGCTGTTTCGAGATCGTAGAAACCACGATCGTCACGGGGGATGTTGTAGTATAAAAAGGCTAGGTTATCAATTTAATCCGCCCAAACGAACAATCAGATATAGTTGTTAAAAACAGAGACTGATAATAAAATAGTTTCAACATACATAATAAGCGAATGTGATGATAATCGGAAGATTGCGTACACACCCCTTCCTGAGGAAAAAAACGGAGCAATAATCCAGTAGCGTTGGCTCCGAAACGAATTTATATGAAATGCAACTCAACCGCTGGTTTTATCAGTTTGATATTATTATTATTGATCGAAAGGTATATGGAGGTGTGACGTCCCTCTGACGTGTGACTCAGCCATTGGTCGGCAGAGACGCTCGGGTGTACCTCGTGACCTCAGGTGTACCTCTTTACCTGCGCAGGTCGGCGTTTATCGTCTGGTGACGCGCGTGTGTGGATATTATCGTTATTTTTTGTTTTAAACGACATTGGGATGCAGCAAGTCAGAAAAGGTAAGATGTGACGTATTTTTTACGACCTAGCGACCGCGGAGGCGGAAGTGTTTAATCAGTTTCGCGTCGTAAAAAAACGTTAAAGTCAAAAGAAAACGCAGATGAAAATGATTGTATTTGATTGTTTTGCTTATTGAGTGTCGGGTACAAGAAATCAGAGTTAATGAACACACGTTGCTTCGAGATTGAGTCGAGTTTTCAAAGAAAATGAGCTTTTCTGTGACGCAGCAACAGTTTAAATGCTCCAGAGTATTGATAAATAATTCAAATTAAAACCGGAGTAGCTTTTGCTCGGACGTGTTGTTGTGGATTCTGTGGCTCAGTTGGTGAAACCAGTTGTCTCCCAGTCTCACCACTGGCTGGTTTCCATGATGGGTTGAAGGGATGGGGCACAAACTTCACATTTAGACAAACCTCTAAATCTGTGAGCCTCTACCACATTAGTCGGGTATTTTCAGTTATTGTCGTCCTCGCTGGGACGCTTGTTTCCCTGGCTGACCTCGGGGTCACGTCTGACCTCGGCTTGCGTGCCGACAGCTCGGCTCCAACTCGGCCCACATGTCCTCCGTCCCGGAGGATGAGCCTTGTTCGGAGAGGTCAGCGGATGGTGACGGATGTTGTATAAGCCGGAGGGATGGAGGAAGGGACGAGGTTCATCTCTCTGTCAGGATAAAACCCGCCGAGGACTTTGGGGTCTTCGTGCTGATCTCTGCTGTTTCTCATCATGGTAGACGTATTTATTTATTTTTTATCAGAGCTTAACTGTGCTCGAGTGAATAGTCCAGGTGACGGGAAGAAACCAGCATCATTGCTGACTCATTGGGGAAAATCTTGTTTTGATCAATCTCATGGATTTCCAACGATTTAGCCAAGACGACCGCAGGGGGGTCACAGACGTGTTTTGAATGAAAACCAGAACGCTCAGAAACGTAAATCCAGTCAGGATTGCAACACTTTAGGGATTCCAGATGGGATAAATCTACCCGAGCGGCATTTACCAGATCTGTTTGATCTCTGCGTCTGTTCTCTTCCCGTACAACAAACGCTGTTGGGGGCGGTTTGGTCCAACAGTTTGCGTTGGATATATTCAGTTTATCCAGCACATGAATGGACACGGGCAGCAGAAACGGGACGATAAAAACACTTTTGTGAATAAACAGCTCCTCGTCTTTGGAGCTCCAGGCAGCCAGACTTTCCTTAAAGGACCCAATGAGGCAGAAAACTTGCCCAAGAGCGGCGACGGACCTTCTTGTCCCTGTTTTCCTTCACACGACCACGTGTGTGTTTGGGAGCGGATGACTCTGCTCGCTCGCTCTCCCGGGGGCTAAAACAAGCGCCCCCCCCCCCTCCTCCCGCGTCAGTGGTGGTCTTGGAACAAAGCCGCCCTGAGGCGGGAGTCGTTTCCCAGGCGAGCGCAGTTCACCGCTGAACCCGCAGACGAGTAAAGCAGGTCGCAGCTGTAGCGTAGCTCACCACCAGGGGGCAGCCCGAGGAGTTGGAACATTTCTTTGCATTACATAATTTCCATATTCTTGATTTTGTTTGCATTTCCGTCGTGAAGAGCTCTACGGGCAAGTTTACGCGCTTGAGTGTACGCTCTCCCACAAAGTCTCGATTTTGTGTTTGCTAGCGGGGGAATTGGCGTGATTTAACGGTTCAGGGTAACCATCAGAGAGAACAATGGGTTTCCGCCTGCTGAGCTCTCATCGGCGATTCTCCACACCTGAAAAACGGAACATTCGCGCTGCCGCGGGGCCAAAGTGTCCCAGGCGGAGTTAGCATCTGCTTTAAGAACGGGCGATTACAGCACGCTTGGTGGGTCTGCTGAAATCTCCCGTTCTTGTTGTCGGAGGGGGGGAGGAGCCCGGAGCGATCCGTTTCATTACAGTCTCGTTTGTTTGGGTCACGCTGAAGAACCGAGCCTCCTAATGAACCTTAGAGGAAATGAGAAAATCGTCCTATATCGATGCCAAACTTATTTTCTTAGTGAATACAATTAGAAGGTTTATTAGCGCTCAGTGGATTTCCAGGAAGCAGCTCCTCCTTCTTCGCTCTTCCTGTCGTCTCTGTCTCGCACATTTCCCACCGCCTCGGTCAACAAAGGCACAGCAGCCCGACGCAAACGCACCGGCGGACCTGCGGGACCCGTCGGAGCCCGCCGACCCTGAGGAGACGCGAACAAAACCGTCAGTTCGCATTTGAATAAATTAGGATCGGATTGAAACCGAAAGGGCTCCGGACGGCCAAAAGCTGGTGGCCCACGGGGCCCAGCTGAGCTGCTCGCCTTCAACCGCGATGCGAAGTGGCAGCGCGGCGATACCGAAGTTAAATCCGACGGACCAGAAAGGCTCGCTGTTAACATCTGTCAGCACATCTGGTCCCAGTGGTTTGTTTGATTTTTCTCACATCTGTGCACAGATTAGTTCCCCGTAAAGACCCTCCTTAACCTGTCAGTGTAACATTATTTTTTACATATCGCCGTGTCGTGACTGAACTACACCTTTAGTTGGAGACGTGCAGTTTTGTTTCGACAAAGGGGGGCCTGCTGCCAGTACATGGGGGGGGCAGAGGGGGCGGGGCTTAACAAGACCCATCTACCCGTCCATCCTGAACGTTTTAAAGAACTCAGAAGTTTTAGTCTCGTGCTTGATTTAATTAAACACTTGTTTCTTTGGACGGGATGTCGATCAGTCGCCGTGGCGACCGCCTCCCACACCTCTCGGCTCCCCGCGGTCGTTAATATGCGGAGCGGCAACCGCAGCCCACCGTTTTCAGACAAAGTTTTACGCTCTGCTTCCTCAGTGGCTGTTAAATCAACTGTTCCTCGCCAGCATTCCCTGGCTTGCAATTTCTTGTCCAAACTTCCGTCCGAAGGCGATGACACGAGTGCGCAGTCGCCTTTCCCAGAACCCTGGGAACGTTTCCTGGAAGCGACAAACCCGGTTATCTCCAGGCGGCGTGGGTGAAATGAGATTGAAGCGGCCTTTTCTAAATCCAGGCGGGGGGGGGTCGGCGTCGGCCTGTTGAGGTCCGCCTCACATCTGTCGTGTTCCGCAGCCTGGCCCCCGTCGCCGTTCCGTCCAGCTGGATTTACGGTGCGAGTTTGGCGAGCCCTCCTCTTTCCTGGTAGTCGGCCCTCAAACCGAGTTAGCAGCCACCAGGGGCCGAGGAAACGAGATTCAGTGTCCGTCTGAGGGGGGGGGGGGTGGGACAAATGAGATTTGAGCGTCGTTTCTTGATATCAACCCGAGGAGATAAGAGCACAGAGATGGGCTGTAACAGGATGCACGGACTCATGCTGGGGTTGATGGAGTGGGGGGGGTTAATGGCGCCCTGAGCAGAAGACGGATCGGGCTCGGGTCGGGCTGAGATGGGACCAGCTGAGGTATCGCTGCCGTTAAGCGCTCCGGCTCGTGTCCCCGCCGCTTGGAGCGGACGTGCTGATGTCGGCGCGAAGTCGATTACGACGGATTTTCAGAGCCGGGAGTTGGTCTTCCGCCGCCCGCGTGGGCGGGAGTTGGGCCCCCGTTGACAAACGGCGATAACGATGTTTTCTACGTCTCCGCCGTTAATTCTGGCGCCCAGGACCAACGTGTGTTTGTGACTAGAGCAAATTGGAGCAATAAATTTATGGTCCAGGCAGCCCCCCACAACACCCACACACACACACACACACACACTCCCAGGGGGAGGCCACAGAATGATTACAGCGCATGATGGTTAAATAACCCGAGGAGGGAGGGATCAAGAGTTGGGTGTAACTGAAGCCACGCCCCCTCTGCCTAAACCAGAGCTTCCCCGCTTCATTAAAACTTAAAGATTTTTCTTGCCTTAATTGTGAAATATGACCACATTAATGGTTCATGAGAGAAAATTAATGTGACGATAGAATTGGGGGGGTTCTTGGGTTGGGGGGGAGTCGCCCGGCTCCAGGCTAACGGCGACCGTCATTCATTTGGCGGGAAAATCTCCTGCCTGACACGAATGTTGCAATAATTCTCTGAAAGACCGTAAAAGTTCCACGCAGCCCCTCAGTGCCGCGTCTAATGAAAGTCGTTTAGATCCAGCGACCCCCAGGCGGGCGGCCGTTAACCGCCGCCGTCACGAGATTGGCGACGGTCTGCTTTCACGGTTGAGTTTTTACTGCTTTTATCTTTTCCCGCAACACGCCCCCTGGGACCTGGAGGAGCTCTTCTTTCGATGGCGTCCTCGCCGTTCGGCCTTCATTATCAGCTTACGCTCACTACGACGCGCGACTTTACGGTTTTCACGGTTTCCGAACTCTATCAAACGTTGCACCCCGAGAAGGAGGAGAGGAAGAGGAGGGAAGGGGTTGTCTCCGATGAAGTTATTCTGGATTGGATGAGCTGCAGTCTTAGGTTATTGCCAGCTCCGTGTCCGACATCGGGAACAGGGCCCGTTCCCTGGTGGCGCTGCGGGAAGAGCCGGAGGCGGGAAAAACATATGTGAGGAGAAGAGGGGGGAGGGGCTTATGGGCTGGTCGGTAATTAACATACCCGCCATCTGTTGCAGAGAAAGCAGCACCGCCAAGATGTGGGGCGTGTGGGGGGGTGAGCCTACCTGTGCGTGTGCCGCTGCATACATTTATGCATGAGTGCTGGGGGGGGTGGTTATTTATAGCCACCAGGCTGTCAGCAACGTGTTTACAAGGAAGCGAAAGGCATGATGGGAGACCCGGAGGAGGGAAGCCCCGCCTCCCGGGGTCTTCCACGTCTAGTCGGAGCGTGTCGCCGATGTCCCTGGAATCTCGCCATGGCGGGACCGTATCCAGGCGCTTCAGGCACCTTCGCTTTAGCCTCCCCCACATCCGCTTCTTTAAAACGTGGGCGCGTGGATCGATCCCGGTTTTTAAGGATGCTGCATTAAAGCCGATTGTGGGTTTTCCCTGTGGGATCGTTGGTTGGGGTCCGGGAGGGGCTTAAGTAAACACGCTGCTCCGCCTCCATCTGTTCCTGCCTGTCTCACCCGAGGAGTCGCAGGAACAGAAGGCGCGGCTGGTGGGTCGTGGTTTGGAGACGCTCCGAGGTCGTCCCCGTGTCCGCGAGCGTGTGCTCGCTCACATGCAGCTGCGGTTCGCGAATAAACAGGCGGATTTGACAAATTCCCGCCCTAAGGTCCAGCTGGTTGGAGACTGGGATGTTCTACAGACAGGAAGCACGTACGAGGGGTCCGAGGTCAGCAGAGGAGTTCTGCTGGGTTCCCTTGAGCTCTGGATTTTGGGCCCGATTGCTTTGATGTTAGCTGTGCGACCTTTGATGTCTGGTGGGATGGTGGCGTGGTAGTCCAGGAGGTTCCACCTCTGCAGAGGGGTCAGAGGTGGAACACTTCCAGTTTTGTCAGTAGCTACAGAGAGCTAAACCCTCAGACGACAACACCTGGTTGCCGTGGTAACATCAAAGGTCGGTTTTTCGTTTTGATGTCTGATGTTTTTTTGCGGTGTCACGTTGGTGGTTTTCCTATTCCGTCGGTCCGTCATGGTTCCTGCGGTTTCATACCCAGAACCCCAACTGGGAATTCTCTCATGCCGGAGAGTTTCAGTTCGCAGTGCTCTTTTATTTCTCCAGCGTCTGGAAAAGGCACCTTGATGTGCGGCACTTTGAGGCAAGTCCCTTTGAAGCTGCTTCAAACAACAGTGCGCTAAAAGCCGCCGCCGCCGCTTATGGATTTACTGTGAGAGGATTGAACGTGCGCTGGAGAAACTGGAACGAGCGTCCCAGTTAGAATCGATGGGAGGCCCGCACTCCCGACGCCGCGGCCTATCGGGGTTTTGTGACTCGCGGGGGATTTACGATTTACGAGGGCCAGCGACGCCGGCGCGGATCCAGATGAAAGAGCAGGGAAATGCAACTGGAACCGCTGGGAATGATGGCTAACCAGTAAGAGCTGCAGCTGACTGCAGCATCTTCGTCCTCCCTCCTCTTCATGAATTATAGATGGAGGGAGCAGAGGCGGGAACACCGGAGAGCACGATCAAGGCGAGGAGATGGGGAAGAGGCAGAAGTGGTGAGGCGTGAAAACAAGAGCAGCAATATCTGATGGGGGGGGGGGAATTACAGATGAAAGGAGGATCTGATGTGCTCCCTTTCCTCTGCTGGTTTTTCCAGTCGGATCCTTTTCACGTCAAACGGGAAGCGGAGCATTTGTGGCTAATGGTCACTAATGGGGATCGTGCTACGGCGTCTCCTTCGTTGGCGGTGAGCGAGAAGGCAGATGTGACGTTTGGGGTCCCTCTGTAAATGGAAAACTGTTGTTCTCTGCATTTTTAAACTGTAGTTTTGGAATTCTGGAGCGCCTGTCAGAATCCTCAAACGGTGAAAAGACCAAAGAAAGCTGGATTATTGTGTTCGCTAATCTCATCCCGGCCTCGACGAGCGCCGCGGTTTTGTTTTTTAAGCTTCCTCATATGCTTCGACGCCGCACTGTAAAATGTAGCAGTTTGACGCAAATAGGAAGGAGGCCGGAACACGACCGGAGTCGCCGGATTATCTGGGTTGGCTCCCGTCCAGGTTTACTTTAGATTAGCCCATCTGAAATCCCGAAGCTCGATGAGCCTCCTGCTACAAATTCAGGAGCCTCCGCCACAAACGGAGGCAGGCGTGCGCTCGGGAGCGGCAGGAACGCTGCGGAGCGTTTGGAGGAGCATGAAAGAGCTCCAGTCTGGATTAATTAATCCCCCGGCGGCGCCGAGGCAGACGGGAACAAACCCGGAAAACGGAGAGAGCGAGCCGGCGCGCTCGCCTTCATCTGCTTCCCTTTCATCGTCACCTGTCACGAGCTCAAACCCACGTTCCCGGGAATGCTGCCTGTTCCCACCGAGCGAACCCAATTTGTCACGATCGTGAGGCTTTGGCGGCTAACGATGGAGCTAGCGATACGTCTGCAAACAAAACCCTGACGCATCGAGTTCCTTCAGCTGTTCTCCTGAACCCCTTCACCCGTGTTTCAATGTTTGCTCCGCCCACGGCCTGCTCGAGTACGATCCGTCATCATCGGGATCTTTAACGGGTGAACAGGAAGCGTTTTTCGGTGACTTGTTCAACTTCGAAAACACGTGAAAAGTTCAGTTAAACGCCCCGAAAAGCCCTAAAAAGCTGCTCAGTGAGATGAAAGGCCAAATCAAAGAGGTGGATTGTGGGTGATTCCTTTGTTCTGCCCCCTGCTGAGCCGCTTCAGATCCTCGTGACCACGAGAGCGAGTCGAGTCAGCCGTCAGATTCGGCGTTAATCCGGCTAATCGGGTTCCAGGAAAAATCTTCCTGCTCCCCGAAACCAGAGCTGGAAGTTTGAGGTGACGCTGGTGTTCCAGAGCCGGGCTGTTTGGGATCGATGGCTGAGCAGGACTCGTTAAACCCGCTTAAACGCGGAGCTGCGAGCGAACTCGGCTTCATCATGGCGGAAGAGCTGAGCGAGCGCTGGCAGGAGGTCCCGGAAGCTCCGGGCGTGAAGCGCCAGCAGAGCCATAAACATCGGGATGGTCGGAGTCGGAGCTGCTGCTGCTCAGCAGGCTGGACTCAGACGGGTGGAGTCTGGTTACCTCAACGCCCCGCGGCCGCAGCAGACACTCATCCTCATCTCCTCCCTCGCTTCCTCTTTCCTCCATCGCTCCCCCTCTCCTCTCCTCCTTCACTCCCGTCCCTCCTCCTTCATTCCTCTCTTTCCTCCTCTCTCCTTCCTCCTTTCCCTCCTCTCCTCTCTCCCCCCTCCTCTCCTCTCTCTCCTTCCCTCACTTCCTCTTCACTCTTCCCTCCTCTCTCCTCCCTCTCTTTCCCTCACCACCTCTCCGCTCTTCCCTCTCTTCTCCCTCCTCTCCTCCTTCACTCCCTCTATCCTTTCCTCCATCACTCCTTCTCTCCTCTATTCTTTCCTCCTTCACTCCTCCTCTCTCCCCTCCTCCCTCTCTCCTTCCCCCACCTCCTCTCTGCTCCTCCCTCCTCTCTCCTCCCTCCCTATCTCCCCTCCTCTCCTCCCTCCTCTCTCTTCCCTCCTCCCTCTCCTCCCCTCCTCTCCTCCCCTCCTCTCCTCCCTCCCTCTCTTCCCTCCCTCCCTCTCCCTCTCCTCCCTCTCTCCACTGCAGAGGTGCTTGTTGTTCTGGGTGTGTCCGTGGGGTCTCAGTCGGGAGCAGCGCAGCGCTGCGGCTCGTCGGAACGCCGGCGTTCCCAAATCCAAAAGCAGAGGCGGGAACTTCCTGTCACCTGTGCTCACAGTGGAGGAGAGCTTCCTGCTGGGAAGTTGTAAAATTCCTTACTCAAAGCCCCGGAGGAGGAGGGGAGGAGGAGGAGGAGGAGGAGGAGAGCCCGATGAGGAAGAGAAGAAAAGTCCATCATCAGCAGGAAAACTCCCAGACTGCCGATTACTCTGGTGTGTGTGTGTGTGTGTGTGTGTGTGTGTGTGTGTGTGTGTGTGTGTGTGTGTGTGTGTGTGTGTGTGTGTGTGTGTGTGTGTGTGTGTGTGTGTTAGCATAGCTAAGCTATCAGCCTCCATCCAGTATTTCCAACTCCTACTGGAACATTCCCGACTCTCCGGCGAGGAAAACGGGAGCCGCCGCCGTCGAAAATGTTCGCCGGAGCCTTTTTCTCCCCTGCGACGTTTACGGGGCCGTAGCGAAGCCTTCAGGGTTCACGGGCGGATTGTCGGGCCGTAAATCCCGCTGGCGTTCCGGTGAAAGGCTCCGACTCTGCTGACCGGTAAAGTTCAATAATTGATGGACGGAGCCCCCCCCCCCACCGCGGGGAAATTAGGCGAAGTGCTGCTGCCTCGTTTATTAAGCTCCAGCGTCGGTTCGGACCCGACGACCGCGGCGGGGGGGGGGGGCAGAGGGCTCACGTGGTCGACCCGGACCAGGAGAAAAAGGGTTCTTTGTCAGATCTCTGCAGTCTAATCACGTTACGCAATCAGGCCACAACACACACACACACAAATCTCTCTCACACACACACACACACACACGGCTGCGCTTTCTTTGTCTCATACTTTAAAAGCTCGCCAGCAACAGCAGGAACGTGAGGGAAATGCAAAGTGTTAAAGTGTGTGTGTGTGTGTGTGTGTGTGTGTGTGTGTGTGTGTGTGTGTGTGTGTGTGTGTGTGTGTGTGTGTGTGTGTGTGTGTGTGTGTGTGTGTGTGTGTGAAAAGATCTTTTGTTTGGAAGTCCGTCAGCCTCACATCCGAAACCTCCGATCGTGGTTTTAGCGATCTAAACCGTCTCATCTCGGCGATTCGCCGTTCCCCACCTGTTTGACTCCGAGCGTCCGTTGGGGCGGATGAACTTCCCGACCTCTCGGAGTTCCGGAACCGACGGCGGGGCCTGAACTCGTCGTCCCAGAGATCGATCACACGTGCTCCTGTTCGTTAGGGAATGTGGGTCACGGTGAAGCCGCTCTGCCGTTGTTACGTAAACGCACGAACTGGCGGCGAATCAGCCGCGATTTTTATCGAGGTCAGAGGAGCTTCCATGACGGCGGGATCGCTTTAATTTCCTCGTATCTTTTTTATTTTTTAATATAAGAAGATAATCGGTTGCCCGGAGCGCTCCGAATCCAAATCGAGGCTCCAGAAAATCGGCATGTGAATCTGTTAATTAATGGGCATTAATTACGGGCTCATTATTCCGCCCCTCTGGCTGAAGAATTCCTAAAAAAAAAAATCATCATTCCCAATCTGCCGTGGCGTTTGACGCCAGTTTTAAAGTCAACGTTCAGGTTTTCGGTGCCGGGAACGCCAACTCGCTCACGCCCCCACAGGCGATTCGTGGTATTTCAGGAAAAGCAGCGTTGCTTCTTCTTCTTCCTCTTTCCATAAACACGGATTTCACTCTTTTCCCCGGGAATCAGGGTTGGAATTATCGGCAGAGTCGTGTGCACGCTCGGTTCCTTCCTGTGGTCGGCGTCCCGCGCTAACGATGAGATTAATCAAAGCGTGGTTCATCTAAGACGATTAAAGAACGTGAGATTCCTAATGACCCGTTAATCCGGGTTTACATTTCCACGCCCTGCGGGGGAGGAATCGCCGTGTCGGAGCGGCGGCGGCCTGTCGCCGAGTCAGATCCGTGTGAAAGTATCCCACAGAGGTTTAGCGAAAATCTCTTTGATCCCAGAGCGCCGCAGCCTGCCGTGGCCTCGGGACGCCTCCGTTGCGTAATCCCTGCGTGCGGGTCGGGCGCGGCGGCCCCGGCGGGACGGGAAACCGCTTAGACCCCCAGCGCTCAGCTGCCAATCAGACCGCTTTCGATTGAGGAGGATTTTGGATTTCGTAGCCCCGCCCTGGGCGGGAGGATTTTAGCGGTCCCGGAGTCGGGAATTCTGGGCCCTCCAGAGGGAAGAGGCCTTAATCAGCAGCCTGCGTGACGGAAACCGGAGCAGGAGGCCCGCTGGCGCCCCCTGGCGGCTCCAAGCGAGCCACGGGAGAGATTAAGTGTATTTACACACAGATTAGAGACAGTGACGGATGAGGAGCCCGTTCTGGGATTACAAGCAGTCTGTGGGGACGCCTGGTGGACGGAGGTAAAACTGCATCAAACTCCTCGACCAACTTCAACAGAGGAACTCTTACTTTGCAACGCCATAAAAACTGTTTGATTTTATAAATGACATGTATAATAAAATTTAAATAATAAAGAAAATGTTTGAGCATCTATAAAAAATCCATTTCAGGGTTTATTTTCCCATCAGCACACACCTGTTGGTGACTATTCACGCATTATCTCATGATCAAGACCTCAGAAACGGCTTAAAACATTTATATACAATAAGGATAGTGAATAGTGACACTTTTATTTGTCTTTTAAAAAAAAAGACTGTAGGACAGATGCTGCACCGCCGCGTCCCACCGCTAGAGGGCAGCGCAGTTCTTCAGAAGATCGAGTTGGTTTGAACGCGAAGGCAGAAATAAAGAAACTTTTAAGGAAAATGAGTCTGGAAAATGTTTTTCTGGAGCGCTCGGGACCTCCCAAGGATTATAATCCCGTCATTACCCCTCACGTTCTGGGAGGTAAAGTTTTATACTTGACACATCCGTCAGAACGTCACACTTTAGATGTCAACATCCTGGAATAAAAAACACATTATTATAATTATTATTACTACTATTATATTATTACTATTACTATTATTATTATCACAGTAAATGAGTGTAGCTGCTACAAACGTTTTCCCGCCTGTTGCCAACGTCCTCGTTCTTCCCTCGAGCCTGAAGCTTTAACCGATTTGTGGGATTGAGGTCGGTCGGCGCAGGTGATGACCTCGGCTCCTCTCCTCCATCCATCCACCCCCAGATACTCCCGCTTTCGTTTTTCATCATTTTCACCCCCCCCACCCCCCACACACAGATGAAGATTTGGCCCTTGCTCATCCACTCGGCCCCCGCGCCGCCGCCGTAATTCAATCTTTCCAATCTTTCTAATCTAAAGATTTGCTTTTCATTTTGCTAATACTGTTACAACAAAAGGGGCGGGGGGAGTCGGGGGGCATTTATGAATATTACAACCTTGGTTGATTCCTCGTCTTGATTAATAAGAGACCCCTCTCTCCTCTTTATCTCTTTTCCGTCTATCCCCCTGGAGTCCCGTCCCCAGTCCTAAATCATCCCGATTATTGGGGGGGGGCATGGGGAAATGGTAAATCCGCAGTGGATTAGGATGTCCAGATTGTCGCTTTGAATGAAAGAAAATGATAAGAAAAGATGCGAAAAAGAAATAAAAGCAATCATCAGCAGATTTATTTCTGAAGGAGGAGCTGTTGTAATGGTGTGGGGGCGGGGCCACCCCCCGGTGACCTCGCTGCACTCCTCTATCCATTATTTTGGGATTTTCCACTAATGCAACCCCTGAATCATCCATCCACCCTCATGTGATGATCCTGTGAGATCAAAGATCTGCCCCTTTGTTCCGGTTGGTTACCCACTCTACACCTGAAGACGAGTCAGTCGAGGATGAAACTGTGATGACGTGAAGACTCAGATTACGTCCATGAGAGATCTTTGGTCCTGATTCCAGACTGCTCTTTTATTCCGTGTCCCGTCGTCACTTATTGAAACGTTGGATTAGATTAAGATGAATCAAATGTGTTTGGGTCTGTAACCACGGTGACGGTTTTTTATTGTTTTCTTCAACCTGCCGAGGTCGGGACGAGGATTTCAGGGGTTAATCTGGACAGAACCCCCCGCGGCAGAGGCAATCAGCCTGGTGGGGCGTGGCGGAAGTGACGACAATTTCCGAGCATTCCAGCCGCATCCCGACTCGGAACGGCATCCCCTCCTCCTCGTTCGGGAATTTTCCCCCGCCTCATCCCGACAGCAGCAGAGCATCACAAAACAGGACCAGGAAGTAGACCCAGAAACAGTTTCTTTTATCTAAGATGCGATCTGAACATCAAAGGGCTTTGGTTTCTAAACCTTTGAAGTTGAATCAAATCAAAGCCCGAATACCTAAAATTCCTCAGAACTTTTCTTTTGCGGGGGGGGCAGTCAAAGCCATCTCCAGCGCTGCCACAGCGACTCCTCGGGGCCTCGTAGCGATTCGCATCAGCCGAAGACAAATTGCGGTCGTCGGGTGGGTGTGTGTGTGATGAACCACGCGTGAGATTCTTGGCGCGCCTCGCTCCGATTTCCTGCTACGCCAGCCAACCTGAGAGCTTAACCCGCCTTTAACCCCAATAAAACTCTCTGCTCGTCTTCTTCTGCCCCATTGTCTCACCTCGGAACCTGCTCATCCGCCAACTGACAGCTGTCACTGTGTGTGTGTGTGTGTGTGTGTGTGTGTGTGTGTGTGTGTGTGTGTGTGTGTGTGTGTGTAATATTTTCCATGTTGCGACGGCTCGTTCAGCCGCTGACCTGCAGCTGAACTTCAGAGTAGCGGTCTGTTACTGTGTTCTTAGTGCATGGGGACTTTGAACTTTTGGTTTTTTATGTATTTTTTGATTATTGATTGTGTGTGTGTGAGTGTGTGAGTGTGTGTGTGTGTGAGTGTGTGAGTGTGTGTGAGAGAGAGAGAGAGAGAGAGAGAGAGAGAGAGAGAGAGAGAGAGAGAGAGAGAGAGAGAGAGAGAGAGAGAGAGAGAGAGAGAGAGAGAGATGATTGTTTCCTACAGGAACTAAGGTTGAGGTCAAATTGTTGTTCACCCCAGCACCTCCTCTATGGTTTTTGCTGCCTTGTCATTTGTTGCTCCACTTTTTATATTTGAAATATTTGATTCATTTCTGCTACTCTGTTGAATTTCGCTACCCAAATTTTTTTGCCTAAAGTTCAGTCTACAATTTTATTCTATTTGTGCCAATGTTACCATATGAATAATAATCTTGTATGGTTTTCTTCTGTTTTAATGTTTTAGGGGAGCTTATTTTGATACTCCAACATGGCTCCATCAAATAATGACCCCAGCGACACAGCATACGCAATTATTTAATTACCCGATGTTTATATTCAAGAGCGAAGCTAATAACATGTCACGCTCTGCCCCCCAGGGCCGGTAGTTCGCTGCAAGGCACCAGAAATTACATCGAAATGCTCCCAAGTACTTGTAAAATATGTAAAACATTTTCTGCAAAATTTAAATAATAAATGTTCAACTCACAACAATTTATACAGTTGTTGTACCAGATAAAGAAAATACAACAGGAAGCTGACTGAATGTAAAATGTGGTCCAGCGATATAATTTTGATTAAACATTTAAAATGGGCAGAAAACATATTATAATGGTGAAATATCGAGTAGATATATGAGTAGAAACATGCAGTAGTGATATTTGCTAGGTAGCAAAATATGACAGGTCGTCTTGTTGAGTGGGGTCAAGTTTTAATTTTTTTACGTTTTAGTTTGAATTTTTTTGTTATTTTACATTCAGCGCTCAGGAAATATTATATCACTTTATAATTGATTTGTTGATGAATATTAATTTGTGCTATTGCAACACCTTGATTTTAGTAAGTTAGAACACAGTCATAGCCATAAATATAACATCGGTGTTAATAATGTAGTGTTTTTCAGCCAAGAATTTTCCTTTTTTGTGCAACTGTAGTGAAAAGCCTCCGTTTGTTTTAATTAATTTGCTTCTACTTCAGATGATCATCTTCTAACATCATTGACTCAAACCAAACCGTCCTTCCATCCATCACTTCCCTTCGGATAGTTAATAAAAGAGGAAGACGTCAAACAAGCAAGGGATGAAGAGGGGAGGATGCTGGTGTGTGTGTGTGTGTGTGTGTGCTGATAGGACCCCCGGTATTCTTGAAAGGCTCTTATTGACGACCTTAACACCCTTTATCGGACTGGAGACACGTGGCTGGGGCCCCCCTGGGGTGCGCGTGTGTCCGGGCGAATGTAGATGGCCCTTGCATTCGCGCTGCACGATGCTGCATTGATTCCCACGCCGGACGAGTTTTACCGAGGCAGGATGTCCAGTTGCTGCCCCTCAGGGTGCCCAACCGCCACAATGGGGGGCGAGGGGGAGTTTAAAAGCTTTGATCAGAGCGGCACGCGCTAACGTGGCATGGGCTGACATGACCCCCCGCCCCCCCTGGCCCCTGACATCAGAGCGTTTAACTACTGCAGCTGTTGGGAGGCCGTGGGCGAAGTTGTCAGATTTCAGTTCAATGGGGCCGTGGATGCAGAAGGTAAAGGTGTTTACTGGGACAGGGGGGTCCTGGTCAGGGTTTCTTCATGTTGAGGGAGATTGTCCTGCTTCTGTTGCTTGATCAAGGGCTTGGAGCCCCAGGACCTCAGGGCCATGGGACTCTAGGCCCTTGGGCCTAGACCTCAGTGCCTTGGATTCGGGGGTCCCCTGGACTCTGGGACACATCTGGGGATGTGTGGATTTGGAGGCCGTGGGGCCCAGGACTCATGGAACTGGGGGCCTTGGGGGTCCAGGACTCGTGGAACTGGGGGCCTTGGGGGTCCAGGACTCGTGGAACTGGGGACCTTGGGGGTCCAGAACTCATGGAACTGGGGGCTTTGGGGGTACAGGACTCTTGGCTTTTGGGGTGTGTGAATTTGGGGGTTTTGGGGGTCCAGGACTCATGGAACTGGGAACCTTGGGGGTCCAGGACTCATGGAACTGGGGGCCTTGGGGGTCCAGGACTCATGGAACTGGGGGCTTTGGGGGTACAGGACTCTTGGCTTTTGGGGTGTGTGAATTTGGGGGTTTTGGGGGTCCAGGACTCATGGAACTGGGAACCTTGGGGGTCCAGGACTCATGGAACTGGGGGCCTTGGGGGTACAGGACTCGTGGAACTGGGGCCCCGGGGAAACACAGAGAGACCACTTTGACTCCGGTGGATCATTTCCTGTCTGCAAACAGGAAGTTCCTCCCCTTTAACACCAACTAAAAAGTGCGGTCTTGGCATTTCGAGCTCGTATCAAACAGTCGCACGTGTAAAGGGAGGCGGCGGCGTTGGCAGCGGCGCCAGCCATCGTCGGAGCGCGTGCCAGCGGAACGCAGCATCCCAACATCTGGCCCATCTGCCCGCGATTGGTCGGGGGAAGCTCCTCAGGATATAACACTTGAAAGTGTCTTGGCAGGTCCGCCGCGGCGCCGCGAGCGTAAACGCCGCTCTGATCCTTGATCGCGCTCTCACGTATCGGCGGCGATTAGTCGGGCCTGCGGAGCGGAAGCGCAATCTCGATTGGAAGCACGGGGAGCCGTTACTTCCCGCCATTACCTCAAAAGCCCTTTCCCGAGCAGGCGGATGATTCTTCCCCTGGTCGCCGTTTAGGTTGCGGAGCGCCGTCCCGTCTTTGTTTCATCTCTGTTTATTTTTTCGGGATAGCTGCTTAATCCTCGTTTTCGGGGATAATTT
Source organism: Lagocephalus sceleratus (assembly GCA_911728415.1). Classification (NCBI taxonomy): domain Eukaryota; kingdom Metazoa; phylum Chordata; class Actinopteri; order Tetraodontiformes; family Tetraodontidae; genus Lagocephalus; species Lagocephalus sceleratus. The sequence goes on along the minus strand of CAJVRN010000028.1, from coordinate 2,173,727 downwards.
CATTACTTCCTGGCGGCGGCGCCCGGGTTCACCGAGAGGCCGCTCCGAGGTTTTATGTCTTCTTTCTCCTTTATGAATTCTTCCGCAGCCCGCCGGTTGGCTGCGGCGACCCCCGCCGTGCGGAGTCGACGGAAGACGCGCGTCCGGGCCGTTAAGCGTTGTCAGGAGCGGACCTGGCAGCTGGTCCCGACAGGTCGGGGGACGGGAGGACAGATGGCGTTTGATTGGGGAACAGACCGTTAATGGGCGGTGGGGGGGGGGGCGAAGTGGTCGAGGAGATCTTCAGACGTCGGCGGCGGGAGTCGGAAACTCGAGCGCGGGTCGTCGCGGCGGTAGAGGCTGCGGCTTCGAGGGGCGTTTGTTTCCACGGGAACGCTGACTGACGGCGGGCGTACTGGAGGAGGGGGGGGTTGAGTGTTGAGCTTTTCCAAACATCAATTAGCTCCGTTCACCGGGGGGCCATCTTGAAGAACTGCTGGAAGCAAACCCGCAGCGCCGCCTGATTAAAGTCGCTCGCAGAGCCCATCCGCCGCCGCTCCATCGGAGGTGCGCGGTCGGGCTCCCCGGGTCAGGTAGAGGTCACGTGACGCGGTGGAGGTGGGCTTTGGTCTCCAAAGGCCTGTTTTTGCTTTGATCACGTCATCAAAGCCGCATTAGAGGTGCTGCAGGCTGATATAGAAAGATGACGACACTATCCTTGTCTGTACTTTAGGACAATCTTCACACACACACACACACACACACACACACACACACACACACATACATATACAGCAGTTAACACAGGACAGTTACACACACTAAAATGATGCTGAGGAGAGATCGTCCCCACAATAAACTCCCTACTCCATAATAACAACAGCCATTACCCAGGATGCATCACTGTCACCATCTCTACGGACAGTTGACTGCACGTGTGTGTGTGAGAGACAGAGTGTGTGTGTGTGTGTGTGTGTGTGTGTGTGTGTGTGTGTGTGTGTGTGTGTGTGTGTGAGACAGGGTGATGGAGAATGAAGCTATCAGCAGGCCAACACAAACACAGCTGTTTTATTGTTGAACAGCTCAGATGTGCTTTCATAGGCAGACGGAGTGTGTGTGTGTGTGTGTGTGTGTGTGTGTGTGTGTGTGTGTGTGTGTGTGTCATATACAGTGACCCCCACCTCCTCTGCAGTTCCTACTGTTGTAGAGTTTCCAGTACAACTGTGACATCACTGTCCACTGGTCCCAGTAACCTGGACGGTCAAAGTCTCTTCCCAGAACGATCCCGGATCAGGATTTGCCGTTGGCCAGGGGCGGTCAGGTGACCTCGACTCCCACTGGGACCAGAAGGAAGTGCTGGATCCAGCTGGTGGAACCAGTTAATCATCAAGAGAACAATGACTCAAGTGCACAAGTGTGTACTTGTAGTTAATGATGACCTTTCCAAACTGGTGCTGGTGGTTGGCACTGTGTGGTTCCAGATTGGCACCAGTACACACAGACCTGTGTGTGTGTGTGTGTGAGAGAGAGCGAGTGTGTGTGTGAGAGAGAGAGAGAGTGTGTGTGTGTGTGTGTGTGAGAGAGAGAGAGAGTGTGTGTGTGTGTGTGTGTGAGAGAGAGAGAGACAGAAATAATTAGACTTTAAGAGAGACTACGGGGATGGAGGGACGAAGAGTAACGAAGATGGTCAATGAGGGCAGACGAGGCTTTGTGTGTGTGTGTGTGTGTGTGTACCTGTTTGTAGCGGCTAATCTGGGCGTCAGCAGCTTTTTGAGGCTTTTGTGCTGACAATAATCACACGGCGCTCCTCTTTTGAATTCATCAGCAACAAGCGCGAGGGATCACATGTCCCCTGTACAGAATGCTGTGTGTGTGTGTGTGTGTGTGTGTGTGTGTATGGGGGGGGTGAGGGCATGGCCGGTTAAAGTGGCCATCGTGTTGCCTGGTTACCGCCCGGGCTGACGGCGATGTTCGAGGGCTGACGCATGCAAACAGTCTGTCACAAAAGTGAAATCACACGCCTCCGATTTGTTTCCTTTTTTTTTTTTTTTTTTTTTAAAGAATAATTTATTTCGTGTTGCCTGGGTTACCTGGTCAAATCTGTAGCAAGCATTAATAATCATCATCGGAATAACATTAATATCAATATTTATTCAATTATAAATAACAATATCAGTGATCAGAGAAATCGTTACATCTATACAAGCTACAAATATTCAGCCGTCCCGCCTCGTTGCTCTCCCGCTGAATCGCGTGATCCGGCCAGCGCGGCGCCCCCTGTTGGCCACAACAGCCCAAAAATATGTGATTTCAGAGGACGCTGTTTGGGATTAGGGGAGCGTGGTGTTGCCTGCTCCACTAACGGAGCCGTCAGGTAGAGTCCAGGGAGGCGAATCAATCCCAGAGAAGAATAAACAACATCGGTGGAGCCACCTGTCGTGTGGGCGGAGCCACTCGGCGGGTGGGTGGAGCCTGTGGCGCGTGGGCGTGGCCAGAGAGGGTGTGGGTGGAGCCGGATCGTTTCAACCTGATTTAGGTTTGACTCTAGCCTCAGATGTAAAAGGGGGGGGGGGGGGCGGGGCTTATCCCTGTACCGTACCCAACCAGCAGGGGGGTGTGAGGAGAAGCGGCTCCACTTGCGGATCAGCTGTTGGCGCGCTGCTGTCGGCGTCAGTGCGACGGGCGGAATCGGCGAGCAGCAGCAGAGACGGACAGGAACAGCTGGAGGCGTCGTTTTACTCTTTTAAACCGGTGATTGAATTGTCTCTCTTGTAAACTCTGGGTGTGTGATTGACTGAGCGGGGTGGTGAGGGCGTCTCTGGGGGGGTGAGGGCGTCTCTGGGGGGGGTGAGGGGGGTGAGGGCGTCTCTGGGGGGGGGCACACAGTCAAAGAACACACCGAGCACATCTCAGTATAGGAAGAAGAACAGAAATAGCTAAAATGTTTTTCCTGGGTTCAGGTGAGGTTTTGGGAATGCTACTGTGTGTTTCCTATGGAGGTGTGTGTGTGTGTGTGTGTGTGTGTGTGTGTGTGTGTGTGACTGTAGGTTCAAGGAGAATAAAAACAGAAACATCACTTTAGTTTTCAAAAACAGTCTCTGTAACTTAAAAACATCCACGATAAAAAGATTTCGATAGATCCTCTTCTTCAGTCCTCTCCGGGCTCCAGGAGCTCTTCCAAGTGTAAACAGGTTCAGTTCTTCCCACTTTTCCTAAAGTCTGGTCCCGGACCGGCGCCCGGAAGCTCGGCGACTGGTCAAACCGGTCGGCGGTTCCTCCAGATGTTCCTCCCTCGCTCCAGTCAGTCGTGGAGGAGTTCTTGCAGGCAGTTGGGAGACTTGAAGATCTCGGGGACCTCACTGTCCAGCTTGCAGATGACCTTGTAGATGGCCTTCTTCCACGACGGGTCCGCGTCTTTCCCAGCCACGATGGCGTTGAAGAACTCTCGAAGGGTCACCTGGGCCACCTCCAGGAAGCGATCGGGAACCTGAGGAGGAGAACCGCAAAGAAAAACGATTTTAACTGGGAACACTTAAAATCTAAAAACGCTGATCTGAGGCACTTCCGACTCCTTTCCGATGTCGGAAAATTCATCGTTAAACCCCGATGAGAATTTGATGTTTAAGTGACTTTGAATCATCAAACCGGGACTCATCAAAAGAAGAATCCCTCCAAAATAAAATACAGCTTAACGTTGAGGTAATTTCAGAGAACCTTAAACGTGTCAAGTTACACGTGTAAATGTCACAATTCTGTTAGAAGGAACAGGAAAATATAGAACAGTATCGCAGACTCTGTGTGTGTGTGTGTGCGTGTGTGTGTGTGTGTGTTTGTTTCAGGTGTGTATTTATTACTCTTCCTGTATCACAGTTCTTCTTAAGCTCTCAACTTCCCTTAAACCTGCTTCTGCTTTCTCAACAGGTTCCAGGTGTGTGTGTGTGTTTGTGTGTGTGTGTTTGTGTGTTTGTGTGTGGCATAAATATCTTGTCATCACCAGGAATTGTGTCTGCGGATTTAGCTGTGTAGATGTTTGACAGCAGAACAATACTGCTCTACCTCACCTCTCTTTCTCCCTCTCCACACACACACACACACACGCACACACACACACACACACACACACACACACACACACACACACACACACACTCTTTTCACTCTTTCTTCTGCCCTTTCTCCCAGGGGCAAGATCATTCAAAGACACGAAACAACCTCTGTCTCTCTCTCTCCTTTCATTTTCTTCTTTGTCTCTGTTTCTTGCATGCAGATGCACACACAGATGTGTGTGTGTGTGTGTGTGTGTGTGTGTGTGTGTGTGTGTGTGTGTGTGTGTGTGTGTGTGTGTGTGTGTGTGTGTGTGTGTGGGGTTGCTGGTTTGGACAGTGGAGTGCTGTTTGGGTGTAACCCCCGTTATGCGTGGCAGGACATGCCAAGGTGAGCTGCCACCAGAATGAATGAATCACCACACACACACACACACACACACACACACACACACACACACACACACACACACACACTCCCTCTCACTCTAAATGATTCCCTGGGCTCTGATATACTCTGTGTTCTCTCACCTAGCCTCTCTCTCTTTTTAGTGAGCCCCTTGAGACTGCTGTTATTTCAATGAGGCCCTCTGTCACTGTCATGATTTAGACACACACACACACACTCACACACACACACATACACACACACACACACAGACTGAACTTCAAAGGGAACTGCAGTAGATTTTGCACAAAGTTGAGCAGGGAAGTTCTCCCTTTTCTTTGTCATATTAATCATTTGTATTCTGGATTACAGCAAAACTGTAATCCAGATTTAAATGATGTGGAGGTAAAAACGTCCATTGGAGCAGGATTAGAGGGGCGTCCGGCGACAGATTTAAATCGGACTTAGTGAGACGTTTCAAACCCAATTAATCCACCGTGTCCGTTCGTCTGCAGGTTTGTTTCCTAATGAGTCGGAACACGAGTGAGTTACTGTTCCCCCGACCTCCACCTCGCCTCCGTCAGGCCGCGCATCTCAGGAAGAGCTGACGGCGGGCGAGGGAAAAGGGCGCACATGAGCGAGAGGCGGCGGGAACGCCGTTGCTGATTGGACGTCCGTCGGGCCCGATGAGCACGTGCGGACGCGCTCGCGGGTCCAGATGCTCAGATTAGGCTGTCCGTCGTAAATCAGCCCAATAAACAGCCCTAAATTAGGCCATCATCAATACAGATGGGCCTGTTTCCTGTCTGTGTGTGCGTGTGTGTGTGTGTGTGTGTGTGTGCGTGTGCGTGTGAGAGAGAGAGAGTGTGTGATTGCTGGCTTGGATGCTGATATGAGGCTGAGCGCCAGGAGGGTGAGGCGGAGGACCAGGAGACGGGGGGGGGTGGCGCTCGTCTCTCGTTAGTCCCGCGGATGCTCGGGATTAAACAAGAGTTTCGTGTCTTTGACGGCGACGTCCTGCCTCCGCACGCGTCGCCATGCGCTCGCTTTCCTGCGATTTGCATGTGCAAATGCGTTGGCGTTCAGCTTCAGGGCTCCTCGTCTTTGTCTCGGTGTCATTTTTCTCGTTTGCATGAGGAATGTTTGTCGATGAGCAGATTAGGATTATGACCGTGAAAATACAAAAGCACTTCTAATGGTCATAAATGATCAATAACTGTTCGAGACTCCGGAAGTGTAATTACACGGTAATTACGACCCTCGGGGCCTCCAGCGCCCCCTGCAGGAAGGATCAAGACTTCATTAAGAGTTCAGAAACAGATGTGAGAATATGAACGTTACTTTACAGGAGTTACAGGAACTCAATCCTGTATTTGAGCCTGTGTGTTCTCAGATGACCTCACCTCCGTACACCTGCCCTCTGAACACACACATACACACGTGCACACGCACAAACACAAACACACCGGTTCTCAAGACATCACTGTGCAAACACCACGTGTTTGATTCTCAAGGTGTGTAAACAGAGGGGGTCTGCTGCTTCTCTCAATGTCGCGGACGTGCAGAGTGTGACAGCACTCCCGTGTGTGTGTGTGTGTGTGTGTGTGTGTGTGTGTGTGTGTGTGTTGCTTTATTTGTTTGTTTGGTTCATATGATAAGTTTTTAGCCCACGGCATGGTGGATGTCAGGTGATCGCAGGAAAGCAACCAATTCAATACAGTTCTGCTTCAGTGTGTGTGTGTGTGTGTGTGTGTGTGTGTGTGTTTGTCTGTGTGTCTGTCTGTGAGTGAGTGAGTGAGGGAGTGAGAGAGACAGAATGAACACATTTTTGTGCCAACACAGAAGCATCTGCTTCCTTTTTCCTCCACATTTGCCCTGACTTCAGTCTCTCTCTCTCTCGCTCTCTCTCTCACACACACACACACACACACACACTCCTTTTAAAAGCTCATCATGTTATGTCCATCACATTCCTGCTTTTCAAAATGTTCTTTTAGGAATCTTTTAAACTCTAAACTCACTCACTAAAGGATCTGAGCCTTGAACGGCCTTGAAAGTTCAGCTAGACGGTTTCAAAACCTTTCAAGGCCTGCTGCGTTTGGACCAGGCCGGCGGTTTCGAGCGCGACGCCGTCTGAGTGACGCGTGCGGCCGTCTCTGCGGCGATGGCGGCGTCCCCCGTCGGCGCGGCCGCCCCAGAGGAAGGGTCTGCGTCCTGAGATTACGCCTCTCCTCGCTATCTCGCCCCTCTCCTCCTCGCATCCGTGCGTGTGCGCCGCTTCCTCGGGCCGCGGCGTGTGTTCGCCGTCTTCTCGTGTGCAAGTGTGTGTCACCCGGAGAGGACAATAGCCCGGGTCATCTGACTGAGGGGCTGCAGACCGCCGGTGTCACATGACGGAGGCTGAAGGCCACGTCTTTGTTACCAGGCCTATTGTTAAAGCTAAGGAGACAGCTGGGACACACACACACACACACACACACACACACACACACACACGATGCCCCCTCGTGACTCCAATCAGGCTCAGTGACAAAGATGATGTCTTTTTTTCTTCTCTACTGGAACACACACACACTCACACTCTCTCTCACACACTCTCTCACACACTCTCTCTCTCACACACACACACTCACACACACTCTGGGAGCAGATAGCTATAATTATAGTGACAGAAACTGGCAGGTGGTATTGTCTGCTTCATACCGCTCCTTGTTGGGCGGCTCGTACTCGGGCGAAGTGTGCGTCCGCCCCGACTAACGAGTGTCTTCCCCCGTTCAACAGCTCGTCGAGGATCGGTCCAGTTAAAGTCAAACGTTTGTTATGAAGGAACAACTGAGCCGCGACGTCCAACACCTGCCTCCAACTGGGTTCTCTTTTAAGACGTTAAGGGGGGGGGGGGGGGGCGTTGCTTCTTAGAGGTCAGAGTTAAAAAGAGAATGAGGGAGCGGAGGGAAGAAAGCGGGACAGACGAGTGCCTTCTGGGAAGGTTAGGAAGAAAGGTGAGAGCGGGGAAAGACGGAGTTAAAAATACTGCCAGACGGCAGCGAAGTGGAGCTTCAGGAAATCCCACTCTGACGATCGATTCTCGAGAGCCCCCCCCACCCCCCCCACGAAGATGAAGAGCGAAAGATGAGTGAAGGGAAGAACAGGGACACAAAAGATGACAAAGAGTCTAAAACGCTGGAGAAAGAGGCGAGGAGCTCGGCCTTTGATGGAGAAACCAGAGAGCCCTGAAATGTGAGTGTGTGACCAGGCCGTGGCCCCAGGTGTGTGTGTGTGTGTGTGTGTGTGTGTGTGTGTGTGTGTGTGTGTGTGTGTGTGTGTTAAAGGGCAGATTTTGGTCACAGCCACACCCACCCTTCAGAGTCCAGGGTGATGATATCCACTAAAAGGCCTCTGAGAACCAGCTTATTGTCCCTATTTTACACACACACACACACACACACACACACACACACACACACACACACACACACACACACACACACACACACACACACACACACACACACACACACACACACACACACACACACACACAGTCTCTCTCCAAAGTTCCTCTTCTATCCTTCCTTTATGAACTGGACATGAATTTGCTGTGACTTTCCCCCCTAAACTTCCATAAACATCCGATCAGACGTGAACTTACTTGTGTGTTTTAAATGGGAATTTTAAATTGAATCGCCCTTTTTTTTAACTCCTAGTTTTAGTTTATGTTCCTAAAAATATTCCACACACTCGCCTGTTTTAATAAACTACGGATCAGAGTAAATTCTCGTCAGAGAAGTCAATATTTTTTGGCCACAACTGTGCAAATTAATAATAAATAAAAAAAGAGCCCGAAATTCCCAGAGGGACGGAGTTATTCCGGGGTTTTCTCAAAGTCCCCGAAAACTTTGACACGCTCACTTGCGAGTCGCGCGGCCGATGCTGCTGGCACGCCGATCCCGGCGCTCGTCAATCTGTTCCCGATACAGAGAAAGAAGAAAAAGAGGAAATGTTTCTCTTCCTCTTGGCAGAAGGTGGAAGCGGACACCTTTCCCTGAGTGTCCTGGCAGGGAAAATCTGTGGGTTTGTTTGTTTTGAAGATGGCTGCTCCTCTCCTCTCCTGCTTCCTTCTCTCCTTTGCCTTGCTCATTAGTTAGTGGGCAGAGTTGCAATTAGGACAGAATAGTTTTCTTTTTTTCTTTTTTTGGGGGGTAAAGGAGTCAGGATGAAGACAGAGAGGTAAACAAGAAAGAGGAGTTAAAAGAACGTGGCTGGAGAGGCGAGGAAGAGGAGGAGGAGGAGGTAATTAATGATACTGCTATAATTACTGCTGCCTGTTTACGCCAACTTCCACACACACACACGCACACACACACACACACACACACACACAAACAAATGACTTCACCTTTCCGCAACAGCAATCTACCAGGAGCGTCTGAAACGTGACGGAGGACACAAAGCTGGAGTCAGGGGGTGATTTTGAGGATGTTGAGTTCTCCGGGACTGATGGAGGAAGAGGAAGAGGAGGAGGAGGAGGAGGAGGTGAGGGGAGCGAAGGACAATAGAGGAGAAGGAGAGGAGGACAGAGGACTGGAAGGAGAGTGGGGGAGGAAGAGGAGGAGGAGGAGGGGGGGGGTGATGGGGACAAACCAAGGTGGAACTGTGGTGCTAAATTTGGCAAAAGGAGAAGACGTGTGTGTGTGTGTGTGTGTGTGTGTGTGTGTGTGTGTGTGTGTGTGTGTGTGTGTCAGGAGACTTGCTGAATCGGCCGTGGTTCCAGTTTCACGCCTCCGAGTTTGACAGAGGAGGAGAGAGGGAGGGTCCCTCGCCGCTAATGTTCCCTCAGGGCGGAGGGAACATTTACCGCCACCTTTGCAAACACGCCGTCACTCTCACACACACACACACACACACACACACACACACACACACACACACACACACACACGTTGTTTGTGTCTGACAACAGAGCGCCTCTGAGGCCTCCGCTCTGATTGGTCCAGCGGCTCAGGAGCTGCTGACTTTAAAGTTCGGACCCCCCCCCCATCAAAACGACCTCGCCGCGCAGTCGCCGCCACCTCGCTGAATGCATCGCCACCCGCCGGCCCGGTGCGAGCGTTTTTCCAATCCCTTCCTCGGCTCGTGTTTACAAAACCGTCTGCGAGCGCGCTTGGGCGATATTCAAACTACGGCTTTAAAAACAAAGCAGACGAAGGTCCAGCCGTGTTTTGACTCTCTGGCTTTTCATATTTAGATGATTTTCATATTTAGATGAACAGAAAATTCCACAACTAGGAAAGTTGAGCCCCCCCCCTCCCCCCCTCCTCCCCCCCCCCAAACTGACCCCAGTTAGGAGGTAGACGCAGCACCAACGCAAACTGGCTGATTTGCATGAGCCAGCGCAGCGTCTTTAGACACACCTGTGAAAAGCTACCTGAGTCTCGTCATGCAAAGCATGCAAAACATTTCCTCGTCTCACACGCACACACACACACACGCACGCACACACACACACACACACACAAGCACACACGTGTACACCAACAAAGGAGCATGAGTGTGTTTAAGCTCCATATGAGCGCTGAGGTTTTCCTGCCTGTAAGCAAAAAAGTAAAGTGTGTGTGCGTGCGTGTGTGTGTGTGTGCGTGCGTGTGTGTGTGTGTGCGTGTGTGTGTGTGTGTGTGAGAGAGAGGCGAGGTGTGCGCTAATGGACATCTAAACGCTGCTGATGTTATGTTGAACATTTTCAGGGCCCCCGGGTCCCCGTAGACCAATATTGGGAGAGCGGGAAAGCGAAGGGAGGGAATGTGACTTCTGCAAATCGCTCTGACAAGGACACCGGCGCCGGGAGCGGCGTCCTCTTTCGCCTCATCGAACACACACACACACACACACACTTTAACTGTGACATACACACCTCAGCAGAAAGGAGAGGTGACTGTTGGGCTGGGAACAGCTGAGTTGGTAGAGGACGTGTGTGTGTGTGAGAGAGAGAGAGAGAGAGAGAATGTGTGTGTGTGTGTGTGTGTCAGCGTTTAACTTTTTTGTTTCGTACTTGAAGGAAAGAATTAAAAATAACCCCTTGACCCCCCTCTGCCCCCCCGGCCGTCTCGTCTTACCTCGAAGTCGTTGGCCTTGTTGTAGTGCATGTTCAGCGCCCTGAAGAGCTCGGCGTCGCGCCCCACCGCCAGCTCATCCGCGGACGTCACGCCCTCGTTGATGGCCTGCCGGGCGAACTTCTCCATCTGGATGTAGTAGAATTCCCGGAAGTTGCTGAACCACTTGATGAGCTGGGAGGTGATGCAGCGGTTGAACTGCAGCAAGAAACAGAGAAAGAAACCCTCTGTTATTCATTATCCAATACCGAATACACAGGTACAGCTGGAGGTAGAAACGGTTGTAAGTCAGAAACAGCTGGAGGTGGAAAGAGCTGTAAGTCAGAAAAAGCTGTAAGTCAGAAACAGCTGGAGGGGGAAACAGCTGTAAGTCAGAAACAGCTGTAAGTCAGAAACAGCTGGAGGTGGAAACAGCTGTAAGTCAGAAACAGCTGTAAGTCAGAAACAGCTGGAGGGGGAAACAGCTGTAAGTCAGAAACAGCTGTAAGTCAGAAACAGCTGGAGGTGGAAACAGCTGTAAGTCAGAAACAGCTGTAAGTCAGAAACAGCTGGAGGTGGAAACAGCTGTAAGTCAGAAACAGCTGTAAGTCAGAAACAGCTGGAGGTGGGATCAGCTGTAAGTCAGAAACAGCTGGAGGCGGAATCAGCTGTAAGTCAGAAACAGCTGGAGGGGGAAACAGTTGTAAGTCAGAAACAGCTGGAGGTGGAATCAGCTGTAAGTCAGAAACAGCTGGAGGGGGAATCAGCTGTAAGTCAGAAACAGCTGGAGGGGGAATCAGCTGTAAGTCAGAAACAGCTGTAAGTCAGAAACAGCTGGAGGTGGGGGGCACTCAGCGGTCAAGTTTGCGTGATATCTGTGTGTTGCTACGACGGCTGAGAAACGGCCGGGAAAAAAAAAAGAGCCCGTTTGTTGGTCCGGCTGCAGCGACGTCGTCATTAAGCGTGAAAATCTAAACTAAACTCGCCGAACAGCGAAAGCGCGGATGTGAAAGTCGCCTCTGATTCCGTCTGTGCCCACATCAGTCAGTCGGACAAACTTTTGTAACGAATGCGAACGTTTTCATGGGAATACGGATGTGAAACGTGACTGAACGCATTCCAGTAAACCTGAAGTAATACTCACACACACACACACACACACACACACACACACACACACACACACACACACACACACTAATTAATTTTTCATTTATCCACCTCATTAGCTGCTAAAATGCTGCCTACACCTTCAGGGTCCACGTTGTTGAAAAGACGGGAGGACCGGCCCCCAGGAACCTTTCAAATCAAACAAGAGTGACCCAAATATTGTCTTATTGTTAATGCCATCCGGGGCTTTCAGGCGGAGCCAAACCCACATGAAACGGCCGCATTCGGCCCCCGAAGACGGCCCGGGGAACGTTTCGAGCGAATTTTCAAAAGTGGCGGCGCTTGTTTGGAGGAGCGGGCGACTTGGTATCTGTTTTTTTTTTTTTCATTTTTATCACCCCTTTAAAAAGAGAGAGAGAGAGAGAGAGAGAGAGTGGCTCAGTGAAAGTGTGTGTGTTTGTGTTGTGTGTGTGTGTTCGCGCTCAGCGAAGAGGAAAAACGGCTTTGATACGGAGATTAAGCTCGCCATTGTTACAAGATATTGTCTCGCAGGAACGAGGGATGAGCGAGAGGAGACGGAGGGAGGGAGGACGGCGGAGAGCGAAAGCTTTTTCCAGCCGCTGTCAGAGGGGGTGACATAATGGAGCATAATTAGGAGGGAGGGTGTGTGAGTCCACAGCAGAAGGAAAGGGAGGGACAGCAGGGAAAGTGTGTGTGTGTGTGTGTGTGTGTGTGTGTGTAGGGGGTCGATGACCCACAAAACGTGACAACTCGGCAATTAAAACGCACGTTATCAAAATGGGAACGCAACAACCTGCAGGTGGACGCCCGTCGCCTCCCACGTGTTGATCTGTGGCCCCGAGAAAGTTACCGTAGCAACCCGAAAGGGGTCGTAACGGCTCCGAGAAAGTTACCGTAGCAACCCGAAAGGGGTCGTAACGGTTCCGAGAAAGTTACCGTAGCAGCCTGAAAAGGGTTATAATGGTTCCGAGAACGTTACCGTAGCAACCCGAAAGGGGTCGTAATGGTTCCGAGAAAGTTACCGTAGCAACCCGAAAGGGGTTGTAATGGTTCTGAGAAAGTTACCGTAGCAACCCGACAGGGGTCGTAACGGTTCCGAGAAAGTTACCGTAGCGCAAACTGAACGGGGTCAGAGTTACGGCCTCAGATTCAGGCCCCGCCCCCTCGGGTGTGATACCAGCAGCGGCCTCTAGGGGGACACTGGCGGACTTCTCCAGCCCAAACCCGTCGAACTCCGCGGCCGCGATCGTTCGGTCGGGACATTTCAGGAATGGCGTCGCGGCCCCCGTCCCGTCCAGCTCATCAAAAAAAAAAAAAAAAAAAAACAGGAGACAAAAGACTAAAAGAGAACGAGGGGGGGGGGGGGGCGGAATGCTGAGTTTGAGGAATGCCATTTTCTGTTTACAACCAAAGGGGCATCAGACAGTGTCACACACACACACACACACACACACACTCGCCCTCTTCCCGGGTGTTGTCAGCGCCCCCGGGCCATGTCGGAAGGGCAGACGCATCCTCGAAGAGGATCGCCTCCCGAACGCGCACCGTCGGCACAAATCCGCGGGTGGAATGAGTGAAAGCTTCCTGCGGTTCCAGGAAGGACGGCGTTCCCGTTTCTGCTTCCCTCGACAGAAAACGCTCCCGGGAAAAGTTGCTTAGGCCGGGCTTTTGCAGCCCCTCTTCCAGGCTCCGGGAGAGACCCGCTACAGGTCGGCGCGGAGTCGCTCCGGAGGCGCCGCCGCTGCCTCGTTTCCCCGGCGCGGATAAATTGGCGGTGTAGCCGTAATTGACGAGACAGGGCGAGAGGCAGTTTGGAAGCTAATTGATTCCCGCTGAGACGATCACGGCGGCGATTAGGCGGAATCTTCAAGCTCTCCCTGATAAATACTTCTACAGAGGGGAGGGAAAAAAAAGCATCAGCTGGCAGCGAGAGGGAAGGAAGTCCCCGAGCCGGCGATCGCCTAATTAATTCTCGGCGCTCCGGTCTTAACGAGGTCTTAATTACTCCGACCGACTCTCTCAAGACGAGAGCGCGGGGCCGCCGAGCCGCGCTCCAACAGACGAGTGTCTGGTCAGGAGGCAAGAGCACAGTTAAGATCCTGCACGTGTGTGTGTGTGTGTGTGTGTGTGTGTGTGTGTGTGTGTGTGTGTGTGTGTGTGCTCTTGTAGGTGGTACATAGTGAGCGCCAAAAGCTACACTTTACTATCAAAGTGAGGACATTTTTTTGGGACGTGAGGACATGAGGGTTAGGGGGTAGTTGGCAGGGTTTGGGTATGAAGGTCCCCACAAAGATAGAAGTACAGGGATGTGTGTGTTCTTGTGTTTGTGACACGCTGAGTCCCAAACTCCTGATTCTACTATCAAAGTGAGGACGTTCTGGTGGTCCTGACAACTTCAAAGGATGTTTGAGGGTCCAGACCTGGTTTGAGGTTGAGGTCAGAACTGGGTTAGGATGCGTCTGGGTCAGAGGTCAGGGTGTTGAGTCGGTTGGGTCTGGGGGTTAGGTAGGAGAGGTCAGAGGTCAGGGGGTTGGGTAGGTTGGGTCTGGGACTGTCTGAAGGTCCTCACAGAGACAGGAGTATAAGAACTGTGTGTGTGTGTGTGTGTCTGAAACAGTCATCAACTCAACCCACTTCCCACACCGAGCGAGGCGGCCGTGGCGAGTAAGAGGCTCATCCTTAAGAACCCGTTTTCTCATAGACGGCGTCCATTCAAGTCCAATTAGGGGAACCATTCAGGGCCCTAATTCCCTTACAGTGAATCTGCCTGATCCCGCTAACACATGCTACTTATTGTTCCCTGGGAAGGGGGAGGGGGGAAGAGGAGCCACTGACCCGGATTTGGGAAATATGGTAATGATGAGGGTAATGAATGCGGCGGGACAATGAGACGCACACATCCAGAGACAGACAGCATCAGCGCTCGTCACAAACAGGATTACCCACGGTTCATTTTTATTAAGCCCCCTTAATATCAGCCGTGCCGCGAATATGCTGGATTAGGCGGGATTACCACGCAATTACAGCCAAACGTGTGCGTAAACAACCGACGGCGACGGGAGACGGGAATAGCGGAGGAGTTCTGCTCCTGGAGGAAGTCAGGCTTCCAGGGCTTGGCGCGCCCCCTTCCCGCGTGGCCCCCCGGCAACGCCGTCGATGGCGCTGAGTCACGCTCTTATGATGGCAGATATTTTCCAATAATAACGCCATCAACCCCCCCCCTACACACACACACACACACACACACACACACACTTCCTGGAAATACTAAATCAACATGTGTGTCCCTCCACAGAGGAAAATAGTTCCATCGGTCCCGTTTGAGTCTGTTTGGTATTATTATCAGATATTATTATTATTATTACTTATTAATAATTAATAATTAATGATTAGTAGTACTATTCATTATCATTGGGTTTATTAGTGGGGTTAAAACTTCGGATGTGTTCGTAGCTACGTTTGGACTGTTGGCCACTAGGGGGCGCTGTCTTGGTTTGAGATCAGGTGTTAATCGAAATGCTCGTTTTACTGGTCAGACTCGTGCTTTGTGGTAAACGCTAAAACCTCCGTTAAGAGTTGGAACGACAGCCGGGACTTGACTCAAACTATCCCAAACTCCGACTAAGATCCCGATCAAGGCCGACCTGGAGGACTCCGAATGCGCCGGTCATGCTTTCCTTTATCGGGAAACACCGGGGATGCTTTTGAGGTTTTTAAAGGGCTGTAATTCCCAGTTTTGTCCCGTGCAGATGGACGTGTAAATCCGTCCATCTGTCCAGGACGGTGAGGGTCCAAATCCACGTCTCCTCAAATCCACCTTCACCCGACAAAAACCTCTTTTAGTGTAATGTCGCAGCAGCGTCGCGCCACATTGAGGCCCCGACGGATCAACGAACGCTGAAGTCGATTATGGAAAACAATGTCGGCAAAACAACGTAAAGCTACGAACTATCGGAACGTTTTCCTTAAGCCACGGGAAAAAAAAAGAGAGTTTGGACTTTGGTGGACTTTGTTGGTTTGAAAGCTAGATTTAGTTTTTACGTCGCTGTTGAATTACGGGGGGGTGGTGGTGGTGGGGGGGGGGTCACGTCCTCCGTTTTTAACCACCTCATCGGAGCATGTCGGCATGGCAACCAGGCATTTGCCTACAGTCGGTGATGAGGATGTGGCGCTGCTACGAGGAAGTGGTCACCGCAGACGTGAGAGGGCAGCTGGTGTGTGTGTGCGTGTGTGTGTGTGCGCGCGTGTGTGTGTGTGTGTGCGCGCGCGCTGCTCATTTGGATACAGTGTCCTGAATCCGCGGAGGAGCCGTATGCTCCTTTGCAAACAGCCTGTAAAACACAAAACAATCAGCGTCTTTGTTTGAAATCTGTTGTTCTGTTGTCGTTTGTTTGTCCGCCCCTCCCCTCCGCTCCCTCTGTCACCCCCCCGACGCGCACGCACGTGCACACCGTTTTGTTCCCGTTTCATTTTCTTCCTACCTGCTGATTTTAGTTCCTTCATTTAAAATGTGGAGAGTAAAAAACGAGCTCTGATTGGCTGAGAAGCGAGAGTGAAAGCAGCGCACGTGTGTGTGTGTGTGTGTCCTGTGGTTGAGGTTGGTGTGTGTGTGTGTAGAGGGGGGGGTTTCTGTGCGTGTGTGTGTGAGAGGGAAAGTGGGCGTTGACACCCTCCCACTCCATCTCTGGGCCGATTAAGGCCAGGAACTCTAATTAAGCCCCAAAGATGTGACAGACTGGAGCGCCCATCTGCGGCGTGCACGCTCCGCGCACGTCTGCACGGCAACAGAACGTCGGGGAAACAATGAAACTGAAGACATCACGGGAGAGGGAGAGGGGAAGGCGCGACCTTTGACCTCTGGGTCGGCCGTCGGGGTCCGTCTGTTATCGGGCAGAAGCGGCAGCGCGGCGTTATCGAGGGTTATCGAGATCGAGAATCAACGGGCCTGGAACGGAAGCAGCTCGGGCGTGTGTGTGTGTGTGTGTGTGTCTGTGTGTGTGTTTCTGTGTGTGTGCACGCCTGTATGTGTGTGTGCATGTGTGTGTCTGTGTGTGTGAGCGTGAGTGTGAGAGTGAGTGTTAGAGTGTGTGCGTGTGAGTGAGTGAGATTGTATGTGTGTGTGCGCGAGTGTGTGTGTACGTATGAGTGACTGTGGTGTGTTTGCGGGTGTGAGTGTGTGTGTGCATGTGTGTGAGTGCGTGTGTGTGTGTGAGTGAGTGAGTGAGTGAGTGCGTGCATGTGTGTGTGTGAGTGTGTATGTGTAGGCGTGTGTGTGTGTGTGTGAGTGACTGTGTGTGTGTTTGCGGGTGTGAGTGTGTGTGTGCATGTGTGTGTGAGTGCGTGCGTGTGTGTGTGAGTGAGTGAGTGCGTGCGTGTGTGTGTGAGTGTGTACGTGTAGGCATGTGTATGTGTGTGTGTGTGTGAGTGTGTACGTGTAGGCATGTGTGTGTGTGTGTGTGTGTGTGTGAGTCCTACCTTGACATCAGAGAAGAACATCTTCAGCATGTTGGAGGACGGGTATCGGGTGTAGAAGAACATCAGCTTGGCCTTCTTCAGGTGGTTGGGGGACAGACCCTCCTGGATCTGAGGAGCAGAGCGTCAAGGAAGCAACGCGCTAACGGAGCCGACGGGAAACGGGAAGCGGGAATGAACGGGCGACGGCCAATCAGAGCGAAGCAGGTGTGTTCCACACCTGGAGCAAGAACACGGGCACCTGCTGGCTCTGGATCGAACCCCGAATTCACTCCAGTGTCAAGGAAAACGATTTTGAGGGTGCGTGCGCGCGCGTGTTGTCGTTTGTTTGTCCGCGTGTGTGTGCGTGTGTGTGTGTGTGTCTGTATGTGTGTGTGTGTGTCAGCAGCTGTGCCCCACCATGCTGCCATTTCCTCACCACATTAACAGCCCTATAATCTATCGGAGAAGATGAGGCAATCAATGAAACCCCCTGCAAGGTCAATTAGTGCACAGGCAAACAAAACACACACGCGCACACACACACACACACACACACACACACACACACACAGGCCCAGGGGTCCTGTGTGGCTGGAAACAGCCGTGAAGAGCATCGGCAATCAGAACAACCGAGGCGAGGCAGGGAGTAGCAGAGGTGGATTTACTCCTGGAGAGTAATCTGATTACTCGCCGCGGACGTAACTTTGTTTTTCTCGGGGCTGAAACGCGAGGTGGGCCGCGGTCGTGCATCATTCAGCCGGCGGCCGTGGCAACAACACCGCCGACTGCTGAACATTCATGGCAACCTGTCACTGCCTGTGTGTGTGTGTGTGTGTGTGTGTGTGTGTGTGTGTGTGTGTGTTGTAGTAACTAATGAGTCAGTGAATAAACAACGTAACTTTTCCCCTCCTCCCTTTTTCCGTCAGTATGTTCATCCTGTTCAACATCTGTGGAGGTGTGTGTGTGTGTGTGTGTGTGTGTTTCATGCAGGCGCACTGTATCAGCTGTAGCTTGACCTTGCTGCCAGGTGTGTGTGTGTGGGCGTGCGTGTGCGTGTGCACGCATGTGTGAATAGATTGGGAGGCAAAGAGAGGGAGGGGGGATAAATTCATAAATGAATGGGGGACATCTGCTCAGCTTTGTACAAAGGATTAAAGATACACAGACCTAAGGGAGTGTGTGTGTGTGTGTGTGTGTGTGTGTGTGTGTGTGTGTGGATGATAAACACCTCAGTCTGACCTAATCCACTAACAGCGCCGAACCATTTTTTACACCAAATGTAGAAAATCATAAAACCTGATTATGAGCTCACGTTTCCCAAAATTTCGAATCTGATTGTTTGTTTTTTTTTATCCAAAATAAAATAATCAGATTAGTTTAATCTAAGCGGCTGACGACGAGTCTCGACTTAAGGTAAAAGCGTCGCGGTGGCCCGGCGTGTCGGAGCGAATCCTGCGTCACGAGCTAAAAACGTCCTGTAAAAACTATATCCACTCAAATTTCAAAATAAAGCACACGTGCCATTAGAGAAGAGAAACGAGAGCCGAGTCCAGATGGAAGGAAGTTGAGTTTTCGGCCAATGGAGCGGCCTTTCGGAATCCTCTGACGGATGCGCTCGAGAATTCCAACAAATTATCAGAAATAATGTTTTAAAATAGCTTTTTCTGAAAAGTGTTTTAATTTTATTTTGATGATTCAGTAAACAAGAGGGGGGTCGACGCGGGGTTTGAAGGCTTATCATGATCTTTGAAATACTAATGTTTCATTTCAAAGACTTTGTTTTCTTCCGCGGATGAATGGGAAAGCATTTCGGAATGAAACGGCTCAGCGGGATCAAGAGGCGTGTCAAATATTTCCTCCTTTTCTTTTACGTTTTTAATTAAAGCGACGTCTAAATTGGCTTTGAAGGCGACGCTGTGATCACGAGCAACGCAGCTGCGAGGAGTTCCGATCTGTCGGGTTCAAAGTCGTATTCCTCCGCTCACTTTGTTCTTCAAGCCTGTTTGTTTGCCAGTCAAAGTGTGTGTGTGTGTGTGTGTGTGTGTGTGTGTGTGTGTGTGTGTGTGTGTGTGTGAGAAGTCCTCTTCATATGAAAGGTTAGGAACGAAAAAGATAAACAGCTACCTGCAAACACCTGTTCACATGCACATGATATGAAAAGTGTGTGTGTGTCTGTGTGTGTCTGTGTGTCTGTGTGTGTGTGTGTGATATGAAAGGTAGCAAAGCACACACAGCTGCTGCCGAGCAACCGCGAGCAAAGGCCAACGAACGCGGCGGCGTCGACGACGAACCGGGGACCTTAAAGACGAGTCGCTTTTGTAAAGAAAAACCACACACTGAGATACACAACGTCTTCGTCGGCCTGCTCTTTGAAACGTGATTAGCTTTGAGCTGCCACACACACATGCACACACACACACACACACACACACGCAGGTAAATATGATTTGCTTTGAGCATTTATGTACAAAGTCTTTGTGATGAAAGAGGACCTAGCAGCATGCGTCCCTGTATGTGTGTGTGTGTGTGTGTGCGTGCATGCATGCATGCATGTGCGCGCGCGTGTGTGTGTGTGTGTGTGTGTGTGTGTGTGTGTGAGCGCGGCCCCCCTCTCTGCACCTTTAAACGCCACAACCTGCTGCACAGACTTAAAAGAACTTGAGAGAGCAGCGTGCGACCTGTTTAATCTTCCCCCCTTTTCCGCCCGTTTCATGTGTCCCCTCTCAGCGCGGGGACAAAGGGGTCGGGCGGGGGGACAATTAATGCAGATTCGTCCGCATCAAAGGGCGTCCGCCCGCCGCCCGCGCACGCGAGCGCCCCCCCCCCCGACGTGACGGATGGCCTTAAAAGTAACTTTTGTTGCTCTGTTTTTCGGGCTGCGGGAACGCA
The DNA here is from genome assembly GCA_911728415.1 of Lagocephalus sceleratus. Classification (NCBI taxonomy): domain Eukaryota; kingdom Metazoa; phylum Chordata; class Actinopteri; order Tetraodontiformes; family Tetraodontidae; genus Lagocephalus; species Lagocephalus sceleratus. The sequence goes on along the minus strand of CAJVRN010000028.1, from coordinate 2,153,757 downwards.
GCGCGCGCGGGGGGTAGGGGGCGGGGCAAGGGGCGGGGCTAGGGGACGGCGTAAGGATACGGTGCTGCTGGAGTAGGGCGAGATGTCGGACATGTCCTGCAGGTCCCCGCACTCGGACTTGATGTGGGACAGGGACAGGGCGTCGGCGGCGTGCTGGCTGGGCGAGCTCTGTCTGTGGTGGTGGTGGTGGTGGTGGTGCAGCAGGTGGCCCCCCCCCCAGGGACGCCATCTTGGTCCGCAGGCTCACGGTCTCCCGGGTCAAGTCCATGGAGTCCGGCGAGGAGCGGTGGTGGTCCTTGGGCCCCCCCGGGTAGGAGTCCCCGCCCCCCAGGGGGCCCTGGAAGGGGTAGCCCATGAGGGGGAGGGGGAAGGGGTGGCGGAAGGACGGGGGGCTGAACCCCAGCGAGGCGGCGAGGGGGGGGTGGAGGGAGGGGTGGTGGGGGGGCGGGGGAGGCGGGGGGAGGGAGGAGGAGAGGCCGGCGCCCTCGCCCCCCCCGCTCTTGCGCACCACCAGGGGCAGCGCCTCCGTCTGGTCGTTGGGCGTGGGGACGCCGCTCAGGCCGCCGAAGGAGTCCAGCGGGCTGGGGACGACCACGTCGGCGAAGCAGTGCAGCCGCTGGCCGGGGGCGTGGTAGCTGGGGGCGGGGCTGCCGTCGCCGTTCAGGCTCAGCGCCAGCACGCCGCTCCCGAAGCGCGAGTCCGGGGTGAGGGGGGGGGGAGGGGCGCGAAGGGCGGCGGGCAGGAGGAGGAGGAGTTGGAGGAGGAGGAGGGCGCGGCGGGCGCGGCGGCGTGGCAGCCGGGCGCCTTCGGGGACGAGAAGCCCTTGACCACGGTGTCCACCACCTGCGACACGGCGCAGTTGAGCTCCTGCTTCAGCGCCTCGGCCAGCCGCCGCCCCCCCCTGCGCTTGGCGGCGGCGGCGGCGGCGTCCTCGTCCTCCCGCCCGTCCCCGTCCTCCAGCAGCGCCCGCTCCCGCAGCAGCGCCCGGGCCCGGTCCAGGAACAGCCCCGGGTCCAGCTCCGACAGGTCCTCGTGGCCGTTGCGCTGGCGGTCCCGGTGGCGCTCCTCCAGCCCGTCGGAGCGGAGGCTGTCCTCCGACAGGTCCCCGTCCTCCTCCCGCTCCCGCACGCCGTCCGCCTCGCCGCCCTCCTCCTCCTCCTCCGTCTCGGAGTCGTAGATCTGGTAGAACTTCTCCTGGAGCTGGCGGAGCTGTTTCTGGTCAAGAGAAGGGGACGCGGAGGGGGGGTGGGGTCGGGTGAGCGGGTCCGTGGGGGGCGTGGCGGCGGCGGCGGCGGCGGTCCTACCTGCATGTCCTCCAGCTGCAGCTTGAGCTGGCGGCGCTCCTCCTGCCGCTGCTCCTGCCTGGAGCACACCATCTGGGTGAAGCTGTGCTGCTGCTGCGGCAGCCGCTGCTTCCTCTTGTTCTCTCTGTACACCTCGCCGCCGCCGCCACCGCCGCCGCCGCCACGGGAGCCCGGGGAGCCCAGCAGAGAGGCGGGGCCTCCCCCGCCGCCGCCCTCGTTGTCGCGGGCGCCGTCCGGGCCGTGGTCGGCGCCGTTGGAGCGCACCAGCGGCGAGTGGCTCATGCCGCGGATGATGTTCTCCACGCGCGCCCGCTTGGCGCGGAGGTGCTCGTCCGTCAGGCGGTCCAGGTCGAAGGAGGAGACGGGGAGCGACTGAGGGGGGGGGTGGGGGTTGTGGCCGAAGGAGGAGGAGGAGGAGGAGGGCGGGGGGGAGGGGGGGCCCGGGGGAGAGGCAGTCGGACGGGCTGTCGCGCTCGCGGGACGAGCTGCTGCAGCCGTCCTCCGCCTGGATCTCCGAGCCGCCGCTGGACAGATTCCCGCTTCCCTGGGGAGGAAGAGGAGGGACGGAGGTGAAGACGGAGGTGAAGACGGAGGTGAAGGCGGAGGTGAAGGCGGAGGACCACGCCTCCTTTTCCTCGCCGCGCTCGCGTTTCCTGTCGGAGCGGGGCCGCAAAGGTCAGCGCCTCCACGACGGGACCGATGGGTCAGTTAGAGACCCAGACTGAGCGCGCGCGTGTGTGTGTGTGTGTGTGAGTGTGTGTGTGTGTGTGTGTGAGCGTGTGTGTGTGTGTGTGTACCTGGAAGCCCGAGTCGCTCCCCCCGTTCTTGCCCATGTTGCTCTTCAGCAGCTGTGAGATGATGGTGGCGCCGGGGAAGGGCAGGATGGCGTCCTCGTACGAGTTGGCCCTCTTCAGCAGCTTCCTCAGCACGTTGGACTTCTCCCCGTCGCCGTGGGCGACCAGGGGACAGTCCCCGTCCTGGTCCGTGCCGTGCGCCTGGTTCATGCCGTCCAGCAGGGGGTCCCTGGCGCGGGCGAATATCACGCTTCCCACCGTCCGCTTCACCCCGATGTCGACTCGTCGGCGTTTGGTCTGTCGGGTTAGGAGGGCGGCGCTGTCATGATCAGGCATCCCGCAGGGCCGCTACACGGACATGGTCCTCGGGGGGGGGGGCGCACCTGCCCGACACAATTCAACCGGTCATTCAGGGAGGGGGGAAAAAAATAATTTACACGCGCAGACGCCTTTTTAAATCGTTTTTAAAATAACAGCAACACCAGTTAAATTAATCCCAGCAGATTAAATTACGGAGAAATCCCGACAGTTTGTCGTTAATCTCACACAAAAAAAATCATCGATTTTTGTCGTTCGACCCCCCCCAAAAAAAAAAAAAAAAACTAAGCAATTATCAGAAATCTGACATTTACCGTCACGTGTGACATTTTTATAAGAGGTTTCTTCTGTGCGAGATTAAGTCTGATAGAATATTGAGGAGTCGCTCAATCCGAGAATAACCCCCCCCCCGGGGGTCACCCCGCTTTCTGCGCTTTTAATTTGGATTAAAACCCTTTTTTTTTTGTCCCGAAAATAAAAAGAGTGAAAGGAAAATAAAGAGTTTCCCGCACGCGTTTGCATCTGCTTTGCAAACGCGTGCGCGCGCGGAGGGAAACGCAAATGCGCGACGAACTCGAGCCGCGTCCCGCGACGCGTGAGCCCCGCAAGACGACACACGCTCATCGGGGGGGGGGGGTCCGGACCGGGGTTGGGGGGGGGGCAAAGATCCCGCACGCACTTTTGAAACGCGGGTCCGAGGTCAGCCTCCATCCGCGGGGTCGATGTTTGCGTTCGGCTGCTTCTGAATTTAACTGAACTTTTTTTTTTTTATTATTATTTAAAAAAAGAAATTAAAAAAAAAAAAGGTTAAAAGAGAATTAAAAAAAAAAAAGTGGGGGCCGAAAGGTGATGTGAGAGCGTCGGGCTGTGGGCAGCAGGTCGGGGGAAGTGAAATGAGAAGTGGCGGTCGAGCGCGTCGACTCTCGCTTTTCCCTCCGAATCACGTGTTGCTGCGCGGCTCCGAAACACGAAGAACAGGTGAAAGTTCTTCAAACGGACCCCGAAACGGGCTGATACCTGAGGGGGGGGGTCAAGGTTCTGAAACAAAGTTTGACTTTTACGCGAGAAAATAAAATGTAATGTAATCTAATCCGCCGCGTTCGGGTTATTAAAGACGCGGTTTTAAAGTTTTCGGAGCGGGGGGGCGACTTTAATTTGGAGTTTGGACCGCTTTGATTCGGTCCGGACGCGTCCAGAGCGGCGGCAGGTGCGCGAAGTTTAAACCCGGTTCGAAGAAAAAGCGGCGAGAGATTAAAAAAAAAAAAAAGAAGAAGAAGACAAGATTTAAAACTCGGCTCGGAGTTTTTAAAGCTGGAAAATGCGGAATGGTTAAACGAGAGG
>CAJVRN010000028.1:2140000-2145000 GCA_911728415.1 Lagocephalus sceleratus | reverse complement strand
TTCTGCCTCTGATGGGTGACATGGACTAACCTGAATAGAGCCCGCCTGCACGTGTGTGTGTGTGTGTGTGTGTGTGTGTGTGTGTGTGTGTGTGTGTGCCCTCCTCCATTGTGCTGATTCTAAAAGAAGGTCTTAATCTGGCCATTGCCATTACCGCTGCTGAGACCTCCAGCCCCCCCTCGCCCTGACGTCGTGCCCAGCCACCGAGGCCCTCCGCTGGGCCGGCTGGCGGGCCAGTCCGGGGTCTTGGGTCCGGGGCTTTGGCCCGGGTCCCCGGCCCTCCAGCACCCCCCCCCCACACACACACACACCTCCCCCTTCGCGCCCCAACGCCGCCGCCGCCTCCGGCCCAGCCCCCGAAGCCGCCTTCCTGGAGCGGCGCCCGGAACGGACGGACGGACGGAGAGCGGGAGAAGAAAGGGTCCCGATGAATGTGCAGCGGAGTGAGGAGAGGTGGAGAGGCTAACAATGCTATCAGAGGGCTGGCGTCCATCGCTCCGCACACAAAAACAGGCGTCCTGCTCTGTTTGCCCGCATTTATCGCAGCGCTTCACACGTGGACCGCAACAAAGGAAGAAAGGCGGCGGGCGGGATAAAGTCGGGAAACAAATAGTCGCGAGTGAGGAGAGTTGGAGAAAATTTAAAGACCCCGGCCCGACAAAGACGGAGACAAAGTGACAATAAAGGCGGGAAGATCGGCGGCGGCGTGCTCCACCAGCCGGCTGGCCAGAGCGGCGGCGGCGGCGGTGGCGGTGGAGGCCGGGCCCCCCGGGTGGGGGGGGAGGGGGGTCGCCCTGGAAACCACAACACACGCGGTATCAACACGTTCGCCTGAAACGCTTTCATTAGTGCCTTGTAGCCCGGCCAAGACCCGGAACGCCGAGCGGGGACGAGGAGGCGCGGAGTCCAAACCGCGGGCACAAAATACGGCGGGCGAACAAAGGGCGGACGAGGAAAAAAAAAAAAAAAAGGGGGAAAAAAGAGCCGAAACAAACTTTTATGCTCGGGCCTTTTTTCCGCCGTCGACTCGCTGACCCGTGTCGTTTTTGAGTCGGCCGCCACTTTGGGGATCAGCGCTGCCATGTTTGCGAGGGTATTATAATGATAGCCCCGAGCGCGTCGGGATGAGCTCCGGACGCAGGAAGTCGCCGAAACGCTGCGTTTGTTTACTCGTTTCATTCAATAAAAGCACGGAGACACAAAGCCGAATTAACCTTGGAGCAGATTTTATTTAATCAGATCTACTTTCTTTTTTCCCTTCCCCTTTTTTTTTTTTTTTTTTGCACGGTAAATAAAAGTGGGAGCGCGGGCTTTTTATTTCCCCCCGACGCATCAAATACACGACGGTATTGACAACCCCCCCCCCCACACCCCGCCCCCCCACGGCAGCCTGATGGAGGGACGCTGGGCGTAATCAGGCTGGAGAAAGTAGGACATCTCGCCGCGTGCCGAGCCCGGGCACAACCACAATCAATTAAAACCTCTCCTCCTCCTCTCCTTTAATTGAAATTGAATTTGGGAGTTTTTACCCCCCTCCCCCCCACGCCTTTAACTCAACAAGGAGGCGCCCGGGGGCCGATCGAAAGCCGAGCGGCGCTAGCGTTTAACCGGCGAAGAAGAAGTTTAAGGTTTAAAAAAAAAAAAAAAAAAAAGAGAGAGAGAGGGAAAAGGCGAGTTGAGGCCGTTAGCGGAGCCGGAGCTCAGTCAAGCCGAAGTAAGCGTGTCTGGGAGGAAGACGCTAACGACGGCGGTGGAGGTAAAGCTCCAGCTGGAGGGAGGGGGCAACGTCGCCGGAGGAGGAGGAGGAGCGCCGACCCCTCTCCGATCCGCGCTGCGGTTTTCGGGGGGGGGGGACGTTCCGGGTCAGGAAGCGCCACCTGCTGCCTGGTCGCTCGAAAACCAAACCGGGCTTACTTCCGCCTGAGCGGCGCCCCGCAATCACGCCACCAGTAAAACCACTAAATGCACCAGTAGAGCCTCACACTCCATTTACCTTCAGCTGGTCGGTGATCGCGCGGAACCTCGTCGAGATTTCCGCTGGTAGCAGATGTTTGCGCCCCGGAAACAGCTGGCCGATGTGCGAAGGGTGGGCTTTAAAAGCGGGAAGTGAGGGCCCCTTTGAAAAGAGCCAGATCAAAGCAGGGGAGCCGGGCCCGGCTGAACTGGGAACGCCAACGGGGAGCGGGGAAATTTCCAGTTCAGAGACGACGCGAGTGAAATGTTGGGGGTGTCTGCAGTGAGAGTGGTGGTGTGTGTGTGTGTGTGTTGGGTGGGTATCCAGATTGGGGCCTTGGTCTGACCCCCCCCCCATGTTGTTTGTGTGCCTGTTTATTAGTTTGAAACAACAACAACAGAAGCAGCCTGTGTAATTATTCCTCAGTGCTGCTTCATTCAGTGTAATTATACACCCATACTGCCTGTGTGAGTGTGTGTGTGTGAGTGTGTGTGTGAGTGTGTGAGTGTGTGTGTGTGTGTGTGTGTGTGTGTGTGAGTGAGTGAGTGAGAGAGAGAGGTTGCAGAGACGACACGTTGAGGTCTTTGTTGCTAAATGACAGTGATTCACCGTCAGGCTGCTCATCTGTGTGTGAAACAAAGATGAGAGACTACAGGGCTGAGGATGTGTGTGTGTGTGTGTGTGTGTGTGTGAGAGAGAGAGAGTGTGTGTGTGTTGGTCCAACTGGCAGCACCTCAAATCATGTATTATTGTGTGCATCTCTGCACGTGTGCATAAAAATGTGTGTAGAAGCATCTGTAGTTTCTTTGTCTGTGTGTGTGTGTGTGTGTGTGTGTGTGTGTGTGTGTGTGTGTGTTAACTCTCTCCCCGTCGCTCCATTTTTGCAGAAGTGTTTGAATTCTTTCGGTCAGTTTGGACTTTCCTGCCGTTCTCGAGGTCAAACTCGACCTCTGGGCTCTTTTTTCCCCCTCCAGCTGATTTTAACCTGATTTTGATTTAAAGTGTGTTTGAGCTCGTTTCACTCTCAGAAATTACAGATTTTTGTCAAACTTTTCCACCGATCCCGCTCCTGAAGGGGTTTTCTCCGGCTGTCCCAGCCTGCGTGGTGTATCAGAAGCACAATAGTCATAAACGATTTGTTAACCAGGACTTTCTCGAGGGTCCTCTTTCCTCCTCTGGCCCCTCCAGCTGAGTCTGATCCATTATTAATGTCTTAACAACGTCTCTGAGGATCACCCATCCATTATTCATGCCTGACAACTCCTCCCGTTTTCTCCCAGGATCTCCTTCTGCCGCCGTCCTCCTTCCTTCCGCTGCGAACTTCCGTCCGAACGTCTGGAAAAAGCTAATAACAGATGTGGCTCCTCCCCCCCGCCGTCGCCAGACCCCGCCTCCTCCCGTCTTCCGCCCGTCCGTGGTTTCTTCCGGATCTCTGGAGGTTAGTGCAAACGTGTGTGTTTGCGTTAACGGGGCTTTGTGTCGACGTTAAAGCGCGCTAAACTCCCGGAGACGGCCGACTTGCACAAACGGACACACAGCTGCACACACAACAGCTGTTTGCACATCTGCCCGAGCGTAAATCAACAGCTGTTTTTCATTCAACACCGTAAAAACAAGCAAACTTGTACGCGAATTTGATCCAAGAGAAGAATAACAATGAACTCAGTAAAACATCGGCTAGTCTGATAACGGCTAACTCAGGTGAGGCGTTCACTGTCGGCTTCAGAGATCGCGAAAATTTATCGACGAATCGTCTGTTTAAAAGATTAAAACGTAATTAGTAATAAAATTACTTCTGTAATGGTAAAATTTTAAAGTGCAGCAAGACAGAAAGTGTGTGTGTGTGTGTGTGTGTGTGTGTGTGTGTGTGTGTACTGGTATACCTGACAACGTGAGGACCTGAAGACTTATGTGGCATAGGCAGGACATTTTAGAAAGTGAGGACATTTTCGACAAATGTATTACGGGAGTCCTCACTACGTCAGAGTCCTTCATGTCTGTTGGACATTTAAAAAAATGTCACCACACAACGCTCCAAATGTAGTTGGAATAAACTCTTTAGCCTTTTTTTTTCCACCGCGACTCGTTTGTAAGGCAGCCTCGTTGTGCTCTTTTCACTCATCAGTTTTTCCACATAAATCAAAGTTATCTCCCCGTTCTCTCCGATAAAGCGGAGCTGCGGCTCCACCTGAGGCTTAGAACAGACTCGCCAAAAAAAAACAAAAAAAACCCCAAAAACTCAAACCCAACTAGTATTTCCAGAAAGTCGTGGCCCTGTTGTTATCCAAAAAAAACCTTGTGAGTGATTTTGTGGAGGAACTATTTTCTTTTACCGGAGGCTCCAGTCGTGACCTTGGTGGAGAATGATGACATTTTTCAACGTTCCTGTTCCACTTTGAGCAACAATTGGCGACTCCTTCTTATCCAGCCAAGTGTGCGCCGCAGCTGGTACTAACCCGAGCGCCTTCTTGTGTCGTAACAAGCGCCCTTGGTCCTAATTCACGGAGCAAAACCTGAATGGGTGCGACGCCGCGTGGTACGACTTTGGTCGATTACAGCGTTTGTTTTTGTCGTAATTTTGGTGAATTCCTACTCGGCTCTCGCGAGCACACTCCTCTTCAACCTCCGCGGATCATCCCTCGCTTCTTAACAGATTCTTGTAATAAAACGCTTCTTGAGTTTTAATTAATACTCTACGAGCTTTTGTGTTCCGCTGAACTTCATAAATGCCACACATTCAACAAATAACAATTAGACTTAATGAAGATGATTAAAAACTCCCTTCTAATCTGTCATCACACACTGTTCATACCCTCCACTACAGCAGCAGTGTGTGTGTGTGTGAGTGTGTGTGCATGTTTGTGTATCTGTGTGTTTCCTCTTTCCACACTTGATGGATCAGGAACATTGCAGTATAATGACTGCATAACGAGTGTGTCCTTAAGATACACACACACACACACAGGCACACACACACACAGGCGCACACAGACACACACACACTTCTCCATATTCACAAACAAACATGTCCTTAAGACAGACAAAC
>CAJVRN010000028.1:2100000-2135000 GCA_911728415.1 Lagocephalus sceleratus | reverse complement strand
AAAGCATTCCTACATAAGTAATGGCCTCCGAGGAGGATTAAAACAGTGCTGTTCTCTGTGGTGATTACAGTATAATGATCTTTTTACAAAGTGAAACAATTCTTATTCCTGGTGATCCCTGTGGATGTGAAAGGGACGCTTTGAACCAGCTTGAAAAAGTCAACAGTCTCGGATTGGTTCACTGAGAGGATAGCGAGGAATCATTTTGTGGGAGCTTGTGAGAAGCATATATTTTACTTTAGGACAGCTGAATGAAGAGTGGGTGGTATTATACAGAGAGAGTATACACAGTATACATATACAGAATATATTAGTCATATACAGAGAGAATAAAAGAGGGATGAGAACAGATCCTTGTGGAACGCCCTTTTAGATTGAAAGCAAATTGGATCAAACTCCATCTGCAGTGGCGACTTGAGATCTGCCTGAGAGTTATTTGGAGAACCAAATGAGGCCTTCCAAGTCGGCCCATGCGAGTGTGCTGAGTAGTATACTGTGGTGTGCAGTGTTGAAAGCTTTGATAGGTCAATGAAGGGAGCAGTGCAGCGCTGGCGAGCGTCAGGACCGTTTTCATGTTATGATCAACAGACGTTGGGGGTGATGTCCAGGCCTGCACCCATTAATCGACTCTCTGTAACAAGTATCAAGTCTCTCACGTCTCTTCTGGTTGTAATGATCCTTCCATCGTCTGCTGCTATCTAGTCTGCTAAGACAACTGCGCAGATACATCTAAGAACTTCAAAGCATCTACTGTATGGCTCTTTTATCTGTTAGATTAGATGTTTGTGAGATGACTGCTTTAAACACACTGTTGCGATACAATAGAAGGTTAAAAACATTGCCGTCTGCACTTCCTTTGTTGGTGCCGTCTTCTTTTAAAGTTCATGTAACCAAACGCAATTACAAAGGTTGCGGCTATGGTTCGCCATGGTGTTACCCTCATCTGAATGAGCACACCCACACACCATGTTTACCACCACAAAAGAAGAAGTAGGCTCATCAGATATTTCAAAGTCCCCTCAAGGTTACTAAACAGAAAGTATGATTATTGGTCAGGAGTCCCAGACTCGAGCGTCGTGCGTGCGGGTCAAATCCAAGCGGGCCCCAGATATAAAGGTGTGGGTCCGAAGGCATCCTCGCCTTGAGGTCTCTCAAGGTCGGCGGTTGAGGACGTCAGTGTTCGTAATGTATCTCCGGGAAAGAAAAAGAAGTACTGGAGGAGAGCGAAAGGGGGAGTTAGGTGCCGTCCTTTCTGCAAGAATAGGGGCGAAATCAGTCGAGGCCACATTATTTTTATATGGGTGCCCAGAGGCTATAAAATAGTGTTTGAAAGCCCCACAAATATCTACTTTGTTGTAACACAGCCATGACCATTACTAATTTGTACGGGAAGAAGAGAACAAGGTGAGGGTTTTAAAGAATTTATACTCTTCCAATATCTGTTGGCATTGGAGGAGAGGATCTGTAGTGGTTAGATTTAGCCGTTCTGATCAAAGTCATAGTTGTTACGCAGTTTTCCTGAAGTCTGACCTTTGACCCAGCCCGGTATGTCTAAGATAGAGACCTTCGGAATGGAAAAACGAAAGAAAGATGACTTCATTGTGAACGACAGCAGGTTCAAAGTCAGGCTGCTCAAATATCGCATCAGTCGGGAGCTTATCGTTGGGTCTTCTGCCGTTCTTCGTTGCTGTAGCGAAGCCGAAGTCCTTTGATGTCTAAGAAAGTCTTAGAACTTAAACAAAAACCACCATGAAACCTCTGAAACCTCAGGCTGAGTCGGCGGCACGTGCCGTCGCTCTTTGATGCCGCCAACCCTCCGTTTCTCCTCTTATTGTCGTCTTTGATACGGCCACCTTTCTGTTGTTCTTTGCCTTTGATCTCCACATGAAACCCGGTCTGGAGGGTCTCGGGGGGTGGGGCAGCACTTTGCTGCACGCGATGTTGGCATCGCCCGTTGTCTCTTTGAGGCCATCTGGAGTCGGCACATGTGGGAAAACCTGGTGTTAGCGCAGAATGTGTCACGTTGACGCGCCAGCAGGTTTGTCAGGGATAATATCACAGTTCAGTCTGACAGGGTGGCGCGAGAAAGAGCGATGCATTGTGGGATTTTGCTGCGCACAAAGGTGTCCAGACCTTCATTTTCCTAAATGCTGAACAGGATTGTTGACTTTATTTTTAGTTCGTTTTTGTAAGTAATCTGAATTAGGGTGTTTTTTTGATTATCAGTGGTAAACTCTCCTTTTGTTTTGGTGGGCTCCTACTTTCAGATGTCTAACAAGTGCCCTGAGAACGAGGGATTGGATGGAAGAGAGGAGTGATTCCACAAAGCGTTGTGGATGAAATGAGGACCTGAGCGGGGGGGGTCTGGCTGGAGGTCTATTTAGGTGTGAACTTGGCTGCCAAATGGGGTGAATAATAGATGTGAGGGGAACGGAGGATAAAACGGCGGAGAGGTGGAAGAGAGGGATGGGTGACAGATGAAAACGGTGCCCCTCCTGTTCTGCCTCACCCCGCACCTCTGTTGTATGAAAATTTCATCCTGATTATAGATGAACAAAGAAGGTCTCAATTAACCAGGGTTTAATTATTAATAGCAATTAAAGAAAGTGACTTTGGTGGATGACGGGCTGGTCAGCGCTGGAGGTCCGTTTCCAGATGATACAACGTTCAGCAGACGGCATCCGAAAAAGGAGGGAGATCAAAGCAAATGTGGGTGGAGCCAACGTGGAGGGCCCTTTGGTTTTTCACCTTCTCCTCTGCGGTTGGAGCGATTCACTAACTCATCGGCTAGACGGAGGTTAAACGCCCGTCCTGGACCCCCGGGGTCCCGCCCATCCGCGCTTTTGCAGGTCAAAGGTCGGCGCAGGGCGGGCGGGACGCAGAAACGCTCGGGCAGTCCGAGCGCGATCAAAGGAGCGGCGTTCCTCTCGGCGCCCCGATCCGCCTCCCTCCTCCTCACTTCCTCATCCCGTCTTTTTTATCCGCCGCTTTCATCCCTCGCTCGGTCCCATCAGGCCCGGGACCCGAGCAGCTGAGCTCTGCCTCCACTTGGATACACAAACAGCACACACACACTCGCACACACACACACACACACAACTTTTCATAGATCACTCTGATTATTCTTTTTCTTCCCTGGTTTGAATCTAGAACCTTAAGAGTGCGCACAAATGGCGACCTTGAGACACAGAAGATTAGACACTTGAACGCTGACTGGAGCGAGATGCTTCCTCGGAGTGGGGGAGGGATCCGGTGGCGAAGCGACAACATAGTTTTCTAAGAGACGGGAGGTTGGCACTTGAGGGAAAATGAAATCTTTCCAAGGATGCAGCCAGGGCATTGAGAAAAGGCCATTCATTTTGTGTTCGCTCGTTCGGGTTTTTTTTTTTTTTTCCCCGTGTTTTTGTTTATCGGAGCCTCATTTATTCGGCGTTCGGAGCGCTGAAGAGTCTCCTCCAACACACTCGACGAATAAAAGGGAAAAAAGTGGTTTCTTCTGGGGGGGGAAAAGGTGTGGCCGAGCTCCTCCTGTCGGTCCGACCGCGTCTTTGGTGCAGTCCGGTGGTTTTGAGCCTCCGCAGACGTCGTTTTTCTCCGAAACCGGCGAACGTCTTCGGCGATGATACGCAGGAATTATCTTTCCAAAAGGAGAAAGAAACCTCTGCGACGCGTCGAGCTTCAGACCTCAGCACCTTTGTGTTAATGCTGCTCAATCATGCAAGGGCGCGACCTCGGTGCGTCTTCCATTTTGATTCCTGATAATGACTTTTAGCGTTGGTTCATCCCTTTTGTTCGGCGCTGAATTTAAACCTGGAAGTTGTGGAAAATGTCAAGGTTTTATTTTTTATTTTTTTTGTTTTTTAAATTCCGCTACACACATAAATGAGTATCTCTCTCTCTCTCTCTCTCTCTCACTCACACACACACACACGCGCACACACACAGGTAAAAGATGAAAGAGCCCATCATTATAAACTTTCTCCAAAACCACAGGATGTGTCGCAGAGGGAACCGAGGGATGAAAGGATGAAAGGCGGGAAAAAGTGCAAATGAAAGAGAAAAACAGAACGGCAGGGTGACTGAGTGGCAGGGCAGATCACATGCCAAACTACTGTCAGTGGCACTAGGAGGACACACTCACACACACACACACACACACACACACGCGGGCATGCACACACACACCTTAATGATATTATCTTGAAAGTTTCCTCCCCATCCATCCACTTTGTTTCTGTCCCCATCCTGTTGCCATGACGCCCGTGGCCCATCATTTAGACAACAGTGTGAAAAGTTGAGTAAAGCACGCACGCACGCACACACACACACACACACACACACACACACACACACACACACACGGTGGGTGACAGTGTACGTCTGACTGCTGGTGCCCACATCAGAATGCAGGTTGGAGGTTTGACATTCCTGGAGGCTGTGTCCGTCTAGCCAGTTAGGGGGAGGACAGCCAATAACACACACACACACACACACACACACACACACTATTTCTCTCTGAGTATCTGATGAGCCTAATACTGATCCAAGTCAGTAGTGAGAAAAAAAATGGCTTTTAAATGTTCCAGCTCTGACCACGACTGTGTGTGTGTGTGTGTGTGTGTTTGTGTGTGTGTGTGTGTGTGTTTGTCTGTGTGTGTGTGTGTGTCCTATAACAGTAATGAAGGCAGTCTGAGAGATTATCACAGTTGGGCATTTGCAGACCTCAAGGTTAAAGGAGCACAAAGGCGCTGCAGAACCTATGTGTGTGTGTTTGTGTGTGTGTGTTTGTATGTGTGTGTGTGTTTTTGTGTGCGTGTGTGTGTGTGTTGTGTCGTTTTCAGGACAGCCAAACCACAAACGCCAGGATGATTGATTGGTTTGATGGTGAGAGGGAGCAGTGAACGATGGAGAAATCACATTTAAATATAAATGACCAGAGGGGTTTTTGTTGTTTTTTAAAAAACAAACGATATTTTGATATCGACTCGACGTTTCAAATGCGTTCAGTTTGGTTCGGTTACGATGTTTGTGTCCGTCCTGCCTCTTTTAACTCACACAACAGTCAGCAGTGATCAAAGTGCTGCTTTGATGCTCTTAGTCTCCGCCCCTCCGCTCTGATTGGCCCGTCCTCTGACTTCAAAGAGGTTGTTGCTAAGCTCCGCCCCCGAGAAGTTGGACTACAACATTAATCCACTAAACTTTTTTTTTTTTTTTTTAAACTTGACTTTGAGTCGGAAAAGTTTTGTTCTGACGGTTTCCAGACCTCTGTCAGCTGACGGGCGACCATCGCGTCCGCGCCGCGTATCGAAGGCGTCGCCACGGTGACCGAAAAGCTCTTTCCCGGTAGAGCCCCCGGGCATCAGAATCAAAAGTTCTGATCAATCCTGACTTCCCTGGAGGTGAAGAGGACACAGAGGAGCCGGGGGCCGGCGTTCCCGAGTGTTTCCCTTAGTGTTTACGAGTGTTTACTCAACCTTGGAAAATGGCCCCCGAAGTTTTTAATGTCGCTCATTCAATTAAAGTTCGAGGAAGAGATGAACCTGAGGGTGCAATAAGTCACATATCCTTATTATCCTTCCCCGCTAATTACCGAAGCAATGAACTTTAATTAATATCCGAGCTAGGTGTGTGTGTGTGTGTGTGTGTGTGTGTGTGTGTGTGTGTGTGTGTGTGTGTGTGTGTGTGTGTGTGTGTTAAGGCATGCAAATGCTTGCGTCTCCTTTATCTGGAGCCATCTCTCTTCGACACACGTTCACACACGTGTGTGTGGGGGGGTTGACATTTCGCGGTGTCTCGGTTCACATGAGGAACTCTGACACCTAGCGCCGCCGTTAGCATTAGCATAATTATCTCCGCCATCGGCGGCGGCGGAGGCCGGCGGGCGAACGAACGAAATGGCGAAACGCGGCCCCCGGTGCTCCTCCTCCTCCTCCTCGGTGAAGACGCTGCTGTTTGTTTGCGGGGCGCCCTCGGCGGCTGGCGTCCTTCGCTTCCCTTTGCCCAGAGCGTCGCCACGGAGACCGCCGGCGAGCGCCGGATCCTGAGGGGGGCCGCACGGGCCCGGGCGGGAAAAAAAAACAGTTTGATTTTTAGCCGTCCTTGAGCTCCGCCGCTCTTCTTTATAACCGGCGAAATCGGTGGTTCGAAGAGAGAAGGAAACCGTCTCTATGGCGACCTGGTGACCTTTCACCTCAGGTTCAATCTGATATCCGTGTTTGAGTCTGGGACATTTATACTGGTTTATGGGGACACCGTTTATGTTAGTGTGAGACTGGATGGATGCATGATGGAGGGATGATGGATGACGGATGTTGGTGATGGATCGATGGATGAATGGATGGATAATGAATGGATGATGGATGTTGGATGGATGGATGTTGGTGGTGGATGGATGATGAATGGATGATGGATGTTGGTGGTGGATGGATGATGGCTGGATGGATGTTGGTGATGGATGGATGATGGATGTTGGTGGTGGATGGATGATGGCTGGATGGATGTTGGTGGTGGATGAATGGATGATGACTGGATGGATGATGGATGTTGGTGGTGGATGGATGATGGATGTTGGTGATGGATGAATGGATGGGTGATGGTGATGGATGGATGTTGGTGGTGGATGGATGGATGATGACTGGATGGATGTTGGTGGTGGATGGATGATGGATGTTGGTGATGGATGAATGGATGGTTGACGGTGATGGATGGATGTTGGTGGTGGATGGATGGATGTTGATGGTGGATGGATGATGGATGTTGATGGTGGATGGATGGATGACTGACTGATGGATGATGGATGTTGATGGTGGATGGATGATGGATGTTGGTGGTGGATGGATGGATGAGGACTGGATGGATGATGGATGTTGGTGATGGATGAATGGATGGGTGATGGTGATGGATGGATGTTGGTGGTGGATGGATGATGGATGTTGGTGGTGGATGTATGGATGTTGGTGATGGATGGATGATGGATGTTGGTGGTGGATGGATGGATGATGGTTGGATGGACGTTGCGTCATGGGCTTGGGTGTCTGGAGGATCAGAGGTTTCCACTTCGTCTCTTCGCCGCTTTTACGGCGCTAATTCACAGATGTCATGATTTGGTCTTGCCAGCAAATCTGAACATCACACACACACACACACACACACACACACACACACACGCACACACACACACACACGCACACACACACACACACACACACACAGCTCTCCTGATCACCTTGCCACAGGCTGTGTCCTCCTGCTTCAAGCCGACACTGTGAGTCTATTGAGTGGGTTCAATCAATGGGAAAGAGAGTGTGTGTGTGTGTGTGTGTGTGTGTGTGTGTGTGTGTGTGTGTGTTTTCCATTCAGCTTGAAGTAGCTCAGCTGGACTTCTTCATGGTTCCTTGAAGACGTTTCAGCTCTCGTCTTCAGTTCTGAGCTGCAGCAGAAACCAGAAGGAAGTCCAGTTTGTCCAGTTGACCCAGTTTAGTGTGTGTGTGTGTGTGTGTGTCGTGTGTGTGTGTGTGTGTGTGTCCAGCCCTACCTCGAGTGCTCCTCACGGATGCAGCTGCAGCTTGGTCCCCCACCTGCCCCACGACCTTTGACCCAGGAAGCGAAAGTTGCTTCACCGCAGGTCTGGCCTTGAACAGGAAGTGGGCGGAGCCTTGTTGGACCCGACCTCTGAGTTTATTTCCACAAAGTCAATAAAAATATTTCTCGGATTTCTCGGGGGGTTGGGGGGGGGGTTACGAGGAGCTGAGGTCGGACATCTTGTTCAAGGGTGAAATAACGAGAGTCGTGTGTGTGTGTGTGTGTGTGTGTGTGTGTGTGTGTGTGTGGGTGTGTTGGTCCCTGCAGGCGCGGCACACGCTCTTATTTTGCTAAATGGCAGGAAGTGTAAATCTGTCAGCGCCTATTATAAAACATCTAAGTCAGGAAGCAACCAGGATGGAGCGTCCGTCGCCGCCTTCAGCCCCCACCGACGGTTACGTCAACCTGAAAGTCGGGCGGTCCAGGTAACCACGCCCTCGCCTCGTTTCCGTTGCCCGGCGACCCGAGGCGGGTCCGGCCTGACCGAGGACGGCCCGAGTTCACCTTTTGAACGAGCCCACAGGAAGTTCATCGGCGCTTTCCCGCCCTCATCGGGCGCTGACGCACGAACACCACGCCGAAGAAACGGGAAACGCAGCGTCAGCGTTCACGGTGGGCGGAAAACACGGGAGAGATCTCGGGCGAAGGAGTCGAGACGGGGTCCAGAACCCGAACCGGAGACGATGTTCCCAGGCGCGGAGGCGTCTCCAGTCCGGAAGATTCGTTATTCCGGGGCGGTTTTAGCCCCGCCCCCACCCGCGTCTCCGGGAGCCCCTCCGGGCTCGCTCCGCCTTCTCCGGTATTCCCGACCTCGCCCCGCGTGTTGAGGACGCTCCCGTCTCGGTCTTCGCCTGGAAACCTCGGAGCAGCTGCTCTCCTCCTCCTTCTTTGACCTCCCGCGACCCCTCCAGGGGCGCGTTTCCGTCGGATGCATCCGCCCGGCCAAGTCGCCGCGGCGACAAGCGACGTCGCTCTTTAGATAATCGGGTTTAAGTCGGAACGCCGCCATCGAGGCCGTGGCGCGTTTTCCGGAGCGCCGCCTCTCGAGGGCCGCGGCCCCCCCGGATCAGACGGACCCCTCGCGCGTTCAAATAAGCCGATAAGTTCGGAGGCGGAGGCGGCGGCGGCGGGGGGGGGGGCGGGGTTACGGCAGATCGTTGAGCTTTGGCACCTGCTCAGAGGAGCGAAACAGCGGCTGGAGCCGATGGGGCGGAAAAACGCCGAGCTTTTCTTCTGCTTGTCTGATCAGCAGGGTGGCACCAAGGCACCTGGAAGGACTCCAAAGGAAACACACACACGCACACACACACACACACACACACACACACACACACACACACACACACACACACACACGCGTGAGCTCGGTGTCCACCAGGATGAGCAGCTAATGTGTAATGAAGAAGAAAAGACACATCTGCACGCCGCCGCTGTGTTCTTGGAAGCAGGAGCCAGAGAGACGAGCGTGGGGTTTAGCCCCGCCCACCGCCGCTCAGCGCAGCCGCTACGGCTGCTGCCGACTCCCAAACACGTTGGGGGGACTTTAGTCGCTTACCCGGGACCCTGAGACCCCCCTCGCTTCAACCGGGTTAGCCTCCACTGCTCCAAACTTCACCCAAAGTTCCCAGTCGAGATTCAGCGGTGACCACGCCCACCTCAGATTTCTGACCAATCACACGGCAGCTGGCAGACACAATGTATCTGCTAAAAAAATAGGGGGGAAAACATTACGTGATTTTTTTTTTTCGTAGCAAGAACGAATTTTCGGGGTCTTTATCGAACTCAAGGGTTCCGTCAGTTAGCCTCAAATACCGAAAATAGAGAATTTGTGGCTTTCTGCTTTTTCATTATTGTGTTTTTTTTTTAACAATTTCAGCGAGTTTAGCCGAAGTGAACAGATTCCAGTGACGGAGTCTGATCCCAAAGGTGATGATGTCGCATTTTGGGGTCAATTTCTGTGCTTTTTTTTTTTTTGTCATGGCTCAAAGCAAAAAAGAAAGAGAACGTTAAGTTCGCTCAGGCCGACTGTGTGAATGTTTCAGATTAATATGCAGATATTTGATCCCCGGAAAGCTATTTGCCGTATGATCGCCGGGAGACTTAAACTGTAAGGAATTAGGAACGAGACGAAAGACAAAGCAAATCCACGAAAACATAATGTGAGATTATAAATGTACCATTTTAGGAGCTCAGAAAAATCAAACACAAGATTAGGAAGGACAGATTTAGAAGATTTATGGGAAAGATGTGAGGAGGCCCGGGGAGAGAGTGATGGAGAGAGAAAGAGGGGATAATAAAGAAAGACATCTGTAGCAGTTGTAAGGACATGGATTTAGTGTCTTAATACAGTTACATCTCTCCCAAGGGGAGCGGGGGATTAGATATGGTCATTTCATTAGACAGGGGGGAGTGGATGGGTGGAGGATTAAGAAAGGACTGAAAGAGGAGAGGGGGAAATAGATGATAAGAAACAGTGATGGACAGAGGGATTGAGGGATAGGCCAGAGGACGTGCCTGAAAGTCATTTTGGCTCTTGGCTTTTACCGAATTGAACTAAATCTTTACAATCAGGGACTATTTATGAGTTGACTTAATACATTTTTATGACAACAGAAGTGGAATTTCAGCTCAGGCAGATTGAACGGCCTTTGTTTTATTTATTTATTTCCCCCCCCCGATTGAAACCTTCAAGGACCTGAAACGGCCTCAGAAAAAAACGGGAATCTGCTGAAACTGAGCAAAAATCAGTCGGAGCGATAGCGTCGCATCGAAGTGCGCTTTTCACGTCGTCCTCCTCGGGGGAGGGGGGGGGGGCGAAAGATGGGGGCTGAACGATGGCAATCTCGAGATTCAGAGAGAAGGAAAAGGCTGAGGAGGAGGAGGAAGAGGAAGAGGAGGAGGAAGGGGGTGGAGGAGGAGGATGAGGAAGAGAGGCCAAAGCTCAGCACCCTCAGACATATGGCTGTCCCCTTCTTGATTACACTTCAGCTGGCTGGAAGATTACCAGCTCCCTGTGTGTGTGTGTGTGTGTGTGTGTGTGTGTGTGTGTGTGTGTGTGTGTGTGTGTGTGTGTGTGTGTGCGTGTGTCTTGCATATGCTCGTGTGTGTTTCCAAGAGCTCAAACTGGGGCCTGCTGAAGATTACTCGATATCATTTAACTTGTGTCTTTGAGAATTAAGATTTAAGATTACAAAGATCCGTTGAAGTGTGTGTGTTTATGTGTGTGTGTGTGTTTGTGTGTCTTCTTCCTCTCCTTCTTCAGCTGCTCTTTGGTGGATTACCGGCATATTGAACAAGTGTGTGTCCTAACACCAAGATTACTCCAAGTGGAGTAGATTGAGCCTCCTGGGTCACGGCGAAGGCGACCAGCGAGATCAGATAGCTTCTGGATTTCTTTAATCTCTCGCTCTTCCTCCGTTGCTGTGTGAGTGTGTGCTTCATCCTGGAGTGTGTGGCCGCTCCTGTGCCTGCGTGGTCTCATCTGGCTCGGGTTTTCTTGGAAGGAAATGGCTCCATATGCTGCAAGAAGGCCGCCTGTGACCTCACACCAGGATCTGCAAGGAGGGGGAGAGAGACATAGGCTGGCTGTGAGAGAGAGAGAGAGAGAGGCAGAAGCTGGGTTTCCATCACACCATTTTACGCACAGTGTGATAATTAGATCAAAGGCAAAAGGAAAATCCTACGTTTTTTAACTTTTGGGAGTCTCGTTCTATTCTGATGACACAGTTCTTTGTCCAACACGAGCGCAGGTCTCGGTTCCATCGAGGGTTTTGCCTCATCGGTCTTCGGCGGAGTCCCCTCCCCCAGACCGCCCCCTTCGTTTGGACGGCTACGGATGCTCACCCGAACCCGTGGAAGCGGGGCCAGTTGGATTGAGCTGACCGCTGGTCCGCTTCCAGCGCGAATGACGTAGTGAGGGCGTGAGGATTCTTCTTCTGCGCTCTTTCCGGGTACCCCAGACGACCTGGAGCCAACGGGAGTCTCTGAAATGACTCCAGACATATCGTCCTACCTCAAGGCTTCAGAAAAAAGAAAAACTACACAACCTTCAACACTTCACAACCCCTAAATTACACCTTTACAGCTCGGCTGACACACAAACCCTCAACATATATAAACCATAGTAACTCACCAATTGGGTTATGAAGGGCTATTTTTGAGGTCGGCGGTGGGCGGGACTGGAGGAGGTGTAAGGGGCCTCGTCCCAGTTTTTCATTATTAATATCTAATTAATTGTGTTAATGTTTTCAGGTGGACAACAGATAAGTTTTGAGTGGTGAAAAAAATTGTGTACTTCTTGATTGAAAATGAATGGGAGTGAATGGGAGCCTGCCCCCAGTGGATATCTGTGGTATTGCATGTAAACTCTACCAACGGTGACTGAGTGTGTTTTTTTTGGAGGCAAACTTGCAGGACAGATGAAAAAGTTCCAGTTCCATCGTGATTCCGCGTTCCTCTTCACGTAGCCGTCCGTCTGCTGCCTGTTTGCATGTGGAGCTTCAGCCCTGGGAGACTCCAAGGCTCGGAAGCGGAGACGGACAAGTGAAACCTCGGCAGACGCTAATAGGTCAAGATTTGTTTTTCTCTTTTACGTGCGCATAAATGATCGTTCAGAGGCCGTTACAGCTGACGTTTAAAGGAGCGTCTCGCAGGAGATGATAGCCCGGGGCTGGGCGAGGAATAATAACGAGCAAAAGTATCCGCGCCTGCTTCCCCGTGTTAGATCATCACCCATAATCAAAGGGGATTATAATCACCCCCATATTTATAAATACTCTATACTGTACAGTCACTTATATCCATACGACTGGAAACAGCCTGGAGCAGTGTTGTGACTGAGGAGAACCGGGCTGTCTGCCGCGCTAACGCCGACTGACAGATTCTTATAAATGCTAAAAAACCGGACCTGGGAATCTCCTTTGATCCACATTCGACTCGACGTCTGCTAATCGCTGACGACGACATGAAACCGAGGGAGGGAGCGAGGACGCTCGCTTGTTTAGAATCACGGAGGGGCTCTGGAGCAGCCTTCCCGGTCTCACTTTCCCCCTCGCGGGAAGGTTCTGACCTTCGCCCCCCCGCCCTCCCCCCTTCCCAGGCCTCCATTAGGTTCCCCGGGTATCGCCCCCCCCGAGTCATCGCTGATGTCAGATAAACGGATGTTTTACACTCCTTTGCTTTAGATTTTTCGGCTTTGCTTTGACGAAGCGACGGACTTCCCGGAGCGTTTGGTCCGAATCCCTAAACACCGCAAAGTTCGGGGAGGTTTGAGCGAACGCTCGAGTCGAAGCGGTCCTCGAATTTATCGCCGACGTGAAGGAGGTGAAGATGCTGCCCGGTCCTCGCTCTGATGGTGAAACCAGCAGAGCTCCGGGATCTGGCCTCAAATCCACAAAGGGGAGCCTTGGCTTGGTCGGCCGATACAGAGGCTGCGCGTGTGTGTTTGGTGTGAGTGTGTGTGTGTGTGTGTGTGTGTGTGTGTGTGTGTGTGTGTGTGTGTGTGTGAAATCTTTAGTTAAATATTTACACAGCGGCCACTGTGGATGAGCGAGATAACCTCGGAGCTTGAATTTGATCCCCCGCTGTGCTAGAAACGGCGGCTCCGGCCCCCCCCCAGCCTCCGAGGCCACCTCTGAACCCCCCACCCCCCCTACCCCACCCAACGCCCCCCCCTCCCTGCACGTTCACCCTTCATCACCTCCTGCTGCTTATTCTTCAGCTCGCCACCCACGGGCGCGGGGCCCTCGCTCGCGTCTTCCTCGGCATCACCAAGAAACCGTGAAGTGGGGGGGCGGGGCAGCGGGGTGAGGTGGGACTCTTCCTGGGGGGGGTCGGGGGGGGGGTCTGGTCGGTCGGGCAGAGCCGAGCCTTGGCAGAGCGCGGAGGTAATCCGGTGCCTGTGTCACTGATTAGCATATATGCTAAACACTTCAATTCTTTCAGCCAACACTGAGAGGACGAGATAACTGACGCCGCTGCGTCTTCGTCCCCGCCGCCCTTCCCCGGCTTCCTCCTCCCCTCGCCGCCGTTCCCGATTTTCCGCCGTCAGCAGAAATCAAGCTCCCGGCTCGAAAACGACGCGCCTTCGCTTTTAACGCCGCCGAGAAACAAGCGAAACAACCTCGTTATTTACGACCGGCGAGAGTTTATGGATGCTCGGCGACGCTCCCGATGGGGCGAGAGGATCAAGGAGGGAACGTAGAGGCTCTTCAGGTTCCATTTACACACACACACACACACACACACACACACACACACACGCGGTAAACATCTAACCAGCTTCAACCCACCAGCTCTTCCTTTAATATCAAAGACTTCAAACCCAAGCGCGTCCCTTCCCGTTCACCACGCCGGCCCAACTGCGACGTTGACTCGGTCCCGGAGTTTTATTTCCCACAAAATCGTGAAATCCGAATTTCTAGTAATTTGGGGTTAAAATCCCTCTTTGAATATTTAACCAGGACGGGAACGAGAAAAAAAAAAAAAAAAATGAAGATTTGAATTAAAATGGTTCAGTCGCGTTCAACCTTGGGAGGAAATTAGTCCACAATATAATAAAAGCTTGACAACGCTCAGAAAGGTCCTTTTGAAGCAAAGTGGCTGGATAAAAATATTTTTATACCTAGTTGTTATCCTTCAGCTGTTTTTTTTGGGTTTTTTTTTCCTTCCGTCCTTCCTGTCTCATCTAACATCTGCTTGTCTTCGGCGCGGAGACGCGGGGCCTCCCAGCGCGAGTGGCCTTCCAGACTGATGCTTCCCCCCCATCTTTTATTCAGCTGCTGCCCAGCCAAGGGCTCCTCCAGACGGGCCGTGCCTTCAGGCGAGGCCCCGGGCCCCGGCGCCCAACAAGGGCCTCTGCTGCGCCCCCCGGCCCCCCCCCGCACGAGCACGAGGGGAGGCGGCGGTCACGCCACCTTCGCTTTTATTCATACGACTCGTGATTCATTAATCCGTTGATCTTTCATTCATTCGCCCACCGGAGAGGAAGGGCGGTTTCCGCCGTGCTGCGGAAGGAAGTTGGGCGCGGTTCGGGCCGGGGTGGGGTCACGTGACCCCCCCCAACGAGGCTGAGGTTAGTCCGGGGTGGCGGCGACAGGTGAGGGCGTCCACGCGACCGGCCCTGACACGGGTCGACGCTCTGGACGAAAACATCCTCGAATTCAGTGTGTGCGCGTGCGCGCGCGTGTGTGTCTGTGTGTGTGTTTGTGTGTGTGTGGGGCCCAAGCTGTCTCGCCCTGGAGCGGCGCCAAACAGGAAGGACTCGGGCCGCGGCGTTGAGAAGCGCTTCCAGGTGAACGGCGGTGCGGCGATAGGAAGCCGACAGCTGTGGCCATCGATCTTTCTGACTGACACACACGCGCGCACACGCACACAGACAAAAGGGAAACACACACACACACACACACAGTGCACGCGGTGGCGGGGGATGGCGAGGAGCCTCCGGTGTGCACGTCCTGTTTTCCCTCCGTGGCAAAAAAACAGAGGAGAGACGGAGACAAAGTGCCAAAAAGAAGAGAAGCAGCCGGGATAACGTGCGACGCTCCGATCCCTCCCGGCCACGCCCCCGCCTGGAGCGCGTCTCGCCTAGGACGCACCGGCGGCCGCGCGCCCGCCGCCGCCGCCGCCACCGCCGCCGTCGTCTTGAGGATAGCGGCGGCCATTGTGCTGAAGCGAGCATATGGTTTGTGACACGTCTCTTTCTAGTGCCATACCGTCTGTCTATACGGCGCCACGGCAGCCAAGACAGACGTCCTTTCTACTGAAGGCCCGTTTGAAGGAAAACATGGAAGAGCATTAGTGGAAGTTTATTCCCCGGCTCCTCGTTTTGGACTCCACGGACGAAGACGGTTTTAAAAAGTGGATTCACTTTAAAGAAAAAAAAAGTTTGGGTCCCTCACTTGTTTTTTTCTTGATTTCTATTTATACTTGCTGGAACAATGTGATTCTCCTGCGGATTGGGAAATCAGGGAATAATGCTTTCCAAGTGGATTGGAAAGTCAAATAGAGACGGAGGAGAGTTGTTTCCTTTCTTATTGTTTCTGCCGGCTGGATGGAAAATCCTGGAAGTGGGTGTTGTTGTGGAGCTTCTTGGGGAGGATCCAAAGCAGTGTGGAGATCCGTTTCCTCTCTGGCTGCCTTTCAGGGTGCCTTTCTCCTTTTTTGGGGGTCAAAAACCGCGTCTTAAATTCCAGTCCCGCAATCTCACGACCGATCGGGAACACCGGAGCGGCGCTCTTAAAATAAAAGCAGATCCCGGCCTCACTGAGCGCCACCTGGTGGCCAAAACGGATATGGAGGAAGTGTAACGGAAATAAAAGTGAGCCGAAGGTCGAGTGTGCGCCGAGATCAGAGAGTCACCCGACTACCCGACGGTCTCCGGCGCCCGATAAATTCTGAAAGATTTCTCTCCGGATTGCGAAACTCTGGAGAAAAGGACACGAAAAGTGGGGGGGGGGTAAGAGATGAGGCGATAGAACGAGTACACAAAGGAGGAGAACAAATACATCGTTAATCCCCTCCAAAGACGAGGAGAGCGCGGGATGAGCCGAGGATGCGAGAAGAGCTTGTTTGATTGCCGTTCTTCTTAAAAGGTGACACTCTCGACGCTACAAAGAATGTCCCCGCCGAGCAAACACCGGCGGAGGCGGAGAAATGAAACACTCCGGGGCCGCCGACGGGGAACCAGACGAGGATAATGGGCCCAGGGGAGTGGGGGGTGGGAAGGGGGGGGGCTCTCAGGATGGAGTGTGTGTCTTGGAGACGCTTCCTCGAGACGGGAGGTTGTTTGGATATGGTCACCAGGGAGACACCTGATGGAAAAGGAATGAAGTCGAGATGGAGACGTTTGCCAGGCGAGCGAGCCGAGCGCCGAGTGCGTCCTTTTGTTCCCCAACCGTCGAGACTTCCTCGACCTTCGTTTTCGAGAGGCTCCGCGGGAACCCGGCTTCAGCTCCAGCCTGCCGCTCACTTCGCCGCCTGAAACCGAATCCGGGACTCTTCCGCTTCCCTTCCCTCTCCCGGTCCTGGGGGGTTCAGCCCACCCTCCCGAAAGTCCTAAAGTTCGGTCAAAACAGCATCCGGGGACGGCGAGGACGGCGAGGACGGCGAGGACGGCGGGAAAGGAGACGGATGGGAGGTCGGTGTTCCTCCTGCGGGGAACCGGAGAACAATTCATCACGGAAAAGCCGGAGGAGATCCCGAGAGCAGGATCTCCTCCGGACCCGCCCTCCTCTCCGTCGGTTATCGGGGCCCAGACGTCCAACCCTGCCTCCATCCATCACTCTGTCCATCCGCTCATCCTTTCTTTCGTCTCCATCTCTTCGTGCGCGCCCATCCATCAGCGGCTGCCGTCGGAGTGTTTTGACAAGGGCACGGCGGTGGGTCGGCGCATACATCATCACTGTCAGCGCGGCCTCGCCGGGCTAATCTGCTTTAATATCCACCGACCGAAGAAGCTGATATCGATTTCAGAGTCAGGTGATCAGACTCCATCTGCTCCTGTTAGCGTCCAGCTGCTACGTTAGCGCGGATGGAGCTGGTCCCCCTGATGCTTTGATCTCCAAAGGCTCAGGAGTCCGTCCTCGCTTTGACCCTTTGATCAAGTCAAGAGATTGTCAGCTTCTCCATCATCTCCTCCTCCTTCTTCTTCTCCATCCTCTCCTCTTCCTCTTCCTCCTCCACCTTCTGCTTCTCCACCTCTTCCATCTTTTCTTCCACCTCCTCCTTCTCCTCCACCTCTTCCTGCTCCTCCTTCTTCTTCCTCACCCTTCTACCTCGTCTTCCTCCTCCCCATCCTTCTTCTCCTCCTCCTCTTCCTCCTCCTTCTATTTTCTACAGTTTCAGACACTCCATCATTGGGATTTCTCTACCTTCTTGTTTCCAGTAGATTTTCTGGGGCTTCAGACGTTTCCGTGTTTTTAATCTGAGTAGAAACAAACATCCAACTGGGAGGTTACGGTTAAAACTTGTGGTTTTCAAATCAAACGGATTAAAGGGAGGATAAATCTATTTACACGTGAAGTCCTCCTCGTGGAGGAAAATCTGGAGAAGGAGCTGGAGTAATTACCCCCCTCCTCCTCTCAAGAGCCCTCTCATTCCTCCTGGCTCTCTCCATCCCTCCTTCACGCCTTGCCCTCCCCCTGCCCTCCCCCTTCCCCCCCCGCCCTCACCCATCTCCTCGCTTCTTCCCTCCCATCAACCATTTCACCCATCACCTCCTTAATCTCTCCGTCTCCTCGTTCCCTCCGTCACCTTGCCCCCCCCCCCCTCGCATTTCTCTGAAGAAGCTCTTCTAACGTACGTGCACGGGCGGCTTTCGCATGCAAATCCACGCGTACGTGGCCAACGTGCACGAGCAACATCTCCAGATGTGTGAAGCTCCAGCTGTTGGACAATATTTGATACACTTTGGAAGAGTTTGGTTTATTGACTGCATGAGTTGGGACCAGTGTGGAGGGGGGGGTCCAGAGGAGAGAGGAGAGGACCCACACCCACATCCATCATTTGATTGACTGTTGAAGCAGATGTTTGCTGCTGGATGTCCTGGAAGCTTGTCTCTTGGACATGCCCACCCCCCCGGACATCCGTGGACGTGACACTGGATTTTCCTGATGTTCCTTCTCACCCCAACAAACGTCGATTTGGGGGAGGGGGGGGTGTAAAACCGATGTTCTTTTCTTGCATAAAATTGGATAAAATTGCCAGAATTGCATTAATTTCAGTTAAACCCAGCCGGTTTCTGTCAGGCATGCTCCTCACACACACACACACACACACACACACACACACACACACACACACACACACACACACACACACAGGCGGGGTAATGGAGGATGATTAGGGGTGAGAAGAAGGAGGAGGCGAAGACACGACCTCCCGACTCAAGTAAGCACTCGCGGCGCGCCATCCCTCTGAACTACTCCAACCTTTCCACAAGGGCTTGATTGCCTCCTGGAGGAGCTCGATGTGTAGGTGACGAAGAAAGCCAGAGAGAGGGACGAGAGGCGGAGAGAACCGCCGTCTTCCGCCAGGGCCACCCCTCTCAGTACAATACTTAGCACACATCCACGATGGAAGCGATCAGCCAATTTAGCCTTTTACCTGAAGAGACCACTTGAAGAAAAATGTGGGGATTTTTCAGAGATTAGCGTTGGTCGCGTGTTCCAGGACCGCCGAGCTCTCCAAGGAGCAAAGTTCAGTCATAGAAAATCCCGAACAATGGCTCCGCCACGGCCGACCACAATGGCGTCGCGGAAAATGTAATTTATTTCGCTCGAATCCAACCCTGCGAGGTTCCTCCCGCTTGGCGACACACACTCCAAAACAGCAAGGTTCCTCCTTTTACGTGGACAGCCGGCGTCAACACTCGCAACGGGAAAGTTGAGGAAGACTCAAGTACGACAGGCGCTCGCTAAGGACGCCGACGGGGGGGCGATGTCGCCTTTGTTCCCGCCTCAGCACGCTGGAGGCTCGTCTCAAACTTCACCTTCACAACTTCTGCCTCACGGCTGCGAAGGGTTTTGAAATGCCGATGTCTCCTACGAGGAGCTGCCGGCCCTGGCGACAAAGACCACGTCTAGGGCGCCGTCGGGTCGGGCGCAAACTTCCACGGGAACCTCGCGGTTGCTTCCAAACTCGGGAAAAGCCGACGTACCCGGGAACAAGGGGCGGGAGGGGGCGTGAGAGCGGGACGGGCGAGGAGGAAGGAGTGAGGCGAGGCAAGGTTAGCAGAGAGGGAGGAGGATGGCGGGAGAGATTAAAGGAGAGATGAGAGGAGCGATAGCACGATGGGCGCCTGAAGGACGTGTGTACTTCGATAACAGATAGCATCGCGCCAGATGCTATCACCTGTCCTATCGCTCGGCAACACACACCGTTAATAGACGGCAAATGGAGCAGCGCACGCACGCGCGCACGTGTGTGTGTGTGTGTGTTCTGTAGGCCCGAAAACACACACACACACCAACACACAGCTGGGTCGGTCTTACTGGGCGAACTTTCAAACCAGTATTTAAACCAGTTGTTACGGAGGGAGAGAGAGAGGGAGAGAAGGATGGAGAGAGGGAAAATGGAGAGAAAGAGAGATGCAAAAAGGACAGACAGTCCAATAGAGAGAGGGAGAGAAAGAAAGAGATAGTCCAATAGAAGGGGGGGAGGGAGAGGGGGGAGAGAGTGACAGAAGGAGGGAGGGAAAATGGAGACAGAGATGCAAAAAAGGAGAAAGAGAGACTCCAATGGAGAGGGCGAGAGAAAGAAAGAGAGAGGCAGTCCAATAGAAGGAGAGAGAGAATGGAAAGAGATGCAAGGGGGAGGGAGGGAGGGAGAGTCCACTAGAGGGAGTGAGCTGAAGAGAGGGAGGATTATCTAATTGAATGAAATTGTTTCTCCAACTTGGACTCTGCCTCAAGTGCTATTAAGCCGTTCTCTGCTGCATTAGCTCTGAAAACGTGCTTCTAAAGAAGAGCCGCCCCTGGACGCGAGCGCGCGCCCGCCGCCCGCCGCCGCGCACAGATGGGTCGTCAGCGCCGTAATGGCGCGATTGGCTGAACCGACGACACATCGGGCCTCTGCGGGGCGCGCGGGGGCGCGGTGGGGGGTGGGGGGCGGGTTTATCGCGGTTTTGGAACGGCGAGGCGACCGTTTCCTTAAAATCAAAGCAACAAAGGAAACGGGGAGGATTTAATGTGTCAGAACGCCGAGCAGGAGGCGGAAAACGGCTCATCTGCCAGCCAGAACCATAAAGAGTAGATAAAACATAGGTTGGGCTGGTTCTGCGTACGCGCGTGTGTGTGTGTGTGTGTGTGTGTGTGTGTGTGTGTGTGTGTGTGTGTGTGTGTGTCCGTCCTTGCAGAGATCTGGCCAAAACACATTAGAGCACATCTGTCCACTCCAGCTCCACTCGGCGTCCTCGTCATGTCTGTTCTGAAGAGCTCTTTCCCTCCGTCCGTCCGTCCGTCCAGGAAGCTGTAATTTCAGCAGGATCGTTGTAACCTTGAATGTTTTCCTCCCCGGTCTGGATCTTCCGCGGACACAAAAGCTTCGCCCGCTTTTACAGGAGGAAATTCAGAAGGTTCCTCCGGGATCGCCCCCGGAACCGCCCGTGTCTGGTTTAACACCCCAGCACCTAAGCGCTGCGCCGATGATAACGTTTACTAGCGTAGCATTTATCAGCTGCATCTGTCAGCGTGTTTAACGCCACGTCTTCTTTGGTGATTTCAGTTGGTATGTCTTCATTTTCATAACTAAAATTGTTAATAACTAAAATTGTTGATAACTAACATTGTTAGTAACTAAAATTGTTAGTAACTAACATTGTTAGTAACTAACATTGTTGGGAACTAGAATTGTTAATAATTAACATTGTTAATAACTTAATGTTTTTAGTGAGTAACTATCATTGTTCATAACTAATTTTGTTAACAACTAAAATTGTTAGCAACTAACATTGTTAGTAACTAATATTGTTAGCAACTAACATTGTTAATAACTAACATTGTTAGCAACTAACATTGTTAATAACTAACATTGTTAATAACTAACATTGTTGGGAACTAGAATTGTTAATAATTAACATTGTTAATAACTTAATGTTTTTAGTGAGTAACTATCATTGTTCATAACTAATTTTGTTAATAACTAAAATTGTTAGTAACTAACATTGTTAGCAACTAACATTGTTAGTAACTAAAATTAATACCTAACATTGTTAGCAACTAACATTGTTGGGAACTAGAATTGTTAATAATTAACATTGTTAGTGAGTAACTAACATTGTTCATAACTAATTTTGTTAACAACTAAAATTGTTAGTAACTAATATTGTTACTAACTATTTTAGTTGTTCTTAACAATTAAAATTGTTAGTAACTAAAATTATAACTAATATTGTTACTAACAATTTTATTTGTTAACAATTTTAGTTACAAACTAATAATGTTAGTTACTAGTTAAGAAGTAACTAACATTTAAATAAAATTGACATCTTTAACAAGTAGTTATTAACTAACGTGGTTACTAACTAGCATTGTTATTTACGAAGGTTTCTACCGCAGAACTTCTGCCTGAGGAGTAGTTTGTTTTACTTTTGGTGGTGGTCCTTGTCTTTTTAGCACCCCTGAAGCAATGAAAATGTTTTGGTAACTGATGCTAACGTCCCATCTTATTTCTGTTCTAAGCTGCGTTCTAGTGAAAGTAAGGCTTACCTGTTTCAGCTGTTTAACAGAGACGTGACTGAGTTTTTATTCTACCGATGTTCAATTTAGGCGTAAAACAGCCCGGTGTCACACGACCAGCAGCGCTTCTTGGTCATTTGTCGACCTGAAAGAAAATTTTAATTTTCAGCTACTTTATGTACATTTATTTCAGTGAGTAAAAATGTGGGCACCACTTTCTCTCCCATGCACACACACACACACACACACACACACACACACACACACACACACAACACAGGTCTCTTCCTTGACTTTATTGATTTGCTTTTTACTCAAGATTCTCCTCTTTAATAAGTGGCGTTTACTGGAGGGTTTATCCTGTTATTGAGTTGATAAACACGTGCGATCGATGCAGGGCCTCTATAAATTCCTCTCTCCGTCCATATTTCAAACGTTTCCTTTCTATGCTCGTGATTCCCCGCGCTTCCCTCCATCTTTCTGTCCGTTTTTTTTCCCGCGTAGCCACATAATTAAAGTGCTCTGATATATAATTACTGTGCATATTTACCTCAAGTCCCCTCTCGGTGAAAGCGCGGCCTCTCCTCCTCTTTTGTCGCTCCACATTATCAAATGTTATTATTTGCATCCCGTCCGGCTTCTCAGCCAGTCGCTCATTACGTCCACGGCTTTGAAAAAAAAAAAAAAAGACACACTAACGACCTCAGATGCGAAATGAAAATGGAGGAAAAAAAGACAACCAGGTAAAAATAAAAAAATTTAAAAAAAACAACTCACCGTGAGCACGGTTCGGATATTCTGGGAATCTTCAGCTTCCTTGAATCGTAATCTCTTAAAGAATTGCAGACCAGGTTGAACAAAGAGGAGCTGACCTTCGTCTTCAACGACCCCCCCCCCCCCCCCCCCCCCCCCCCCCACAAGAGGAAAAAAAGACAAATTACCAATTTTAAACGGAACAGATTTAACGTATTCACAGCTTCCTCTTTGATCGTATTTCATTGTAAGTGTTGATACTCTCGGACACCATCAGACGTTCTTTCTCACGCTCGATGAACTCGCGGCGCGTTGCGAGCGCGAGCCCCGGCGTGGCGGCAGGTTACGAGGAGCTCAGAGGTTCGCCAATGTCAGCAGCGTCTTCAGAAGGCGAAACGTCGCGTTCTCCGTTCAACCGTCGTTGGGTTTGCCCCCCCGTCTGCCTTTCGCACCAATACAAATGTAGAGTTCGCAGGTTTGTATCGGGGGGGGGGGTAACTGTCCGTTGTTTGTGAGAGTAAATTGTTCGCTGATGTCGGACATGTTCTGATAGTTGATGATACTTTCCTCTCACCGATGACGCTCGGCCCCTACAGCCCTGACAACATCTGGAGTCGGCCCCCCTCTGGCGGCGGGTTTGGTTAAACCTGTCGAGTTTCCGACGGAGCTCCGCCGCGTTCTCAACCTTCGAAGGTCGTTTCCTTTGACTTTAAGGAACGCCGGGGGGCTTCGGGTCAACGAGGCTGCACAAAGGCGGAAACTCAAAAGACTCTGAACTTGATGTAATTGGTTTAACTTCTGTTTAGTCGGGGTCAGGCTGCGCACCCCGCCGAAGATTAATTATCATGCGCGAATGGCGAGAGGAGCCGAGGGAGGAGGCGAGCCTTCCGTGGGACACGAAGGATGTGCGGATGCATAGAAAGTTCGAGGGGATGTTTAAGGACGGCGGCCGCGCTCAAGAGGCTTGGCAGTGTAGGTGTCGGCTGGCGCCCGGCAACTTGGCACTCTCGACCCTGCGACGCACGCGAGCGGGAAGCCGCCGCCGCCGCCGCCGCGGGCTCGTGACCCTGCGCGCACGCACAATCCCCCACGCACAAAAACGGACCGCTCTTGACCCTGCCGAGAAATTACGGGCTTTTGTCGACCGGGCCGGGCCTCTCTTTCCTTTTGCTGAAGATGATAAAAAAGGTTCAGTATGAAGACATTGGGCAGAAAGGGAAGGAAGATAATAAAGGACGCGCATAAAGACGCGGAATAAAACTCTCCTTGACTGAATACGTACTCCAAGGAAGCAGGACTGTTGAAAGTGTTTGTTTAGGAGATGCAGACGGCACACATCTCCATACTGATTATGCAGCTTTTATTGTGGGACGGCTTGGTAATTATTGCGCTGCGCTGTGCTCGGCTCTTCAAAAACCATTATGAGGCCCAGGTAAGAAGTCTGACCTCCTTCTGTCTGGAGACTTGTTGGTTCCCACAATGAGAGGGAGGCGGGGAGGTGGGGGGGGGACGGGAATTTCATTTTGGCTTCAAAGAAATGGAGGCAGCGGGGTCGAGACGAAAAGAGCCTGTGTACAATTTGGCGAAAAAAAAAAAAAAAAAAAGGAGAGAGAGAGAGAGAGAGAGATTTTAATTCTGAGGAAAGGGAGGAAACTTTGAGAATACATGCTCGTCAAGTCTGGAAATTCTGGCCCGGTTTTGTTTCCGGGGGGTTCTGGTGCTCCTGCAGCCGACCACCAGAGGGCGAGGAGCGTGTTCACGGCTCCTAACAAAGGGGGGGGTCATGGTCTAGCTGCTGCGGGGGGTCATGGCGCGGACTAATTCGCTTTTCAGGACCGCGATGAAGCCGAAACTCGTGAGTGAAAAATGTAGCCGATTTACTTGTGCGGCTCCTCGCCTTGTTGCTGTTGCGCAATATTTAAATGTCTTGTGCCTATGGACTCTCGGGTTATTCGGCCATATCGCCACCCGCCACACCACCTAGCCCTCCATTTAGGACCCCCCCCCCCTCGTATTGTTCTCAACCAAGGCTAATGCAGCGGCACGGCGGGGGGGTAATGGTATTGTTGGTAATGGATGTGAAGGGCCTGAAATTGGATGTTATTAGGACTGCGAAGCTTCACGGCACACTTTACATGAACACGGCAGAGTGGATGGACGGGGGAGCTCGCGGGGACATCTTTAAAACCAGAGAGCCCAGATGTGTTTTTCCCAGCCTACGCTAAGCTACCGGCAGCTAAGCAACTATTTTCTCCACGCGGACGCGCATTTTGAGAAGTTCTGCTGTTACGGAGGGAAACAGGAAAAAAGTTCTGTTTTTTTTTTTTTTTTTTTTTTTTTATGAGAGCGAAGGAGCCCAGGTAGAAACGGAGAAGGAGGCAAGCCGATGTCGGAAGGACGGGGGAGTAGGGACGCTGACAAAAGCCGTAGGAGGAGAACAAAAGACGGAGAAAGTTTTGTTCAACGCGACTTGAATAGTTATAATACCTCTCCAGATCAGGACATGGTCACTCATTTGGAATAAATGAATAGTAATTGATTGGAGCAAGAACGCTGCATAAAGCCCCGCGTGGCTCCTTCACAACCCACTAATCTACCCAGGAGTGTGTGAGTGCCCCTCACGTAGGTGTGTGTTTTTTGTGTCTTAAGTATCAGTCTCCAGCCTGCGAGCGCCGTGAATAGGAGTTGTTTGACAGGCAGATATTAGGCCGTCACGGCCAACATGAATAAAAGAGCCCCGGATAGCAAGAAGCATAAAACAGTCATTAATGTACGCACGGCGCCGTCCCCTGGACGAGACAAAGACGCGGGCGCTCGCGCGCCGCGCGCTTCTCGCCGGCGGCAGACACACGCCGAGGTCAGAGGTGACCGGGGCATCTTTTCTATCAGCCGCAACGGGATAATAGCAAGGCTGGAAACACTGTAAATTATAGGAGGCTGAAATTAATCCATAAGACACTCGGGGGGATCAATCCAGGCGCACAAAGACGCGTCTTCTGCCGGGTTCCAGTCAGGGCCGAAGGAATCGGAGGAAGGGAAACGCTGCTTTAATGTTGCAATGCCCCCCCCCCCGGCCCCTCCCCCCCGCACACCGTTACTCTTTAATGCGCCTCGTCGCCGATGCGAGGCAGGATCATTCTGGGGGAACGTGTGCGGAACAGGAAGTAGGTGGGCGGGAGAATCCCCCAGGTGAGTCCTGGGCCTGCCTCGGGGGCTCCTCCAGGCTAGGTGAGTGGGGGGGGGGCGTCCAAGCCCAGATGAAGGGACGACTCGTGATGGTAGCAACATCCGCCGACCCCGGACCGCCGCTCTTTTATTCATGTGGGCGTCCTCTCTTGTTCGGGGACCCTCGTCCCCGCTTGTAGGGTGAGGCCGGGGCTGTGGCTTCGAACCCGGGCTGGGCCTCGCTCGTGCGATGTTTTTCGGGAACGAGACGGGAGCGACATGAGCGGAGCGCTACCGATCGCTACCTGTACCTACAGCTGCAGGTTCCTGGTTACAGTCGGAATCATGCGGGAAGTCTTTCCCATCCTGGGACACATTTTAGGGATAAGGTTCCACATACGCGTCGTAGGTGTCATTGACTCCCAGTCAACGTTCTCTCAGTCAAAAATTGTTCCCTAGAGCAACTCCACCTCGTCACCAGTACACTGGGAAACACTGTTGTTCGCCATGGCAACGCTGTTCTGCTACTGTTCCCGTACTTCCTGAAAGTTCCAAGGACACACGATGGTCTCGTTGCTGCCACCTACTGGTCAGGTGTACTGCGTCTTTTTGACATCTCCCGTGGGCGCGGAGATCGTTTTCGATCCGTTGTCGTCTGCGCGGGGGACAGATTTGGAGATTTGGAAAACGTCGAGCAAACGTGGTCCGAGTCTCAGCAAAACCCGATTCACAGAAAACGACTCGGAAAAATTTGTCCCTCATCTGTTTTCCTTGTTCGTAACTCGTTCACTGGTGTGTTTGTGTAGTATCTACTCTGTGTGTGTGTGTGTGTGTGTGTGTGTGTGTGTGTGTGTGTGTGTGCCATGTTGGGGAGAATCCAACTGGCAGAGCGAAGATGGCAGCATCAGCGCGGCTACGATACACGTGCGCGTGCATCAGGAGCTGAAGTCGGTGGGAAAAAAACAGGTGAGAAAGTCGAGAATCGAGTGAAGCCGAATAAAACTCCGTCTTCAGCTCCTCCCGAGCGTTCCCGAGGCTTTTCCTCACGATGAAAACTTCTTCCCTGGACGTTGCGTTGCTGTCGGCTGAGGTCGTGATTTAGTCTCCGGCCCTCGTCCGCGCGCACGAGCCGTGCGCTCGCGTCGGTGCTGAACACGACAAAACGGCCAACTAACTCCCAAACGTGCCCGTTGGCGGGCGGGAGCCCCCCTCAGCCGAACCTCGCCGCCCCCCCCTCCGAAAAGGCTGACCAACGCTTTCAGAGCGCTCCTCCTTGAGAATTAAAACTAATATCGGCGGCTCTGGTCGTCAATTTGTGCGAATCAAACCTGCTTTTGGCTGGAAACCCGTCCTCT
The DNA here is from genome assembly GCA_911728415.1 of Lagocephalus sceleratus. NCBI lineage: Eukaryota > Metazoa > Chordata > Actinopteri > Tetraodontiformes > Tetraodontidae > Lagocephalus > Lagocephalus sceleratus. The sequence continues at coordinate 2,107,972 of CAJVRN010000028.1, read as the reverse complement.
GGTGCGCTCGTGCAGGCGGCGTCCAGGTGCTTGGAAACACTTTGGCAGCGCGCGAGCGTGCGGCACATCATCCAACTGAGACTCACAATGTAAAATGTCTTTTCCAGAATCAAAACAGGAGGCTGTTTAACAGACGGGCAATTATGGCAGGAAGCCTTTTATTTAATCTGCACATCAGAAATGAAACTCTGCACTTTTGTGGATGCTGGTAATGCAAACCTTACGGGAGCGGCTCCGCTTACAGATGCACGCTGTTTACCTGATGAAATTAGAGTAACGGGGGGATTAAAATGATGTTTACCTTCTTCTTTTGACTTCGGACTTCGGGACGGCGTTGCTGTAGCAACCCCCCCCTCCAGGTCAGCTTAGCGGTTGAAGGGCCCCTGTTTGGTTCGGGACGGACTCTGGAGTCCAGACCTGCGGCCGTTCCCGCTCGGATTCCCGAGAGCCCCGAAAGCGCGAAAACACGGAATCCCTCATTCGGAGACGGGAGGACGGACTTTCATCGTTTAAACAGCGCCTGTGAGGATCAGAGCTGTCTCTGGGCGCTACCCAGGACCCCCCCACCACCACCACCACCACCACCACCAGGGGAGGAAAAACTCGCCTTTAACAGTAAGAAACCTTGAGCAGGACCAGGCTGTTGGGGGGGGGGCTGTGAGGTAAAGGAGGCACGCATCAACGTGCAGGTATATTAACGATAACGAGCCGGACGCCAACGACAGTACGTGAGGTTTAGAGCAGTGATGATGGCCCCCCCCACCACCACCTCCAGGTCAGGCTGCACAGCTCCAGCACACACACACACACACACACACATGCACACACACACACACACACACACACTGTATCTACCCATCGGTGAATAAGGGCATATCTGAAGTGGGCGGCCGGGTACTTAAGGCTATCTGCAGCTAATTCAAGATATGTGAAATTGAAGGGAGATATGACAGGAGTGGAGAAATGGAGGGGACGGAGAGAACGAGGGAGCAAAGGGGACGAAGAGGAGAGGAGAGGAGATGGACGGATAGATGGAAAACAGAGAGAAACATCTTGGAAAAGCTTTTAGATTAATGTAGTAATGATAAATAGAACCACACAGAAAATGTGTGTGTGCTGTGGGCAGGGGGGTGTTTTCAGGTGCATGTGTGTATGTGTGTGTGTGTGTGTGTGTGTGTGTGTGTGTGTCTGTGATTGACTTTGAGGTGCAGTCCTTGGCACACAGATGCCCCTCCATTATCTTCCTGTCTTCGTCCGCTCAACCTATTCTGCCTCGGGCAGCTTTGTACTTTAAAGAGCTGTCCAACACCACACACACACACACACACACACACACACACACACACACGTGTGTTCCAGTGGGGCAGGGTAGTTTGGCATGGAATTGTCTGGCTAACAGCTTGCAATAGTAAGGTGACATTTCTGTGTATGCAGAGCGGTGTGTGACTCACTGGAGTGTATAAACACAGCTCGCGCTTTTTTAATTTTTATTTTTACCGATGTTTCCTCGCTTCGTGCTCGCGCAGCCGGAGATTTTTTTTTTTTTTTACCATGCTGGTGATGGACCATCTGCTTTGAGGGGTCGGAGGAAAAATCGCAGGGTCGTGTGTCACCTAAAGACCCCCCCACTGGAGCCAAGTCCGTGTGCGCCTCTCCAGAAACCGAGGCCGCGTTTGGAACGTCTACGGAAGCTCCGGTATTCCGTAAAACGTTGACGTCTCAGAGTCCGCAGCCGTGCCGCCTACGCTATTTGTTGTTGCTTTGTTCCCCCGTCATCACGTTCGTTTTCGCCCATCTTCATTAACCGATGCGCCGCTGATCATTGGCCAGAAGGAACGACCTGGGACGAGGCCCGGCGTGCTCAAGATCACACAGATCAGAGGGGTTTCAATCAATGAGTGAAGAGTGTGTGTGTGCGTGTGTGTGCGTGTGTGTGCGTGTGTGTGTGTGTGTGTGTGCGTGTGTGTGTGTGTGTGTGCGTGTGTGTGTGTGTGTGTGTGTGTGCGTGTGTGTGCGTGTGTGTGTGTGTGTGCGTGTGTGTGCGTGTGTGTGCGTGTGTGTGTGTGTGCGTGTGTGTGTGTGTGTGCGTGTGTGTGTGTGTGCGTGTGTGTGTGTGTGTGCGTGCCCCTGCTATCGACCAATCAGCAGTACACCTTGAAGACGCAGCAGATAAGGCAGAGATAGTCTCACCTTGAGGCGCGCATCCCGACACAATGTAGCACGCGTTCGCACTACGCCGTTCTTCTCTGACCCGACAGCTTTTGAACGTTTTTTTTGTTTTGTTTTTTTTTTTTCCCGCCCGTTAATAACCCGAGCGCGACAAAAAGGCTGTTACTGCGTGTCTGGTGCGTTTGAATAGATTAATTAGAAAACACAAAGCCAGCTCAACCTCTGGCTCCTCTCCAGTTCCTCGCCGCCGATGAAAGACGAGCTGGTTGACAACGACGTTTGCAGACTCTGGAGGAGGGGGGGGGGCGATCTAGCGAGTGAATAAACACAGAGTTAGAATAAACGGCAAGTTGACGCCAAGAATCGACTCTTGTCTGTTTCCTGTGACGAGGGTTAAACCGCCACAAGGTTGTTGGGAGCGCCTCGTTGAGCTCAGTCCTGAAAATCTAATTAAGTCGTCTTTATTTGTTGTTAATCACCTAAAAACGGGAAAAACATTGGTCACCTTTGACCCCCCCCCCCACACATACCACCCACCCATGCCCCTCCCGCCACAGCAGGCTTGGTTTGTGGGCGGGGCTTGTCTCAGCTGAGTTTGTCGCTTTGGAGCGGGAGGAAAGAAAGCTGCTTATTAGACGCTGCTTTGATTTTTGGTAACGAGTGAAACCGCTGAGCCCAGTTTACTCGATGGTTTGCTCGTATTTGGTGTGTGTGCGTGTGTGTGTGTGTGTGTGTGCGATACATCTGGCAGGGCGCCCAGTTTTTCCTCTGGAGGAAACGTCTTAAGATCGGGAGAAGGAGCGGAGCTTTGTAAATGTTTGGATTCCGCTGAGCGAGGGGTGTCGCCTGGAGATTCGGGGAGCAGCAGCGCCTCGTTTTTCCGCCTCAGATTGGTCTGGTTGATCGGAATCCCTGCGAACGTTCCCTTTCATCGGGAAGTCCATAAGAAAGACGGATAAGGAAGGGGCGATACTGGTGACCGAGTCTGAACTTTTAGCAGGAAACCGGATGAATTCAGGAAGTTTCTTTACATCTCTGCTCCATCTTGAGCGTTTCCTTTTTGTCATATATCATCACGCGCGTGCACACACACATACACACACACACACACAAACACACACACACACACACACACGTGCACGAGGATCCACATCCATATTAACAGAGGAGAGGAGTGACCTTGGTCCAGCCTGGGGGGCTTCAGCAGATGGAGAGAGGGGCAGAGGGGTCTGGCACGATAGTCTGCAACACACACAGACACACACACACACACACTCACGTGCACGCACGCACGAATGTTCAAGCTGGTGGGGTGACATTGTGCGCGCTCGCCACTCCGGCGCGGAAACGTCGCCGCGAAGTTAGACCCTCCGTCTCCTGTCCGCTCCGCCTGTTTATCCCGTCAACAGATGCAGATCAGAAAGAAATAAATAAAAGCAGCTATTTGAAATCATTTTGGACAGAAGAATTCATAAACGGCCATTTGGCGCCACTAATCTGCAGAGTTTATGTGGGACAATTTCTTTGGGGGGGTCTGTGGGGGGCGTCGGCGGCTGCATATGTCCCTCCAGATTGGTGCGGTGCTCCAAAAAAAAAAAAAAAGGGAAACAGCAGCTAACGAGACAAGGAGGAAGGCAGCGGGGGGGCGGTGGAGGAACATTTGTGAGGCGCTGACTCTTTGGAAGGGAAGCGCTGCGGGCCCACCTGTCTGCGGGGCTGCCAGCTGCACCACGCCCGCGCCAACGTGCACATAAACAGGCCGACAGCACAGATTTACTCAACCAAACAAACGGGGGTTGATCAGGCCCCCAAAGTTTTTCTGATTCGGGCTGGATCGAGCTCCTTCGGTTGAAGGAGGAACGACGTCCTCGGCCCGTGTGGCCACGCCCCCAAAAGGGTTTGGGGGTTTTTGGGGGTGTGGCCACAAAAAGGGTTTTGGGATTTTGGGGGCGTGGCCGCAAAAAGGGTTTGGGGATTTTGGGGGCGCGGCCATATGGGCCAAAAAAAGGGATTTTGGGGATGTGGCCAGCATTTGGGCCTTGCCTTCCCCAATTCTGTGGTGTCCTCAAGATCCTCTCGATGCTCCCAGAGTCAGGAGCCCCCTCCCCACTGGCTCCCGGCAATTAGAGCAATCCAATGATCCGACCAAAATATCAAAGTCAGCACAGTCCCATAGCATTGCCTCAAAGATAGCCCATGTGCCTGGATTGATCTCCTTCAGTTGAAGGAGGAAGGTTATCCTTGGCCCACACGGCCACACCCCCAAAAAACGGCTTTGGGGGTGTGGCCAGGTTTTAGGCCTTGCCTTCTCCAACTGCGTAGCGCACTCAAGATCCTCTTAAAGCTCTCAGGCGAGTCGGAGGTGAATTGAAGTGGAGTCAAAGAGACTTACCTCCTCTCTGGTTCCAGTCAATCAGAGTGATCAATGATCCAACAGAACCAAATTATCAACACAGTCCTGGATAATTTGGTTCCATCTACCACCATCGGTATCCGAGTTGTCTTGGATAAACCGAACCACAGTTGCCTCAAAGATAGCCCATGATAAACACGTCTAGAACCTGTGAGTAACTATTCTACTCTGGAGTTGATCTTGGAGAATTTCAACCTAAACATGGGCCCACAAGGCACTCGTACTCCAGGCGAAGCAACCCGACACACGACCTTCTGAAAGGGGAGAGGGGGACAGAAGTCCAACTCAGGAGCAGCTTTTCTACACCATCTAAGTGTGACCCTAAGTGTGTTTGCTGTCCACCACCAGGGGGTGGTAGAAACACTTGGTCCTCCTGGCTTGACTCCTGCTGTCCACGTACAGTTCTTGACTAATTGGCCTAAAGGTAAGAGGAAGCGGGCGGTCAGTCCCCCCCGCTGATGAAAATTAGCGTCCTCCGCCTGGCTCGTTAGTTACGAAAGCCGAAACTAATGGTCGTATTCAATGGCAGGAGCCGGGCCGGGCTCAGGAGATTTGAGGACACGCCGGCTCACCGGACGCTCTCCGTGATGACTTTAAAGAAGCACTCAAAACCACTTTCCCTCATAAACCAAATCAGATGTACACATTAGCATTCAGCTAACTCGCCCGTCCTTGATCAGTCGCACTATTGAGTGGCTTCCTGTTGTTCTTGAGAAGCGACTCTGATGTTACATTGAGCGGCAGAAGGCCTGGACGGGCCTGACGAGAGACCTTGTGGTATAATGAGCAACTTTCATTACCATAAGGGGACGTTGCCACTCGTGTTTGTCATGTTAAGGGGGGGTTAATTATCGCGGTAGCCTTCAAAGTAAGAGCGCAGAGGAAGTCACATAGGAAGAAGGAGCAGGCCTGAAAAGAGAAGGGAGACATAATGTACACATCAGGCATTACAGAGGCATTTATATAATTAAGAACGAGGGAGCGCCACAAAGACAGACCTTCATAAATGCACCATAACAACCCCCCCCCCCCTCCACAAACGTGGACGCACACTGGGACCGAGTTGGCTGGATCTGTGCAGAGATGTCTTCCAGATGAATAGGTGGTAATGACCGTGTAGTGGAACTGATTCTCTTCCATCATCCCTCTTTTTCCTCCTCCTCAACTACCACCCCCCCAACAACCCCCCCTTTTCTCAGGGCTCAGGTGCGCAACACATGGCGCCTCTCCCTCGCGCTCTCCCTCGTTTTCCCGCTGACTTGAGCTGTTCCCGACGTTCCCCTTCCGTCGGCATTTCTTTTCCCAAAAAACAAAAGTGGGGACTTTTAAGGAACCGACACGCCGCCCGACCTTGGTCCCGCCAACGACCCCCCTCACCCTCACCCCCCCCCGTCCATGTCCACGTCCTCCTGCTGAGGAGGCGCAGGCATCCGCCACGCGGTCCCGTCGTGGACGGGCAACGAGCAAACAAAATCACGGTCTTTTCACGGTCAAATGGGGCGGCCCTTTTGTACGAGGCCCGGCGTTCACACGGGGGCCGGCGGCGGGAACAATGGCGAGGCGTAAATAGCAACTCCGACCACAATGGAAGCGGCGGGTCAGGAGTGTGGGGCGCCGAAGGGGTCGGTGATTGCGGACGCTTTCTCCGAGGCTAATTTCTCCAACAGCTGAACGATTTCTGTCGTATTTCTGTCCCGCGAAATTATCCCCTCGTTTGTTCGCAGTTTTGAGGGCTCTTTTTTTTTTTTTTTTTTTTCGTCCATATGGATTTATCCGCTCTCTCCCTCCCCGTCTCACACGCTCGCTCGTCCGGGGCAGGTCCTCGGGGACGGAGCCACTTGAAGGAGCGAGCGCCTAATGAGGGAGAAAATCTGCTTCATGGCGGGACAGGAGGCAGAGGAGCAATCAAAACAGACTGTATTTACATTACACATGCACTAATTAAAGACGTAATTGACATCAACAAGGAAATCCAGCGTGCCCCATTTAATCATTAGACATTTATTCCCACTCTGTCTCTTCAACAACCCCCCCTGCAACTTCCAAACACACACACACACACACACACACACACACACACACACACACACACACATACAGGTGAGTATTTCTACAAAATAGGAACATTTCCCACCTGGTTTCTCCCAACATTGAAGGCACATCTTTTTCGTTTTCACTATTGTTTACACTTTTTTTAGTGGAAGTGTCATCGAGGAAAAAGTCACTAACACTCCTCCGTGTGTGTGTGTGTGTGTGTGTCTGGGAGTTAGTGGTGTGACACACACTCAGGTGCGATTATCCCCGGATTATGGGCGAGTGCGTCCTCTGATAAAGAATCTGTGTTTGGGTTTGGGATCTGAGTCGGATTCGCCGGGCGATTAACGCGACTGGCCGCCGGGGAAGGGGGGGGTCTGGGGGGGGGGTCGGGGTCGGGGGCTGCAGAAAGAAAAAGACGGACGTAAAGTTGGGTCATGTGACCACCGTGGTGGTCGCAGTTGGTCCACATCCTTGGAAATCATTTCCCTTTTCCTGTTTCTGTTTTGATCCAAGTGAAGAACTACAGGGAAGAACACATATGGTGTGAGAGTGTGTGTGTGTGTGTGTGTGTGTGTGTGTGTGTGTGTGTGTGTGTGTGTGTGTGTGTGTGTGTGTGTGTGTGTGTGTGTGTGTGATAAAGTGGGTCTGTGTTTGGGTTTGGGATCAGAGTGGAGACCGATGTGTGAACAGCACTCCATAAAGCACACAGATTATCAGGTCAGAACACACACACACACACACACGCACACACCAACAGTGCCATCACTCTCTGGCAGGACTGATTTAAAACACTTCAGGGCAGACGGGCTGAAATTATATTTTTGCCAAAAGAAATTAAAATATCTAAAAGTTGTCTTATCAGTAAATTTGTTGGTTTAACTTAAATGAAATATTCCTCTTTTGTGTTTTATAAAGATTTAATAAACACACACACTGAACACGTCCCCACCTGGCGGCCACCGCTGGGTACTGCAGCACACAGTGCTGAATTAGAATTAAATATAAATCACCTCAGTTTGGTGACAACTTTGAGTTTAAAAGGCTGTAAATGCAGCTAATCCTGCCACAGACCTCATAATAATCCAGATTATTAAGCATCTGTTCTGCATCTTGTGGTTAAACAGCAATGGGATGCTGAGGAACGCTGTGGAATAGTTTGGCAACTGTTGAAAACTGCCCAGATAAATCTGGACAATTCCCACAACAACAGCAATAAAATGTCGCGTGCCGTTTCAATAAATCGTACTGAATAAAACACACTACCTGTGTGTGTGCGCACGCGCGTGTGTGTCTGTGTGAGGGGGGTTCTCAGATCTCTTTGTTGATGTTCTTTCTGATTCTGTGCCAACATCA
>CAJVRN010000028.1:2090000-2095000 GCA_911728415.1 Lagocephalus sceleratus | reverse complement strand
TCTGGAGCCGCGGCCGATCGATGGTCGGTAATGTCACGTCGGAAGGTCACGCCCGGACCTTTCGGGTTGGTCAATACAAACACATGCTCGGCGGCCGAGGACCCGGGCGGGCGTGCACGTGCACGCGCACGCCACCGCCGCGGTGTGCGCGGACGGGGACGCCCTCGTACTTTGTCTCTCGGGCCTCCCTCACGTGCGATCTCTGCGGGCTTCTGCGCGGCATTAAAGCCCCCCCGCCTGGACACGCTGTGCCCCCCCCCCTCCCTGAGCCCCCCCTCTCCGAGGGCCCCCCCAGCCCGCCGAGAGCCCAGAAGAAAACAAACAACTAGAAAGACGAACAGCGAGAGCCACTTAGAGTCGCTTAAAGCCAAGGCTCCTTCCCACAGCGAGCGCTTCCCGGGGGCCCCCGGGGTCCGCCCCGCCACGCTGGGAGAGGGCTGGAGGCGGAGCGAGGGAGGGGGGGTGAGGGAGGGGGGTGAGCGAGGTGGGAGGGGGCACTCAGGATTGTCTCCAAACCCACGGGAGACAAGGGAGAGTTTTAGAAAGGGGGCGACAGACCGGAAAGATCCCCCCCCGCCTCGTTCTCAGGAACACCCCCCCCTTCCTCCTCTGCCCCCCCTCCTCCTCTGCCCCCCCTCTGCCCCCCCCTCCTCTGCCCCCCCCAACTGTGAACTCAAAGGTCACCTCTCCCCTGAGAGTCCTGTTTACCTGAACCGCTGGCCTCCTTTTGACATTCACCCACTTGGAGACGTGAAGATCGCACGCCCCCCCCATGAGGAACTCCTTCATGGGGGGGGGCAGAAGGGCTTTGATCCCTCACCTATCAAAGAAGAAGATGGAATTCCCAAGATTCCGTGCCCCCTCTTCCTCTGGTGTCTGGGGGGGGCGGGCTGGGGGTCATGACCCCTGCGGATCCTTCGGCCCCGTCTTCTCGATCTCGATCCGAGCCTTCCCTCTCGCCCGCCTTCGCCGTCTCGTCACACGACTGGGGTGTGTTTACGTTGAGCGTTATGCGTGCTGATGGTGACCCGGACCCCCGCCGGCGCCCCCCGCCCTCGGGGCCCCCCCCCTCCCCGGGCGAGGGCAGCGGGGCGGGGTCAAACAGACAAATCCAGCACCCGCGCTCCACAGAGGCCTGCCCGGGGCCATTAGTATCCATTACAGTACCGGGAGGCACGGACACACACACATACACGCACACACGCAGACACACACACACACACACACACACGAGAGAGAGAGAGTGAGAGAGAGAGAGAGAGAGAGTGTGTCTTCACCTTTAAATAGAACAATGTCCTAAAGGTCTTCCATGATCATTCACACAGACGTTTAGTGTAACTAATTCCTGCTTTGTCAACCCCCACACACACACACACACACACACACACACACACACACACACACACACACACGGGCATGTTAAAATCCACATGCAGACAAACTCCAGCAGCTCACAACAGAGGTCCTTACTTCAAACAGACATTCTCCGAGGGGATGACCTTCTGGGAGTCTGTGGGGTGTGTGTGTGTGTGTGTGTGTGTGTGTGTGTGTGTGTGTGTGTGTGTGTGTGTGTCCGCTCTGCCAGGTGTGGGCTGAATGGTTATGAATGGGCATCCGGGCCTTCCAAGTTTTTTATGGATGTTGATGTCGTTTTAATGGAAACATCAGGAGCGGCGGGCCGGCCCATCTGTCCGGACGCGGCGCCGACGTGACCGGGGCGGGCGAGCGAGCGCTCGGGCGGGCGGAGGGACGGAGGGATCGAGTCGAGGGCGTCGGGAACGCCGCTCGACTAACGAGCCGCAACCTCGACATCCAATTATCTGCAGCGCTGCAGCGGACCTGCGAGGTGTGTGTGGGATTCAGAGCGTGGCGTCGTACCTGCGAGCATATCGCACACACACACACACTCACACACACACACACACTCACACACAGACTCACACACACACACCCGTGACACGGGACAGGGGGACTGTGGGAGCGGTGAAGGACAAAACCGATACCTTTTATCTCCTCGGGTCTGTGAGGAAGGGCGATGTGGACGGGCTAAAGGGCGAGCTAGAGGACACACACACACACTCACACACACACACTCACACACACTCACACACACTCACACACACAAATGAAAGAATAGTGAAATACCATTAAAGGTGTCCAGATGGAAGACATTCCAAGAGCCTGTGAGCTCTTCATCATGATCTTATTATCATGTCTGGTTCACAGGTTTCTCTCTCTCTCTCTCTCTCTCTCTCTCTCTCTCTCTCTCTCTCTTTTCCTCCATCCCTCCCTTCTGCGAGCAGAAGAAGATCTTCTGCACTGGTGCTCGTCCATCCGTCCTTCCAAGCAGAAAACCTGCGCACGCTCGAACGCAGAAGGACGGACACTCCTGCCACCTCCAACACACACACACACACACACACACACACACACACACACACACACACACACACACACCACACACCCACACCAGCGGAGGCCTCGGGGCTCAGCCATCTGCTGCCCACCCCGGCCGCCCCCCCCCCCCTCTGTCGCGCCCACCTCCCCAGCATATGCAGCCCTTGCCCTGGGTAAGGTGGTGGGGGCCCCGGCCTGGGCCCGGGCCAGGAGGCGGGGGTGAAGGAGCGCGCGTGAGGGAGACGCCGGGGCCCATCACGGATCAGGGGCCCGCTGACCAGCAAGGTCAGAGCCGGGAAGGCCGGGGGGGCCGGAGGGGGGGGGGGGGGGTGCCTCCCTTCACAATGGCCCTCTTCTCTAACCTCCATCCCTCTGTTAAAGCTGCCTCCAGGCCTCCATCATCCTGCCATCTACACCCTCCCTCCCTCTGCACCCCCCCCCCACGAGTCCGTGTTGGGAATGACGGGAATGTCGTTAATTCCACGCGTTATTCCAGAGTCTTCCATATCTGACGGGCCTTCTTTAGAAGCCCTCCCGTTCCCTCCCGAGCCTCTTTACGCGTCCCCCGCTCCGCGTCCGCCGTGTTGGCCGTCAGGATTCCCGAGAATTCCCGGGAATCCGGCCGAAGCCCGCCTTATGAAAACGGGGGAGGGGGTTCCGTGGTCTGGGTTAAGTTGTTCCAATCGCCGACGGCCCTGCTCTCAAAGACGAGGCAGGAACGGAGGCAGCGCGCCGCCGGGGCGGCGGGAAGCGCGTGTTCCCGCCCGTTCCCGACCGTCTGATGGATCCGTGATTAAATAAATAATGGCAACCTTTGGTTTAACCTTTCGCTCCCTCCTACAGTCGCTGCCTGACCTTACAAGACCCAAACACATTAAAGACTCCGGTTTTCCTTCATCTGTCCGTCCCCCCTCCGCCTCCTTTGTCTCTTTTTTTCCGGGCTCCTCTCTCTTGTTTTCCCTGCTGCGTCTGCTCTTTTACGGATGCTGTGAGACTCAAACAGGAACCCGGTTCGTGGAATTTAGTAGATTTTTAATATTCCGCGACGTCATTTTGGGCCACCAGGTGGCTTTTGCCCTGGTCGAGCTCCCAAAGAGACAAGTTTCACACTGGAATCACAACCCCTTTGGGGACAATCGGGAATTCTGGGCCTTGTTTTTCACTTGCGGAGATAACTGTGGATGAGTATTTCCTTGATATCAACCTTTAAAAGAAGGAGGAAAAGAAACAGGAAGTCTGTCTTCATTACATCACAATCAGTCATTCACATTAAATCAACAGTAAACATCAGTCAGTGGTTGATCCCCCTCCAGATAACCCCTCTAGACCCCCCCTTAAGACCCCCCTCAAGACCCCCCCTTAAGACCCCCCCTCTAGACCCCCCCCTAAGACCCCCCCTCTAGACCCCCCCCTAAGACCCCCCCTCAAGACCCCCCCAAGCAAAAAAGATTCAGCTGTTTCCTTCTTTGAGCACCAACCTGCGTGTGAGGTCTTTAAGAACCGCAGGTTCAAACGAACGCTCTCACCACGTCTCACCACTGAACTCCCCGAGAGGTCGAGGAGACACCGCAGTGTGTGTGTGTGTGTGTGTGTGTGTGTGTGTGTGTGTGTGTGTGTGTGTGTGTGTGTGTGTGTGAGAGAGAGAGAGAGAACGAAAGAGCGACACAGAGGGCGTTGACGCGCTGATCTCCTGCTCTAATACCCTGAGGACCTTTAGTTCCTTAACTATAGGAGGTCTAAACACACACACACACACACACACACACACACACACACACACCTTCAGAGGATATCAAAGATTAGACATCAATCGCTCTCGCCTCTTGAAGTCCTGAAGAACGAGGACCTGGTGTGAAAGGTCAGCGCTCGCCCGCAGAGACGATGAGATGAATAAGATGGAGGAACGTTCCGATGATGAGTCCCGGGAAAGGGCACCGGAACCACCACAACTAGACCGAAAAGATCGTCTTGATTAGCCGCGGCGTAGCGGAGTTCGCCGACTTCCTCCCCGTCTTCCGCTCCTGGGAATCTCACACAGCCTTCCCAGACGAGGCCCCGTCTTTGACCCCCCCCCTTCAAGGCCGCGCTGCCTCCCGGAGGCGAGGGTCGCCGCATCTCGACGCCCCGGTTTGAACCCGGGCGTGGCCCCCGTCGGGCCCGACTCGGCGAGGAGAGAGCGCTTGAGATAGCGGCGCGGCGCGGCGGCTTATCTCTGAGCGCTCGCTGTTCGGGCGCCTGTGATGTCGCACCAGCGCTCGCCGCGCCCGCTCGGCTGCGCGCGCCGATAAGCTCGGGAACCTGGAGGAGGTAGAGACGCGCGGGTAGCGGACAAGACGCCGTTGGAACCGGAGCGAGAGGACGGCCCCCGCCCGTCCGTTCGGTGGTTGGAGTGCTCGCCGCCGCGCCCGTGTGATGTTCCCCTACGCCGGGCCTACTTCGGCTCGCCGGGCTCCCTGAGCGGTGACCCCCCCCCCTCCCCCCCCGGTCCAGGCACTTGGAAATGAGGCGGGGGAGGAAGAGGGGATGGATGGGAAAGAAAGAGGGAGAGATGCGGTGGGAGAGAGGATGGAGCGCAAAGAAAGGGAGGACGGGCGAGGAGGACG
>CAJVRN010000028.1:1990000-2085000 GCA_911728415.1 Lagocephalus sceleratus | reverse complement strand
TTACGAAATTAAAATGACGCGCCTGTCGGAACAGTGTGACGTTTAGCAGATTAACGACAAAACAATTACTCGTATTGGATTTTTTTTTTTATTAAATAAGTGTGTTTAAATGGGTTGACGTGTTCGTTTGCGAAGTGGTTGAAAGAGTGTTGTTTATTTGAACGCAGGCAAAATAAGATTCCAAAGCGGGTGTATCTATAAAATATCCCCTTTTCCCCCCGTTTTTATGTAAATATATATTTAGTTTATGAGCAACAGAATTAATCTGATTCTGATCGTATCGCTCAGTTGGATCGACGGCCGCGTCCCAATTCGTGCGAGAGGAACCTTCTCGGGGGTCTACGCTGAGCCGGTAAATGCGTTTTGAATACTTTTTTGTTTCCTACCGGCATTAAATTTAATATTTAGTTCTGCTTTGATGTTTTGATGTCGCTATTTTGTGGATTTCGGTCCCCTTGTTCCAGTTTTGTCCAGTTTAGTCGGGCGCTCAACGATCGGGGACGCGGCCCGCGTCGACCGGCCCCTCCGCTGAAACAGGAAGTTTTCCAGAGTTCGCTAACTGGGGGGGTTCGGGAGGATTCTGGTCGTTCTGGGCTCCGTCTGGACCGAACCGGCTGGCAGGCGGCGTCCGGGGGCGTCCGCGGTAAGCGGGCCGGGGGAAGGCGACCGTCGGCCGGCGGGAGCAGCGACGGAAGGGTCGGCCGAGGGCGATGGTTAGCCGCGGCTAGCTCCTTGGCTCGACCCGCTCGAACCGAGCCGCTGGTTCCGAGACCCCCCCCCGGGGTGACCCCCCCGAGAGGAGGGCATGGAGGAGCGGAGGCTGAAGAGGAAGAGCCCCAGGACCCCCGCCGCCAGCGCGGCCCCGGCGCAGCAGAGGCCCGGCGGCTCCTCCGGGGGGCGTCCGGGCGGGTACAGCCACAACACGGGGGCCCCGGGGGGGGCCCCGAAGGGCCGCAGCCGGAGGTACGGGGGGGGTCATCCGGGGGGGGGGGTCATCCAGGGAGGGGAGGGGGGGCCTGGGGAGCAGGGTCACCCGGGGGGGCCCAGAAGGGCCGGAGGTATCGGGGGTGCAGGTTCACCCAGTTGGGGGGGGGCAGGGTCACCCGGTTGGGGGGGCCCAGGGAGCAGGGTCATCCAGGGAGGGGGGCCTAAGGTCACCCAGAGAGGGGGGGCCCAGGGAGCAGGGTCACCCGGGGCCCAGAAGGGCCGGAGGTATCAGGGGTGCAGGGTCACCCGGTTGGGGGGCAGGGAGCAGGATCACCCAGTTGGGGGGGCAGGGTCACCCGGTTGGGGGGGGCCCAGAGGAGCAGGGTCATCCAGGGAGGGGGGCCTAAGGTCACCCAGAGAGGGGGGGCCCAGGGAGCAGGGTCACCCGGTTGGTGGGGGGCAGGGAGCAGGGTCACCCAGTTGGGGGCCGGGACCATGGTCACCCGGGGGGCCCGGGAGCAGGGTCATCCAGGGAGGGGGGCCTAAGGTCACCCAGAGAGGGGGGCCCAGGGAGCATGGTCACCCAGTTGGGGGGGGGCAGGCCCAGGGAGTATGGTCACCCAGTTGGGGGGAGGCCGGGACCATGGTCACCCAGTTGGGGGAGGCCGGGACCATGGTCACCCAGGCGGCCCCGAAGGGCTGGAGCAGGAGGTACTGGGGGGGGGTCACCCAGGGGGTCGCAGAGTCACCTAGGAAGGGGGGTCCAAGGAGCAGGGTCATCCAGGAAGGGGGGGCCTAAGGTCACCCAGAGAGGGGGGGCCCGGGGAACAGGGTCATCCAGGGAGGGGGGCCTAAGGTCACCCAGAGAGGGGGGCCGGGAGCAGGGTCATCCAGGGAGGGGGTCCGCCCCCCTCCTGGGTGTGCCCCCTCCAGCCACAGTGCTGACCCCTCTGCCTGTCTGTGGCATCCGCAGGGGCGCGCGGGAGAAGTCCAGGTCCCACCAGGCGGGGGGGCCCAAGCCCCCCCCCCAGAGCCAGGCGCAGCCCCCCCCCGTGGTCCAGCACTCCTTCCTGACCGACGTGTCCGACGTCCAGGAGATGGAGAAAGGCCTCCTGAGCCTCCTCAACGACTTCCACTCAGGGAAACTGCAGGCCTTCGGTAACCCCCAACACCCCCCCACCCCCAACGCCATTGGGTTAACCTAAAGCCCTTCTTCCTGCCCCCCCCCTCCAGGAAACGCCTGCTCCATCGCCCAGATGGAGCACGTGCGGGAGATGCAGGAGAAGCTGGCGCGCCTGCACTTTGACCTGTACGGCGAGGTGGACGAGATGCCCGAGGACCAGAGGAAGACGGCGTGCGACACCAACATGGACAAACTTCTCCTCAACGTAAGAAACTGGGATGACACGGCTTTAACCGGGGGGGGGTCTGACCCCCCCGTGTCCAGATTATAATCAGATTATCCTCTTAACATTCACGTTGAGTGCGAATGCCTCAAAACTTTACGGAAAGAATTCCGATGAAAATATCGTGATAATTGGGAGCTGAGGATTGATGAAATATCGCCTAAATCGGGGAACGCGTCAAAGATAATCTCCTGCTTTTGTCCCGGTTCCCCCCCCTTCCCGATTCTTATGCTTTATGAGATTATCCGATGAGATTATCCCGTGGTTTAAGGTGTTCCAAGAATGCGTTTGTCCCGATTTCGGAGCAGAATAAAGCTTAAATCGAGCGGCCTGAGGAAAAAACGGTTCTGGAGGACGAGTCTCCAGATCGGGACAGAATCGTGAGAGCATCAGGAGACGTAGTCAATTATTTATTTATTTTTTATGCGTAGGGACTCTAACGGATTTAAAAAAATCTCTTAAAATTTATAAAATCCTTAAACTCCAAATCCAGACGTCCGTCTAAAGCAGGGGTGGGCAAACTACGGCCCGCAGGCCACATACGGTTGGTTAAGCTGTTCAATCCAGCCCGCCGAACTCGTCCAAATTATCGTAAAAACCTCATTCGTTTTCCCCTTTCCTGCAATGCCCACGTTTCCCCGATAGATGGCGCTACCGGTCACGTGCACTTCCGGGTTAGGCAATCACATAACTTATTATTTTCTTTTTAAACTTTGCTAATAAATTTTACACGTAAAAAATTAACGTCTCAAACTGCGCTTTGCCGTCGCTCCAAACAACCGTATCATTAAACGAATAAAGACAATATGGTAATCGTCGCTCTCGTTGTCACGGCAACCTGTAAACAAAAAAATATAGCGTCCACTACAGAAAGACAGTCCTCAGTACAAATCTGTTAATAAATCGGGTTGTATGTTTATTTGCGTGTTCTTAACGTGCTGTGAGGTTTACACACACTACACGCGATGCTTTAGTAGATCCGACCCAAACACTCCATCCAAATACTTCAAATACGTCAAATTTTAGAACCCTTTGTGGCCCGCGAGTTTTCCCAGACCCGATCTAAAGATTTAACGAGCTGTTGATGTTAGAGCGTCTTTGATGTTCAGATGAAAGTTCGTAACGCGGCGACCAGCGCCACGTCCCGAGCTCCGCCCTGACCTCGTCTTCTGTTTCTCCACAGCTGGAGGAGCTGAGCTCTTCGATGTATCCTTTTCGGGCCAAGGCCAGCTGTTTCTCTTTGATGTGTTTGAGGGGCTTTTTTCTTTCACTCAGACCCCGACAGACAGAAGCTGAACCTCGCCGACTCGCAGGAGATTCCTCGCCCCGCCAGCGTGTGACTTCGCCCGCCCCGAGGCGGGCGCCCACGCAAGTTCGACGCACTTTCTCTCGCAAGTGTTGCTCACCAGCGCCCCCGCGTGGCGGGTGGATGTATTGCAGTCGCCGTCGAGGACGGTTCCACTAAACTCCAAAATACTTTAGCGTAGCACCGTTAACCAAAGCGAACCCGATCGATTCGACGGCGCCGAACGCCGCTGCGGGTCGTTGAACGACCCTTAAACGCGATCGTCGTCCTAATCTGTGAGATTATAGGTATTCACCCACTTCGCCAAAGCTAGCACGTCATCAGTAACGCGTAGTTTGTTGCTGCGGCGGTATTTGCACGCATCCATGCGAATGTGACTCGCGATGCATGTCATCACCAGTAGTGACGTCGCGGCCATGCCTTAATTTTACACTTTTAACCCCATCGATCTTTTTTCGTCTCATGAGTTCTGATGATTACGCGCGCCGAGCTGGTTTTAAACCTGTTTTTAATCGTGATCACGTGATGCTGTTGTGCTTTCTTTCTTCTGGGGGATAAAAGCGGTCATCTGCAGGAAGCATTTTATGAATTTGTTGATTTTATTTTGACTTAATAAATGTTTTAACTGAATGTTTTTGCAGTTTCTTTAATATTTAGTACTCAGGTACAGCAAACACTCAAATAAAAGGATGAAATGTGAGCTTGGAGAGTCCCAGCAGCTAAATTAATGTAAAACAGCAAAAGATAAATAATAAAAAGATGAATTTCACAATATATTTTTTATATTCACTATTATACAGGAAAGTGTCTCCATCTAGTGGCAACACTTCTTGGTTACAAATGGCATCCAGCCCAATGTTTTAGACCCAATTCAAGTTTTAAAAAAACCTTTAAAACGAACTTTATGGTTTAATAATGCTGTTTATGTGAATTTTTCCACTGATGTAATCCGACTATTATCTCGTCGATAATGGTAAGTACATACATTATCTACTACTATATTATCTGATATTTGATCATTTTAATATCTAATCTGGTATGTTTAAAATGTGACTTATTATAATCAGAATGTTTAGTTTTATCGTTTTCGGGGCAGAATAAAGAGAATATCTGCGTCCGTCTGTGGGAATGTGTTGTTATGTCTCCATGGCAACCGGGGACGCCTCAGCAGAACCAGGGCGCGCGCTCAGCACGGGAGGGTTCCCATTGTTGTTGTTGTCGTTGTTGTTGTTATTGTTGCTGTTGTTTTTGTTGTTGTTTGTGGGCTGAGCTGATGGACCCCCCGGAGAGGCTGCGGAGCCGCCTCAGCGCCTGGACCCCGCTGAGCGACAGGAGGCGCAACCTGCAGGTGAGCCCGGTTGTCCCGCCGGTCCCCTGACCCGGACGGTACCGTCACACACGTCGTCCGCGGGTGAGTTCGAGTGGGCCGAAGCCCGAGACCCGGGTGTGGTGCTGCAGCTGTTCCAGGACCGGGTGGACCTGGTGCTGCGCTGGTTCGACCTGTGGACCGACAGGCAGAGGAGGCACCTGATGGCGTCCCTGCTGGGCCGCTGCACCCCCTCCCAGCTCAGGTGGGTCCACCCCCCCCACCAGAACTTCCTGTTTGGTTCTGAGACTCCGACCCCCCACCATCAGAACCTCCTGTTTGGTTCTGAGGCTCCGACCTGTTTGGTTCTGAGGCTCCGACCCCCCTACCATCAGAACCTCCTGTTTGGTTCTGAGGCTCTGACCCCCACCACAGACCTGTTTGGTTCTGAGGCTCCGACCCCCCACCATCAGAACCTCCTGTTTGGTTCTGAGACTCTGACCCCCCACCATCAGAACCTCCTGTTTGGTTCTGAGGCTCTGACCCCTCCCCCAGGTGCTGCAGGGACCTCCTGATGGAGGTGGTCCCTGTCTCCCGTCTGGACTTCACGGCGGTCCTGCCCCGGTTCCTGTCCCTCTACGTGATGTCCTTCCTGAACCCGCGGGACCTGAGCGCCGCCGCCCGGGTCAGCTGGCACTGGAGGTTCCTGGCCGAGCAGGTAGGCCTCGAGAAGGTGCCCCCCCCCCCCAAGTGGTGGGTGGACCCCCCTCCTGGTCTCGTCCTCTGGGCCAGGACTGTCTGTGGGACGGGAGGTGCATCCGGAGAGGCTGGTTCCTCCCCTACAGCCCCGGGACCAGAGAGTACGGAGCCTGGAAGAACCACTACATCGCCTGTGTCTCCACGGTGGGGTGGCGGCCCCCGCGGAGGGCCCCCGCACGCCACCGCACGCCCCCCCAGGGAAGAGGAGAGGCCGAGGAGGAGGAGAGGAGCCAGAGGAGGCTGAGACAGACGATCAGAGACGCCATACGGGAGGAGAAAAGTAAGATTGGGTGGGGGGGGGGCATGGCTGTGGGGGGGTTGAACCCTGTGGTGTCTGCAGGAGAGTCCCTGAGGACCCGGGGGGCCTGGGGCAGCAACAATGCGGGGGCCGCCACAGGCGGGGGCAGTGGGGGGCTGAGGTCCGACTCCGCCCCCCGAGCTCCTCCATCTCTGGGCTCCCCCCCGCCGGGTCGTCCAGCACCTCCCTGAGCCCGGAGAGACTCCTGAGCTCCAGCCTGGGCCGGTGAGTAACACCTTCACCCCCCCCTCCTTCAACCCCCCCACCTCACCTCTACCACCCCCACCCACCTGTCCTCAGGTGTGTGAGCGTTCCAGAGTCATTCCCGTCTCCCCCGACAGGTTCAACAACGCCTCCTCCTCCCTGTCCTCGTTCACCTACAGCCCTCCGCCCCCCCCACGCCCCCGTCGTCCACCTGCCCCCCCCCCTCCTCCTGCTCCTCGTCTCCGACAGGATCCCCGCCTATGAGGTGAGACCCTCTGTCCTACTGTATGCGGGGGCGGCCTCTGACCCCTGTGCCCCCCCCCCAGCTGCTGTTGAGCGGCGTGAAGGCGGGCGTGGTGGCGGTCCTGTACGACCACCGGGGGGCCCCCCCCGCCCTGCTGACCCAGGTGGAGAGGGCCGTGTCTGGGCAGAGGGCTCTGCGGCTGGGCCTCCTGGCCCCCGGAGGCACCGAGGACCTCCACCTCCTCCACGGTGAGGGACGGGCCCCCACCTCACCTTCACCCCCCTACCTCACCTTCACCCCCCACCTCACCTACCTCACCTTCACCCCCCCATACCTCACCTTCACCCCCCCACCTCACCTTCACCCCCCACCTCACCTTCACCCCCAACCTCACCTTCCCCCCACCTCACCTACCTCACCTTCACCCCCCACCTCACCTTCACCCCCACCTCACCTTCACCCCCCATACCTCACCTTCACCCCCCCACCTCACCTACCTCACCTTCACCCCCCACCTCACCTTCACCCCCCCACCTCACCTACCTCACCTTCACCCCCCCCACCTCACCTACCTCACCTTCACCCCCCCCACCTCACCTACCTCACCTTCACCCCCCCACCTCACCTACCTCACCTTCACCCCCCCTCCCCACACCAGGCAGTAGGCTGTCAGAGCGGACCCTGTCGACCCCCCCCCACAGGGACTTCTGGGAGAAGCTGAGCAGCTGGGTGGTCCCGGGGGGCCAAGGTGGGGGCATCGACATCTTCTCGCCTTTGGCTGCAGCAGGTGGGTGGATTGGGGCGCTGGGCTCGTCTTCCTGTCACCTCCTTTAACCCCCCCCCTGCCCCCCCCAGGGGCGGGCGTGGCTCTGATCCGGGCCCTCTCGGCGCTGACGGGGCTCCAGGTCCAGGCGCCCATGGGGCTGGCGACCGGAAGCTTCCAGAACAGTGAGTCGGCTGTGGACGTGATCCCTCTGCGATCGGGTGTTCAGAGTCTTGACGCCCCCCCCCTCCTCTGCCCCCCCCCCCTCTGCCCCCCCCCAGTTCTGAGCGAGTGGTCCGACGGGGGCCTGGGCCCCTCCTCGCGGCGTCCCGCCGCCCCGGCGCTGCAGTTCGTGGCGGAGAGCGTCCTCCTGGGCTGGTGCAGGCAGGCCGAGTGGATGGAGGCGGCCCTGGGGGGGCTGAGGGGCCGTCTCGGGCCCCCGCTCGG
This sequence comes from Lagocephalus sceleratus, assembly GCA_911728415.1. Lineage (NCBI taxonomy): Eukaryota > Metazoa > Chordata > Actinopteri > Tetraodontiformes > Tetraodontidae > Lagocephalus > Lagocephalus sceleratus. Next base: position 2,077,340 of record CAJVRN010000028.1, on the reverse strand, counting down.
CCCCCAGGCCAGGGGGCGGGCCCTCGGTGCGTCTCCGCCTCTCCCGCTCTCCCCTCTGGGCTCCGGGCGACTTTTATTTTGTCGATTCCAGGCCACTTCCTGTGGGAGCGGGTCCGCCTGGGGGGGCTGTGTGCGTCCAGAGATGTGGGGGACGCGCTGGCGGAGGGGCTCGCCGCCCTCTCGGAGGAGGAGGAGGAGGTGGTGGGGGGGCGACCTTCATCCACAGGGAGGGACCTGGAGCCCCCCCATGACCTCTCACCTCTCCAGTCCAGACCCTTGGAGTTTCTCGCTGACTTCCTCCGACGGTGGGGCGAAGACGAAGACGGGGGCGGTTCACCAGGGCGGGGGGGCCTGGTGGACGCCCCCCCCCCGCCCCACCTTCCTCAGGAGGCTCTGGAGTGGAGGGGCGTGGTCGCCAGGGAGCTGCAGCACAGCGAGGGCGTCTACCAGCAGAGGCTGGGGGCGCTGCTGAAGGTACCAACCCCCCCCACCTGCGCCTTGGCCCCCCCTGGCCCCCCCCCCAGAGTGGGACATGTCTGGTGTCTGTCTCAGGTGTACCTGCAGCCTCTGACGGCAGCTCTGCGCTCGGGCAGGGCCATCCTCAGCTCCAACGACCTCCACGTCATCCTCGCTCCCGCCACCTCCCTCCTGGACATCAGCAGGTAGACACATCCATGGGGGGGGGTGAGCTGTGAGAGTGTGTGTGTGTGTGAGTGTGTGTGTGTGTGTGTGTGTGTGTGTGTGTGTGAGTGTGTGAGTGTGTGTGTGTTCTGAAATTTGCAACATACTGAAATCTGTATTTTACTATCAAAGTGAGGAAACTCTGGCTGGTCCAAAGCTTCAAAGGATGTTTGAGGGTCCAAGATATGTGTGTGTCTTTGTGTGTGCTGTGTGGTGTCATCGTGTGTGTGCGCGCGTGTGTTCTTAAATTTGTAACATACTGAAATCTGTATTTTACTATCAAAGTGAGGACATTCTGTCTGGTCCAAAGTTTCAAAGGATGTTTGAGGGTCCAGACCTGGTTCAAGGTTGAGGTCAGAACTGGGTTAGGAGTTATGAAGGTCCTCACAAAGATGGAAGTAAAAGGATATGTGTGTGTGTGTGTGTTGTGTGTTGTCATCGTGTGTGTGTGTGTGTGTCTCAGGGAGTTCCAGGAGGACCTGGAAGCCCGGCTCCAGCACTGGGGGGCCGAGCAGTGTGTCGGGGACGTGCTGATGAAGCTGTGCTCCAACCTGAGGGTCTACACCAACTACCTGAACAACTACAGCACGGCCGTCGCTGCCGTCGACAAGGTGGGCGGAGTCAGGACACCTGAGGACTCGGCCCAGGTGAGCTTGTGTTGTGTCTCATGTCTTTGTCCCTCAGTGCAGGGAAACCAAACCTCTGTTCCGGGCCTTCCTGAGGAGAACTGACCGGACCCTCTCCACACACATGCTCAGGTGCCCCGCCCACTCGCCTGTCCTCGCCGCATCTCCGTGGCGAGCGCGTGACGGGAACGGCGCCGTGCCCCTGTGAAGTCTGCAGGAGCTGCTGATGTGTCCGGCGTGGAGGGTGGACGAGTACGTGACCCTGCTGCAGGCCCTGAGCCTGCACACACACCCCCACCACCCCGACCACACACACCTGGCCTCCGCCCTCCACACGCTGATGACATTCAGAGGCTTTGTCCAGAAGGTTCGCTCTCTCACACACACGCACACACACACAGGTGTCACACACACAGGCGTCTCACACACACACTTATGATCCACCTTATTCTCTTGTAGCTGAAGAGAAACTCAGAGAGAGACGACCTGATGGAGGAGACGCAGAAGATGATCCAAGGCTGTCCGGTAAAAACACGCCCCCCCTCGAAGCTGTGTACACACTGTGTGATGCCTGTGTGTGTGTGTGTGTGTGTGTGTGTGTGTGTGTGTGTGTGTGGTGTGTGGTGTGTGTGTGTGTGTGTGTGTGTGTGTGTGTGTGTGTGTGTGTGTGTGTGTGTGTGTGAGATGCCTGTGTATATCTGTGTGTGTGTGTGAGATGCCTGTGTATATCTGTGTGTGTGTGTTTGTGAGATGCCTGTGTGTGCGTGTGATGCCTGTGTGTGTGTGTGTGTGCGTGTGTCTGATGCCTGTGTGCATGTGCGTGTGTCTGATGCCTGTGTGTGTGTGTGTGTGTGTGTGTGTGTGTGCAGCCCCTGAGGGGAGGGAACAGGCAGCTGATCCTGTCCCAGGATGCCGTTCTTCTCAGAAGTCTTGGCGAGCAGCTTCCAGACTCGCTCAGGTAACGAGGACCCCTCCCCCCGGACCGCCCCGCCCCCCCATCTGGACGTGAACCCCCTCTGACCCCCCCTCAGGGCCTACGAGCAGGTGGCCGACCTGGGCCTGTTCCTGTTCAACGACGTCCTGGTGCTGACCCGCCGGAGCCTCGGCCACGCCCCTTTCTCGCTGGCGTGCCGCAGCTCGCATGCCTTCCTGGGCTCGGTGGCCCTCGCCGGCCTGACGGTGCGGGAGGTCGCCCACACTCGCTGTGAGTCCCCCCCCACACACACACAATTCTGCCCCCCCCACGCGACCCTCACCACGTCTCCCTCCTCCCCGCAGACGTGAGCCACGCCTTCGTCCTGGACGGCCCCCGCCGGTCCTGGGTCTGCGCCACCGAGCGCGCGGAGGAGAGGGACTACTTCCTGTCCGCGCTGCGGTCCGCCGTGAGCTCCGCCCTGGCGCCAGGTCAGTGAGGGCGAGGAGCTGGGGTTCCCACCGTGCAGATTGCACGACTTATCTCACTCAGAAGTGAGTGAAAACTAACGTCTCCTTTAAAAAACGGGTTTTTGACAACACGAAAAGTGATATTTCAAACTTAACATTTATATGAAACGATTTACATCAACATAAAACAAGGCTTTGTTTTTGTGATTAACCTCCTCAGACCTGGAGTCCACACGTGTGGACATTAGATGTTGGGTCACCTGTCATATAAAAGCTCATTCTTCTTAGTGTGGGGCCAAATGTCCACATACATGGACCCATAAACATTATATTATTACACATTTAGATTGATTGTCCCTGTATGTGGACATCATTGTCCCTGTATGTGGACATCATTGTCCCTGTATGTGGACATCATTGACCCTGCATGTGGACATCATTGTCCCTGTATGTGGACATCATTGTCCCTGTATGTGGACATCATTGTCCCTGTATGTGGACATCATTGTCCCTGCATGTGGACATCATTGTCCCTGCATGTGGACATCATTGTCCCTGTATGTGGACATCATTGTCCCTGCATGTGGACATCATTGTCCCTGTATGTGGACATCATTGTCCCTGCATGTGGACATCATTGTCCCTGTATGTGGACATCATTGTCCCTGTTTGTGGACATCATTTTCCCCAAAAAACACTTGTTTCAAAATATTGTTGAAACATGATTCTCAGTCTTTCCACTTATCAGGTCCAATAATCCTAAATAGCAAAGACAAATTAACCCTTTAAAACCATTTGTATCGTATTTGATACGCGAGTTTCTGAGACGTCTCTTCTTTCAACATGATCAACACTTTCCATAAAAACCTGTCGTACACGACCTGATACGTTCTTGTGTCTGAAGTTAACACAGTCGTGAGCTAAAAGTTGCCAAAATCGCCCGATGTGTCGTACGTGATGCAAAAAAAATGTCATAAACAAAATGATATGGCAAAAAAAAAATTGGGATTTTGTTAAAAGGTTCAATAAACATCTAATTTCCAAAAAATTAGACTTTTTTGATGTCTCAGGCTTTATAGGGTTAAGAATGTATATCAGAAAAGAGCTCGGGTCTTAGGAGGTTAAAATTAATAAATTAGAAGCTGAGGAGTGAAATCTTCTAGATATTCGGGCGCGTTTCCTGATTTTCAGGTACAAAAAGATCTTTATTGATAACCAAAAATGACAAAAATATCACAAAGATCAACACTATCGACCTAAGCTGTACCACTATGTACATTATAGCAACGTATTTAAAAAACACAGGTTTAAACGTTAAAGAGCTCCCTCTGGGGGGGCGGGGCCTCCACCTACGTTTTCTTTTTAAACCTAACACACATTTACACGTCGATCACACACAAACCTGCCCTATTCCGCCACCGCGCGGCAGATCATCCCTCAGATTATGGCTCAGATTATGGCGCGGGTGTCACAGCCTGCGGTTCACCAGGTGAGGGTTGTTGTTGGGCAGCGGCTGTTCCCTCGCCACCGCCGCCGCCGCCGGGCCGCCTTTGCCCTGGGGGGCACCCGGGGGGCCGTTCGTCGCCTTCTGGGAGCTGCAGCCCTTCGGTTTGGGGATTCTGGTGGGTCCAGGTCTTCGGAATGCTTCTAGAGGGATCTGAGGGAGACCGGAACAGATTTTAGTGCTTCTGGGTCCAGAAGAGAACAGCGGTTCTGGTGCAGCACCGCTTATGACCGCTAGATGGAGCGAAATCTGTTTAGTAGGCACGTCCTGCTGGCTTGAACTGGTTTTTATTCTTATTTCTGCAGACACAAAAACATTTCTTTTCCTCCGGAATATCTTTATTTTTAATTGCTTTGTTTGTTTTGGTTTTATTGTGTTTCACAATGTCCACAAAGGATCTGTTCTGTATTACTGAAATCATGACTACTACAGCACGGCTCACTTGCTTTTGATAATAATATAAGCATATCCAATAATAATGAGTATATTTAACAACATAATTATAACAATCCAAACTCTCCTATTGAGATCTCATTGTGCACTCAATGACAATAAAGGGCAAGTCAAATCAAACCATTCCAGGAAAACCATCACACAATTGGGTAATTTTAATCAAGTAAAGTCGGTTTTTAACAACTAATAACAATAATCTAATTAAATGGCCGCTCTCCTCACTGATGGTAGATCTTTTTCTTGCTGTTTTATGCTGTTTTTTGGCCCCCGCAAAAGGAAATCCAACGTTAGTTAAACCGATCACCTCACAATCAGCGCGTTTACGTGCCGCGCGGCGGGCCACCAGGTCAGGCCCCCATACAGTAGAGAGTGTATCCTGTTTACAGGAACCCTGAAGATGTTTCCACTGGGTAACCGTGGCGACCGCTCGTCATTCTCCTGCGGAGCTTTATTCTGGGCGCACGAGCGCTGTGACCCGATAGGAGCAATTATCCAAAATACTCTGTGCGTGCAACCACAGTCACCATCCCATAATACGGCACAAACGCAGGATTCGGTAAAAGTCTCGTTACCACACGACCAAAATACTGAGCCTTGTTTGAGAATTAAACTTAAATATGAACAAAGCAAAACAAACCCCGTGACCCTGAGCTTGTACACGAGGACCTCTTAGAAGTTTGAAGTTTTAACCAAAAAAGCTTAACTCAGTTATTCTTCAATCATTGTTAATGAAAGAATTTCTATTTTTTGCTATCAAAAGCTAAATTTTGTCTTGAAAATGCTTTGCCCACGACTTTAAATTAGCAGAAATTCGGAACAAAACAAAACAAAACCCAAGTTCTAGTTTAAATTGTGTCACTTTTGTCCTATTTTCGGTGTGAAGACGTCATTTTCTGAGTCATGTCAGAGTTGGTGTGACGGTAAAATGATGTCTGAAGCTCAACAAGAACCAAACTTTTCCCCCCACGTACGCCTGCGCGCGTGCACGTTTGGACCTTAATTCTGGGTTCTAGTCCTTCTCTGTACAGGTGACCCGCCCTGGCCGTGGCCCGGGCGGTTGTTCCGACGCGCGAGCGGGCTGTAAAGTCGTGTGTGCTGCTTTTTTTTTTTTTTTTTGGAGCATCGGCGCTGCAGCAGGAGTTCATCTAAGTGCTTCCTCTGCAGGCCCGGCTGTTGCCATAGTAACCAAACACGGGGTTTGTTTTGGTGTGAGAGAGACTTTCAGCCCCGACCCGTCTCACGCGCTGATCTGCAGCCTTTTGTTTGGAGGCTTTTACGGGTTTGCTGCGCCCGTCGGTCAAGGTGGGCAAATTCCTCCGCGATCGTTATCGCTGGAGGAAATCCGCCCGGCTGTCTGGCACGCCAGGCACTTAATGGAGCGGATTCGCACCAGCAGCAGTGAAAACAACAAAAAAAAAACCATTACAGTGCTTGTTGTTTCTGACGCTTTGGCCGAAAACACGCTGCTCGTAAAACACAACGGGGCCTTCCTCTTACAGAAAAGTCGACAAAAGGTGCGAATAAAGTTCAAAGAAAAACAGTCAGACATCAAAGCCAAGAATCTGCTTCAGTTTTACTTGTTTTGTTTTGGATTTGTAACTTTTATTTTGGAACAGATAAAAAAGACGGAATGTAATATATCTCGTAATTTTTCTCGTAAGTTTGTGCCCCCTTTTACATTACAAATGTTTTCTTTGATGTCTTTTGATGTAGCCTTTTACAATTATATTTGTTTTTTTAACAAGTTTTTGATTTCATATAATCATTTAATATGCTTCCTCTCTCTCCCTTCAAACTTTGACTTTTTTATTTAGTTCCTGTCGGTCAGAAGTTTCTTTTGTGTCATTTTTACGAGGTTTTCCTGCTAACATCTTTTGTTCTTTAATGTTTGACCTTTGATGTTTGACCTTTGATGTTAACTCCAACTCCTCCCCCAAATAAACGCTCTCGTTGATGTCTGCACTTGAGGTCTTGTTTTCTCAGCCTAAATTCTATAAAAAAAAGTCGCGCTTGGCTCCGCGATGTCGGAGTTTTTCCAAGTTTTTGTCCTGGAAGTGTGACTTCACGCTCCAGCTGTCCTCTTTTATTCCTAAATGACACTAATACACACTTGGAAGCATCACTGCTGGCTTCTCCCCCCGGGCCGCCAGCGCGTCATGCGATCCCGGTTTCACCCGGAATTGGCATTCCCAGAAGCCTCGGGCTCAGCCGTCTGGGTCTGACGGTGAGTCGGGGAGGACTCCAGGTTTCAGCTGCCGTCTCGGGGCCTCGCTCGCATGAATAGCATCTTGTTTAGCGTCTGCATCAGCTCATCATCACCCGCACAGCTGCGCTGCTTCAGACTCATCCGGCTTCACGCTCCGTTGAATCACCCTCTTGTCTCGCGCGCGTGTGTGTGTGTGTGTGTGTTTGCGTGTGTTGTTGTGCGCCGTCTGAGGGCTCCCAGACCTGCTGCCCTGATACCTGCGGCCGAGATCGCATTTAATTAGCCTGCGCTGGTTGACTCCGCTGGCTCGTCTGTCGCAGCCGCCGCCTTTTTGGACTTCATTTGTCAGCGAGACCTTGCTCGTATTCCCGTCCTGGGCGATATCGTGAGTCAGACAGTCGCCATGTGATGATTAAAGGCGCTAAATGATTCGTCATGTTCAGATTTATTGAGGTAACACCAGCAACAGCCCCGGCGTGTTTTGGAAAGTGTTGCTGCGGGATGAGTGACGTTAATAAACGTCGAGCAGCAGATAATCCTCCCACATCCTCCCCGCTGGATCCTCTCCCTTCCTCTCCCACATCCCTCCCGTTCCGCTCCTTCGCCCTCCGTCCGCCCGCCGACGTGCCCCGACCCCTCTCCCAAATTTAATTTAGGCAAATTGTAGCACGAATGCGGTAACGTTTCCACTGCGGCCGCACGGAACCACATGTGGAGGAATGCATATTCATGGGGGAACCTTTGTTCTCGCGCCGATGCGTCATTTTAGCGGACGTGATTCATGGGAGAAGAAAAACTGAAGTATGTTTTGGCTTTTTGAGAGCGATACTTCTGCTGAGCGACCACCGAGTTTACGCGTTCAGCTCGGCCTTTGTCCCGTCGTTCCAGAGGGGCTTTACCGCGTTTACTGTTTGTTTCCTGGGATTCAAACTTCGGTGACAGCTTTCTTTTTTCGTTGCGCCGCTTTAGACCAAGTTAAAACTCAGAATTTGCAGTTTTGCTCAGATTAACCTCGTTATTGACAATAGCTTTATGGTTCCGCTTTGATCTTTCAATTCTGAAGAGGAGCTAAGAGATCAAAGGTGTCTTGGAGACCTACCGAGTCAGGCTACATGCTCATTGGGGGGTCTTTGTTGAGCTCAAACACGTTAAAAAAAAAAGTCACTCTGCATGCATCAAGAGTCAAACCAAACAATAACTTTTCACTTTCAGTGTTTTTTCTTTGTTTTACTCACTTTTTTTTTGTTACATTCAAAAAAAACATGCTGGATGAAGCGAATCAGTGGAACTCGAGCATGAATAAAGACACAAACATTTCTGCACACTTGAATTATCAGAAAAACAAAAGGTGATAGTTGGAGGTGTTGGACGAAGTAAAAAATAAAAACAAAATCACGATACATCAGTGTGAATGGTCTGACTACATGGCTAAATGGCCACTGAGTACGTTACAGTAAGTGCACATACGGCAAAAAAAAACAAAAAACAAAAACCCCGGTGTTACGTCAAGTTAAATCAAACATTCTCTCCATGCAGGCAAACAATGTGGTCACAAGCAAAAAGCTCTAGAGCTCCTAAATCAAGTCCAGACAGACACGTACATCTACAAGGGCACGCTGGGCTCGAGGGTCGAGGTCGGGTCTGACGGGCTGATGGGGGGATGGCTGATGGGATGGAGGGGGGGGTTTGGGGGTTATGGGATCAGTTGTAGGCGTTACTTACTGTAATCTGCGAGGGTCTTTGGACTGGGGTGGAGGTGGGCTTAATCATGATGCTGCTGGTGATCTTGTTGTGGGCTCTGGCCGTCGAAGTGCTGCAGTTGGCGAGCGCCTGAGTCCGTTGCTCCGACAGGCCAGGGGCGTGGCCTGGGCTCGGGGCGCCGATGTTCTGGATGAAGGGGCTCCCTAAGTGAATGTGGATCTTGTTGTCCTCCGTGGTGATGACATTCGGGCCAGAGCTGTTGGACCTCTGGACCTGCCAGCTGGACTGCCTTTCGGGGCTGACGCGGAAGACGGCGTGCCCGCCGACCACCTCTACCTGCTCGGAGGAGAGGGCGCGGTCGGGGGTGCCCGTTGTGACCGACACTATCTGTATGGGCGACATGGCTCTGTCTGGGGTGACGGACCCGGAGGAGTCCGGGGTCAGCGCCCTGGAGTAGGCAGTCACGGCGAAGGGTGACAAGGCCCGGTCCGGAGAGCACGGCTCCTCCGACATGGGGGAACCTTTGGATTTGATCGTTGGGGACACGGACTTAGCGGTGGGGGATATGGAGGCGTTCTGGATGATGGTGATCCTCTGTTTGGGCGGGCCTCCGCTCGTGGGTATGACGGCCGTACTGGTGAACGACGGCGCGTTTTCTGTGGTCGGGCTGGTGATCTCCAGCGTGGCCGTGTTGTGTCCGTGGTCGGGGGTCACCTTGATGTGCAGCGGCTGACCGGGGCTGTGGGTCAGGACCACGTCGCCAGGCTGAACGTGGTTGCCGTTCTGCCGGGTTTGCACCTTCCCGTTGATCTGATGGGGGGCGTCCTTGCTCCTGAAGAAGGGCACGCGCGCCCTCCTCATGTTGTTCAGGTTGTTGACGTTGTTGAGCAGGGAGGAGCTGCACTTGGCCAGCTGGAGCTCGTTGCTGTAGTTTGTGTTGTCGTCCGGGTCACCCTCTTCGTACAGTTTCCCGTTGACCACAGCGCGCTCCAGCGGCACAATCGCCTTGCAGTTGGGAGACACGAGGTCGAGCGGCTCCGTCTGGACCTCCTTGGTGGAAACGTGGAGGTCCGAGAAGCGTCTGCCGTTCATGCCAGGGCGGAGGCTTTTGCTGAAGCGCCGGTATCTCTCCAGCTCCCTGGTCAGGGTCTCCATCTCCCTGGCCAGCTCCTTGTTCCGGACCTCCTGCTGGGTCAGTTTTCTTTGCAGCGTGGAGTGGTCGGTTTTCATTCGGCAGATGGATTCCTCCGTCCCCATGTATTCGTGGATCTTCTCTTTCAGAGCCTGGACCTCTCTGCTCAGATGACTGGACTTTGCCTCCTCCTCCTTCAGGCGCTTATAAAGCACGTGTTCCTGGTTGCACTCTTTCTTCTCTGCCAGTTGGTACTTTGAAAGTTCCCTCTTGGACACCTCCAGCTCAGCCATTAAGGCTTTGGCCTTCTCCTGCTCAGTGCTGAATCTTTTCTCCAGTGACTCAAACTCCTCTGGTTTTAGGAGGTCACCTTCTACCACCTTCATGTCCTTCAGTTTGCGCCTGAGGTGCTCGACCTCCTGCGTCAGATCCTTTACTTTGTTGTCCTCCTGGTTGTAGCTCTCTTTGGCTTTGCTCCTCAAATGTTCTCTTTCGATGTTCTCCAGCGATTGCATCCTTTTCTTCATCAAACTGATCTTGGACTCCAGGTCATTGTTCTTTTCCTCCTCGTCCGTCAACTTGACATTCAGGTCGTCCTTCTCCTTTAGAACGCTACGCATTTTCTCCTCCAGCTCCGCCTTCGATTTCAGCGCCTTCTTGCTCTCCTCGATTAGCTTCTCGGTGACCGACGTGACTTTCTCCTGCTCTGCCTGAAGTTTCCCAGTGCTGCTCTGCACCTTGTTCTCCATCTGCTTCAGCTTCTCTGCCATCGCTTTCCTCTCGTCCACCAGCATGACCGTCAGAGTCTTTAACTTCGTCAGGTCTTCCTTCAGCACCAGCTCCGTCTTTCCCAGTTGGCTTTCAGCGGCTTCCAGTTCCCTGACTCTGACCTTCAAGACCTCCAGCTCGCTGCTCAGCACCTTCGAAACCATCCTCTCCTTCTCAAGGTTGCTTTTGAGGGAACCGCATTCCTGTTTGCTCTTGCTGAACGCGTCCTCCAGCTTCTCCATGTCCATGATTCTGTGGTTCAGTTTATCGACCTCGACCTTCAGGCCCTGGCTTTGACCCGCCTCTTTCTCCAGTTTCTTGTTGAGGTCCCTGCAGTGGTCCTCCATCCGGATCAGCTCTTCATCCTTTCCCTCCATTTCAAGTACTCTTTTCCGCAGCTCCTCCAGCTCAGACATGAGGCTGGAATTCCCGCACTCGCCCCGGCTGATTTTATCCCTCAGCTCGTGGAGCTCCTCCTCGGCCCTCCGTAAGGTCTTGTTGGTCTCCTCCAGCTCGTCGAGCTGCCGGCTGAGGGCGGACAGCCTCTGGCGCAGCTGCCTGTTTTGGGCGTCCTCGCCGCTCAGCTTGGCGGTCATCGCCTCTTGTTCCTGATGGTGTCGAGCGGTGTGGTCGCGCAGTTCAGCCTCCAGGCGGACAACCTTCTGCTCCTCCTCCTGCAGGCGGGCATTCGCGGAGCTCAGCTCCTCCTGGGCCTGCGAGGCGGCGGCACTCGCTTCCTGGACCTTCGCCGTTTGCTGCTTGAGCTGCTCTGCGAGGCGCTGCTGCTCATCCACGACCAGCAGCGCAAAGGACTTGAGTTTGGTCAGCTCCTCCTTCAGGGCCGCGACCTTCTTGTCGTTCTCCTCCTCCTTCCTCTCTTGGTAGGCCTTTTCCTGGTCAATCAGCAGCTTCAGTCTGCAGAGAACAAAACACCACCGTGAAAAACAACGATTGGATCATCTCTGGAATTCTTAAGGAACGAATCTTTTGATAAAAGTCCCAAAACATCAACATGTTGTAACTAAAACAACTTTACTGAGTTTCTTCTTCCGCCGTTTTGTGTGAAAGCACCGATCCCCCATCCTGTCCCACCCACGACACTCTGACTTGGAGGCGAGCTACACGTTCAATGTCACGGAAAATTCACCGCATCATAAAATCGGGACTCAAGCTCGACCTGAACGACCGGAGTTTGAACCGACGAGTCTCTGCGGGTTCCCGGGTTCGTCCTCTTCCGCCGGGGTCGGGCTACAAAGGCGTATTGTCGAGGACGTTGGAGGCGTCCCGCTCAGGCCCGCTTCGCTGCGACAAAGCGCCCGCAGCTCCCGAGGGGGGGGTGCATGTTACGACTGCCGCCAGGCATTTCCACCCAGATGGCCTGGCATCCAGCGTCCCAATAATTAAGGGGTTCCTCAACCACCAACCCTCCACCAGCCCCCCTATTTTCTTATATATTTAGAGGAATTCCCCCAGCTTCTGCAATTACAGCCCCGCAGAGTTTACAGAAACCCCCCACCCCCCCCTACACACACATGCAAACACGCGCCCGGAGATCATAGATTCCGCACGCAGGCCTCAGTTGTGGGCGATGATGTAAGAGCGGTCGGGCGGGGGGGGGCTCCTTTCATCAGGAGCTGCTGGAGGGGGGGGGGGCAACACCAAACCAAACAGCAGGCAGGTTGTCAGGAAGACAAGAGGAGAAGTGAGAGTTGCTGAAAGTTAATTTAACGAGTTTGAGGAACTTGTCAGGAAGTTTATCTGAATCTTTGACTCCTCTGATCCCGTCAGTGCTGTGATGTCATCAGCCAAAGAACCCCCCCCCGTTATACACCGGACTCTCGCCGCCCAACACAGGTCGGTGGAATCGGTTGTTTCCAGTCCTGCATCCCGGGAACGCACAATTCTGATCCTGCTCCACGTTTCTGTCATCAAGGAACCTCGGCTGGCTGCTGTGTGCGAAGCCAGGGGGTTCGTGCCCCGTCGACCTTTGCCCCCCCCCCACAAGACCGCAATGAGCCACGAACAAAGCTCCACGTTAACTCCAGCGACGGGCTTCCCCTTCGCTCCGTGTGGCTCCCGCAGCTGGAAACTGTGGCTCACCTCCCTTAATTCAGGGCCCGTTGCGCTGTTTCCTAACCGCACGCCAGCAGGTCACGCACCCCAAGGCCAACACGTCCACCTCGGCGGGGGGGGCTGCGCTTAGAGTCAAGGCAGAGAGAGATCGGCCCCCAGAGAGCGATCCACACGCGTAAAATACGAATTTATGAACTTCCTGCTGGAGCGGCTTAAAGGAGCCGTCTGCTCCAAGAACATCGGCCCAAAGGACCCCTAGAGTTCAGGACCCCCCCCCGACTCCGTCATGTGAGTTAGTGCAGATTAGCGGTTTTTCAGATTAACATTTCTCACCAGAATATAAACTTCCCTGGAGGAGCCAGGGGCTGCTGACCTCGGAATCCTGAAGCAAATGTTAATGTTCCGCACGTCCGTAAATCAGTTCACGCTGGATTTGAGATGATGTTGAGGAATTCCTGCAGAGCGGGCTTGAGCGCTGAGAGCCGCGAGGAGTCGGGAGAGCATCGAGGGGCAGGCGGACACCCGCCAGGCTCCCGCTGCAGTCGGGAACCCTCGGAATACGCACCGATTTCACGCTCCAGAGGAGGTGAAAGTCCAGGAGTAGACCGAGTTTTAGAGGAGGAACGGGTCCGGGCATCACATGACGCTGCCTCCCCGACCTCAGCAGAGCACTCAAAGTTCATGGCACCCTCCCCCCCCCCTCTCCACCCCAGAGTCGTCCCTACCTGTGCCAGAGACTCTCCCGGCTTCGGGACGGCTGAAACTCTTCCACGGCGCGCGCCTCGCTCTCTGAGCGGAGCTGTGGGCATTCCTGAGTCAGACCAAACAATGAGGGATGTGCTCGCTGCCCTGGGACCATTACATCATCAGCATGACCTTATATGGAGCTCTGCGATGCAACGGGGGTGTGCTCGCAACGCGCACATGTGCAACCCTGTGGCGTGTGCGCACATCGGAGCACCGCTGAAAAGTGTGTGGGGGGGTAAAGGTGGGGGTGGGGGGGGGTCTGCACGTCTGTAACGTGTGAAATATTTGGCCCGTCTGTCACGGCTGCTGAGGAAGGGCAGGAGGTGAGGAGAGACGGCGAGTTCCAGTTACACCACTTCCTCCTGGCTCTCGTCAACATGGGGGGGGGGGGCGGGGAAGGAGGAGGTGGGGGGGTCGGTTAATAAGATATCCGTGGATGAGGGTTTGTGGATGTTGAGAGAGCACTAACGTGCACCTTTGACTTGCCAGACCCGCGTCTACGTCCCCAGATGTGGCCCCAGATGCTCGCACCTGGTCGCCCGTCGAGGCCCCGTCTGTTTCTCGTTAGACATGAAGAAGAGCGGCCGGCGAGACATCGTTTTCCTCGGGCGACCGTGAAGTTCACACTTCGCCCGTGCCGGCCCTGACGTCACGCTCGGCTAAAGCCCCCCCCCTTACATAACGCACATGTGTGCGGACGCTGTGCGTATTTCTCACCGAGGTGCCGGTGTAAGACAAAAACGTGCGAATGTTTTCCCTCTTCCTGCCCCCCCCCAACCCCCCAACCCCCCGAACCCCCCCACCCCAGAGGCCTGCTGCCTGTTTTGTGTTAAAGTCGGGACGGGAGAGGATCGCCATCGACGCCTCTGTTGGAAAAAGCGTCCCCCCCCCTCTGACGGGCCAGAACTTGAGCCCCCCCCACCCCCCACGAAAGCGCTCGTCAATTGCGCGACAATGTCGACATCGGTTGTCGGGACGCGCTGAAGTCATCGTGCGCTCTAATTGGTTCCACCAGGTCGACGGGATGACAGGGACCGGGGCGAGGAATGAGCGATGTCATGCCTCCACAATGGCTGAGCTCACTGTTAGTAAATGTTTTGATGAGCGCCAAACACGCCGAGGTTACGCCGGTTTGAGCGCGGCGTAAACATCCGGACGCCGGGGCGACCCCCCCCCCACCGAGGCCCTTGCAGCTCTGAGGTCATCCGCAAACCTGCGGCCTGACTGAGAAGAAAATGAGGCAATCACTGATGTCTCGATCAAAACGAACTTCCTGGGCGAAGCGGCGTTTAACGTTATGGCCCACGACCCCCCCCGACCCACCGCAGGGGCCGACGCAAACGTTGGCGAGGGTTCGGTGAACATCACATCTGGGTCAGGGGGGCCGCGAGGATGAGCATCCGGGAGAAAGAGCTCGCCAACTCTGACGGGCTTTTTCCGGGAACTTGCGTCGTTGACGGTAAAAAAGCGAAAAACCCGAAGTCGGTTTCCGACGTCGTCTACGGTCCTGAGCGGTGATGCGCCCCCCCCGACCCCCCCTTCCTCGCAGCAAACAGTTTGTCCTCGGCACAAACAGTTTGGTCATCCAGAATTAGATTCTATTCCTGGATGCGGACCTCGCCGAGCAGATGTTGCCAATCAAACGAGGTCGGGCCACACAAACACGCTCCCGGCGACTTCTGCCAGATGACAAATCGAGCGGAGGTGAGGGCGCGTTATGTAACCTCCACCGCGCTGACGGCGAGCGCAGGAATGTGGCCCTCTCGGGGTTTAGGGCGAGCGGTTGGGTCCCAGAGCGGGGAGTCGCGGCCTCCTTGAAAGGAATTCCAGATAAGGGAATATCAGATCGGATGGCGGATTCCTCGGTTGCGCTAAAGAGCGGATCTGAGACGATGACCCGGCTTTAAAACCCCGACAAGAAAACAAGCTTAGAGAGCGCCGCTCTGGCCTGCGGTTTCCATGCCTACCGTGTAATTGCAAAGTTTCCAGTTTGACTTTGACTGGCAACCTGAGGTTCCATCATCCTCTCCCACAACACATCGGATCCTCTATTTTTAATGTTCCAGCTGGCGAGGTTAGTCCGGGGTATCTTAGCATGCGTAGTCGCTCGCACATGCTGATTCAGGCTTCAGCACTTTTAACTCGTAGCCCAGACGAATAGCCCCAAAGTCAACGTGTGACCCAGACTTATCCTAGACCCACCAAGTCTGCATGTGATCCAGACTTATCCTAGACCCACGAGGTCTGCATGTGATCCAGACTTATCCTAGACCCACGAGGTCTGCATGTGACCCAGACTTATCCTAGACCCACGAGGTCTGCTTGTGACCCAGACTTATCCTAGACCCACGAGGTCTGCTTGTGACCCAGACTTATCCTAGGCCCACGAGGTCTGCTTGTGACCCAGACTTATCCTAGACCCACGAGGTCTGCATGTGACCCAGACTTATCCTAGACCCACGAGGTCTGCATGTGACCCAGACTTATCCTAGACCCACGAGGTCTGCATGTGACCCAGACTTATCCTAGACCCACCAAGTCAATGTGTGACCCAGACTTATCCTAGACCCACCAAGTCAATGTGTGACCCAGACTTATCCTAGACCCACCAAGTCTGCATGTGACCCAGACTTATCCTAGACCCACGAGGTCTGCATGTGACCCAGACTTATCCTAGACCCACGAGGTCTGCTTGTGACCCAGACTTATCCTAGACCCACGAGGTCTGCTTGTGACCCAGACTTATCCTAGACCCACGAGGTCTGCATGTGACCCAGACTTATCCTAGACCCACAAAGTCAACTTATGACCCAGACTTATCCTAGACCCACCAAGTCAATGTGTGACCCAGACTTATCCTAGACCCACGAGGTCTGCATGTGACCCAGACTTATCCTAGACCCACAAAGTCAACTTGTGACCCAGACTTATCCTAGACCCACCAAGTCAATGTGTGACCCAGACTTATCCTAGACCCACAAAGTCAACTTGTGACCCAGACTTATCCTAGACCCACCAAGTCTGCATGTGACCCAGACTTATCCTAGACCCACGAGGTCTGCATGTGACCCAGACTTATCCTAGACCCACCAAGTCAATGTGTGACCCAGACTTATCCTAGACCCACCAAGTCTGCATGTGACCCAGACTTATCCTAGACCCACGAGGTCTGCATGTGACCCAGACTTATCCTAGACCCACCAAGTCAATGTGTGACCCAGACTTATCCTAGACCCACCAAGTCAATGTGTGACCCAGACTTATCCTAGACCCACCAAGTCAATGTGTGACCCAGACTTATCCTAGACCCACCAAGTCTGCATGTGACCCAGACTTATCCTAGACCCACGAGGTCTGCATGTGACCCAGACTTATCCTAGACCCACGAGGTCTGCTTGTGACCCAGACTTATCCTAGACCCACGAGGTCTGCATGTGACCCAGACTTATCCTAGACCCACGAGGTCTGCTTGTGACCCAGACTTATCCTAGACCCACGAGGTCTGCATGTGACCCAGACTTATCCTAGACCCACCAAGTCTGCATGTGTGTCTTATTTATATCATCAGTATTTCAACATCGTCTGACTTCTTTACGAGTGAATCGGGATTCACCGAAAAGGGAAAATGACAAAAAGATGAGGACCTCGCAGACAAACAGCAGTTTGGCAATAAGATGGAAAAATCTGATCAGGCTTGACGTGTTTAATTCAGTTTAGCTGGAAACGTTTCCTACGCAGGGACGTCTGCAGGTTCCGGGGGCGATGATGTCACCGATTGACGTCAGGCTGACGGTTTCCGTGGCAGCGGGATGAAAAAGGCGCCCGCGGACGGGCCCGGACGCGGCGCGGATCCGATCAGCTGCGGGAGAAACAAGCAGGGCCGCTGCAGACGGCAGCCGGGGCCCGGCCCCCCCCCCCCCCGTCTGCCCGGGGGCTGATTACCTGACATGCATGACATCACCGGCCTGTAATCAGATCCATATGCCCCCCCTCCCCCCTCCTCCCCCCTTCCTCCCCCCTCTGCTGGAATTCCTTCCCTCTTTTTTTTTAATCCACCACTACTTTGTCTCCACATTCCTCTCTCTCTCTTTCTCTTTGTCCGTCTACTGTCCCCCTCTTGTCCGTCCGTCCGTCCGTCGCCCCTCGTGCGCCCGTTCTTCGCCCTCCACCGTCCTCGCCATCGTCTGCTTTAGAGCGAAACGCCGCTTCTGAGTCGGGGGCAGAACTCATCGATAAACCTGATCATAGGTGAGGTCAGGGCATTGAGCAGGATTCTGCCTTTGATCTTGTGTAGCTGTGATCCGGAGAAGTCGATTTTCGGTTTTGTTTTTTCCCCGCCGACACGCGTCAGCGTCTACCGCTTCCCTTCGCCGATGCGCTCGACATAGCCGATGGCTGACGTCGGAGAGGAGGCGCGCACGTGCGTCTCCACGAGCCGCCGAGGCTCAACTCCGCTACGCAAACAAGCCGCCGTCGGCCTGCGCGGGCGTGCGGGAGCAGGACGGCACCTCGCCGACGGGACGGCGGCGGCGGCGGCGGCTCCTCGAGGACGGCGTTCCCTTCGAGACTCCCGCAGCGCGGAAGATTAGAGGCGGGAATTCAGCTCACAGCTTAACGCTGCTGGGCCGGGCCTCTAATTTAGACACTGACAAATACACACTTGTGATGTGTGTGTGTGTGTGTGTGTGTGTGTGTGTGTGTGTGTGTGTGTGTGTGTGTGTGTGTGAGGCCACTGTACAGCTGACAACCATTACCCCCGCCGTGCGGGGCTTTGATGTAACTCTGCAACACTCAAGGCGGGACTTCCGATTGTTGTTTGCGCAGACGTGTTGGATTAACTTCGCCCGCCCCCTCGAGACGGCGGACCCCCCCCAGGAACGACCGCCGACTGAAGCAGCCGCGCCGACACGCCCACAACACCTGACGGGGGCGGAGCTTCGCCGGAAGGCCGCCTCACAACAATCCCCGTGCGTCCGAAGAGTCGCCCTGCGGTCGGGATTCGAAGGGCGATCTGAAAACGACAAACGCGCTTCCCAATTCGACGCCCTAAGCCCCGCCTCCTCAGGCCACATCTTCGGTGTCCGGCCTCTTCGGCGTGAGCGGCTGGATCGTCGGGAATCCCGCCCGCCTGACTTATCCGCAAATACCAGCCGACATCTTTAAACACAGGAAATGAGTTTCCTAATCTGTCCCGTTCCGTTTCGCAACTGCGGTCGGGCCCGAGAGCGTGATGTCATCACGCGGTCATTCGGAGCGTGGGAAGAGCGTCCGACGCTGGACGAGCGCGGACGTTGATTTCATCGTTAAGAGACGGTCCGTTTAACCGTTCCTCGCTTGTTTTTGGGTTTCGGGTTTCCAGCTCCTTTCCTCGGACCGCTGAGCTTCTCCGCGGGGGGTCGGGGGGGTCTGGCTGCTTTTCCGACTCTGCATCAATCCCGTTTTCTCCGGGAGTCCCGGCGGTTTTACAAACCGAAAAAAAAATAATCCTGGAACGCCCTCTTCACCTTTGCTGATATTCGCCTCGCTCGTGTTCGCCTCCAGAACTGAAGTCGATATTGGATCTTGTTATCCGAGCGATGTCGTAACGCTCTCCGCGGACGCCCGCGTTTGTTTACCGTGGAAGAGCTCCTTCTGATTTCTGTTCTTTGTCTCCTTAAAGCGAGAAAAAAAAAACGTTTAACGGTTTCAGCCGGGACGGTTCCCGTCGCCCGCCCCCGGCGCTCCGGGTTTTCCAGAGGGCCTCGGATAGCGGAATGACTCTCACGTGGGGAGGTCGCGGCCGTTAAGTGCTTTCGCGTTCCGGCTCATCAAGCAATTAGGAGCAGCGCGAGCGTTCCCGAGGAACATCAGGGCCGCTTTTCCCGACTTTGGGAAGTGGATCCGAGGTCAGCGAGACGGCGTTGGAACGGCGGAGAGCGCAGATGGACGTCAGAGGTCCTCTGGGCGTCTGCGGCGAGGGCCGGCTGAGGACCCCCCCGAACGAGTCCTCCGCAGTTTAAACACGATATTCCCACGTTGCAGCTCCGAGGTTGACTAAAGCAGATCTGATCTGTTGATCATTCCCGACGAGATTTGATGTTTCAGCAGGTTTGATAACTACCCCCCCTCCACACACACACACACACACACACACACACACACACTCACATACACACACACTCACACACACACACACTCAATCCTCCTCCTCTCTGTCCCGTCTTCATCTTCTGCCCCTCCCTTCATCTCATCTTAGTACCTCTCAGTGTTTCCATCCTCATTATCAGCACCCCCCACACACACACACACACACACACACACACACACACACACACACACACACACACTGCGGTGTGCTTAGGAAGAATGTAAATGATAGTGATTCAGGATGGGAGGGGTGTGACCCTGGAATTTACTTCGACAAGAGCTGTACGTGTGAGGGAGAGTGTGAGTGTGGGTGTGTGAGAGTGTCTGTGGGAGTGTGTTTGTGTGTGTGTGTATATGTGTCTGACAGTGTGTGTGGGTGTGGGAGGGTGACATCACTTCCCTCCCAGTGTGCTCACTTCCTGTACAGACTTGCAGCCAGTTCCCTAAAACAAGGCTCGCTCACATGTCCTTGTGTTTTATCGTGAAGCTTCAGTCTGGGGGGGTGGGGGTTGAGGGGGGGTAAGGGGGCGGGGCTTCACCCTACAGGCTTGCTATCAGCTGCTGAGGGACGCTGAACTCATGTCGTTTTTTTTATCGTAGATGATTCGCAGCACGAGCTTTACACTGTCTCGCCATGTCATGTGACCTCTCAGAGGCAGAGGGGGGGCGCGCTCGCCGCGTCTGAGCGGAGGGTGATGTCACCGTCTGGTCTCACCTCGGTGACTGAGCGCAACAGCTGGCCCACATCTGGCCCAGGTCCGTGGGGGGGGGAGGGCTACGAGGTTCCCCTTTTGTCCCGCGCTGATGAAGATGGATGGAGGGCCCCGTCTTCCTTCAGGGCGCCGCTCTTCGGGGGCGCGTTAACGGTTTTAAACGTCGGGCCACGGCGGTCCAGTGGGAAAGATCGCGGAATCATCTGTCGCCGCCAAGACGGAATCTTTTCCCTCTCCGGGGAGTGACCTCGGCTTATCAGATCCAGGACCCCGCGAGCGCTTAAGGTGCCGGCCGGAGATCGGGTCGGGACCGCCGGAGGGCGACTGCGGGCACCGGAGGGTTAACAAGAGTTTTCCGAAAGTTGGCAGGAGAGCCTGAGAACATCGGGCTCGTCTGACTCGGCGATCCGCGGATCCCTAACGTGTGATTCAGCTGTTACGTCCGATCGGGGAGATTACCGCTGCATTTTTCTCGACGCATTAATTTCCAAGTCTCTCTCGCAAACGTACCCCGGAGGGAACGCCGACGTCTCCGACTCCCTGACGGAAACCCTACTCGAGTAGCCGGGGATTAGGGGTGGCTCAATCTCCCGGAGTTACTCACCCCCCCCGAGTCGGGAGAGGAGGGTGGATAAACCCAGACCTGTTGGGGCGAACGGGCTTCGCCTGATCCCATTTAACTCGCCGCTGTCGATCCGGGTCGAGCGTGCGGAGGCTCTCCGAAACGCTAGCTCGTAATTTTCTTTGTTCGGAAAAAAAAAAGTCCCAGGATGAGCTAATGCTGTAGTTACATAAAATTACAGAGATCCGGGCCCGGCGTTCCTGCCCTCCGTCCCCACATTCGGGCACGGCTGAGGTTGCACTCATGACGGTGGGAATCATGGATGTGGGGGAACATCGGGGATGCTCTATTTTCTGATCCCTGGTATGGATACTTTTCCCTTCACTGAAATCGGATGGACCCTAGAAACCCTTTTTCCACCCTTCCTTCTTCCTTCCCAGCCCCCACCCTTCACCCGACCCCCCTTAACAAAGGTCACCTCGGACACCTCGATCCGCTCCGGGACCTCGCGAGGCCCCAGCAGCAACATCGGGGCCGGAGACTTTCCTCCCGGAGCGAATCTGTAACTCAATCCTGGAGGGACGACGTGTAATTGAGGCTTTGGGCCCGGATCAGAAGGAATCTGGGAACGTCTCATAGGAAGAGTGCGGTTGGCAGCTCTTGGGGTGGAGGGAAGTGGAAGCTGCATGTTTCTCCGCCGTGGATCCGCGGGGCTCGCCGTATCGGTTGTTGGTTTCGTCCACCGCCGTGGAAGCGGGATTCTGAGACTGAGGTTGGAGAACTTTCGGGGGCTGGTGAGGAATCAAACCTCATTTCCACATTCCGGGCATTTCTCTCAGATTTAGAGGGATTAAACCCGAATAATCGGGCATAGCATGGGGGTAGAACCCGACCCGGCCCGGGGGAAGAAGAACGCTCTCAACATTTTTCACACATCGGACTGACACGGACACGTCTTTTACGAGCTCGCTAACCTGGCTTCTTGAAATTCCTCCCGGATGAGAAAATCCGGCAAGGAAACGAAGTCGCATTTGGCACCCCCTGCCCCCCCCCTTGGTTTTCCTCGCGACCTCTTCAGGGAAAACTCAATAAAACTGTGTTCCCTATAAAGGTCGTTAATTACCAGTTACGCCACCAGTATCAGATGCTTCATTAACACCCGGGGAAAGTTACGAGCGCTATTTTCGGTTTTACACAAATCAAATGAAAATCCCAACGGCGGCAGCGGCGGCGAGCTTCCAGAAGGCTCTCGGCCCCGGCGCTCGCCACCTTTTCACCCCCTCTTCAACGGGATCGCCTCCATCCGAGCGTGAAAGCAACGCCGCCGTTCTGGGCCCTCGTTGTCCCGAGCTCGTCCCAGAGATCAAAGGCTCCCCTTCGTCGAGGCCCCGCCCCCTCGCGCCACACCTCTTCGGCCACAGGAATGTCACGCCCGGGCTACAATAGCTGCGTTTTCGACCCCCGACCCCTCGACCCCCGGCGTTCCACCCTCGGCGCTACTTCCCTTCACAAACAGACGAGCAGCTCTTACGTCGCTCCTGCGGATTCCTGGCCTTCGGAATCTTTGTCAGCCTGTTTCCAGTCGGCCGTTCAGCAATTTTCCCCCTTTTATTAAACTTTTTAAAAAATTACAACGACCGCGGGGACGTGCACGGCCGAGACCTCGGCCAACTCGCCTTTGATCCGACTACGGGAGTTCGATCGGAGCTTTCATGTTCGCGCAGTTTTTAATGGCGAGTCTAAAATAGCTCGGAAAAGTACAGGCGGTGAGTCTGACGTCGTTGCGGTCGCTGAGGTCTAATCGGCGCATTCTGCCAGCGAGATGTAATCACATGACTAAATCACCGCTAATATTCTCCCCCACGCCGTCATCACACGTGTGCGTCCTCGAACTGACGCGCTGTGAGCGAGCGCAGCAATCATCGGGAGGGCGCTCCACATCTGGCGTTCCTTTGATCTCAGGAAATCTAATCTTTTGGACGGCTCTTTGATGGATCAAAGCAAGCGCCCCGGTTCTCAGAGCTGCTGGATCGCTGTTGGGAAACTGCGGAGAGACGCCTTTCTGAAAATCAAAAACAAAAAAAAAAAAAAAGACGAGCCGGATCTGTTTTATTTTAAAACATCAAAATATTGAGATGAAAGGCTTTTTTTTTAATCTGGAGATTATTCATCACGCCGGAGGCTGGAAAATCCCCTACTAAGTTGTCCGGCATCAGCGTAGGTGCAGTTAATTCAGGTGAATGGGGGAGGGGCCTAAAGATCCGCTCGCTTCCCAACACAGGGGGTCAAGGCCGTAAACCAGTGAAGCCCAGATTAACCAGTCGGGGGCTTACGCGCCGCGCTCGCCGCGCTCGCCGCGGCGTGTAAGAACAAGGGGAATCCTGTTCTTGGGGCTGAGTTACCGCCTGATGGGAAAGATCCCGTTCAAAGTGGCGCTGGGATGTGTCTTTTATCGCGGCTGAGTGATGGCGATGGGAAACAGATGAGGCTCGTTTGAACTTCCTGCGTTGATTTGTAGCGTCCGCGGCGCTCTGTCATCAATGACCAACTACAGTCGGACCCGACTTTACCCCGTTTATTGAAGCGGAAAATGGAAACGGTTGAGGGATAAATCCGCTCGGCTTTTCGCCATATGGGCGCAACATGGAGCTTCTCTAACGAGCCGCGTAAAAGCCGGAACATCGCGTCATCGTTGGCCGCGGAGACGCGGACAGCCGTCGCGTTTCGACGCTCCGGACTCAAAACGAAGTCGGCGGCGGCGTCCGAGGGGGCAAGCCGGAGCCGAGCTCGCCAAAACGACGGGTCACGTGACTCCCGTGACCCCGATCCGATCCGTGGGTGACGTCACCCCCGGTTAAGTCGATCGCACGGCTCGGAGATTTATCGCGAGCCCCGTAAAACGCTCATAAGAAGCCCGCGCGGCGTCGCGTTCGCGGCTACTGTGTTTTATAATCCCCAATAAAAACGGCTGTAACACGGGGTGATATTTACGGGGCGATAAATGAGCTCGGGCTCGCCCACCGCGAAACCGCGACCTCGCCGACGACGTGGAGGACGGGCGCGCGCATCTATTTGCCCGCCGCCGACCTTTCGCATCCACGTTTCTTCGTTTTGTATAAATATGAGGTTTGTGTTGAGTGAATTTAGAATTTAGTGAATTGAGCGATTTTCTTCGTAATAAAGAAGTAAAAGCGTCCTGACAGACTGAAAGTCGCTGATCAAACACTCCCCGATGTTGCGTAATTAACTTTTTTCCGTTTGGTAAATCTCTAAAAGCCTGAAAATTTCTAAATTTGTGACGTCTCCAGGGTTCGGCGTGAACGGGGGCCTTTGCACCAGGGCAGATGTTCGCTATAGGGTCGAACATCTGGAAGCGAGAGTCAAACCACGCACCTCTGGTCCTCTGCCGGTTGAGCTGGTCCCAGTCCAGCCGGTCCAGGCCCGGTGGAAACATCGACGCTCTGTCGGTGGTCCCAACGTGATGATGACGCCACTTTCTGTCCGGGAAGTCGGCGACTCGGGGTTTCGGTCCTCGAACAGAACTGACTCGACTGAACAACTCGTGACTGTCCGACTGACGGCGTCGTCGAGGCAACCGACCATAAGGCGGCGTAAGAAGGCACATCTGAATGCGGGTTCAGCGAGACGCGGCCCCGCAACTGAGGGCGGAAGCCCGATCGGCGACCTGTCACCACGGTAACCGCTGTCTGACTGACGCGTCCCACGGCCTTCTTCCCCCTCGCACAGTAAATCCGTGGCCTTTTCCCACGGGCCAATTAGCCCGACCCCTCGGCGAGGGCCTATTTTTCGTGGCAGACCGCTCTTCCTGACGTGCCCGGTGACAAAGCGCAGGCCGCCGCCGCGCCGTCGGCGCCGGCCAACTGAAACAATCGGTCTTGGCTCGAGCGCCGCGGCGTGATTGTCCTACACGGGTCACGGGCCGACGTCCAGCTGTGTTTTTCTTGTGGAACGACTTTCTGGGGGTGTGATGTGTCTGATTATACTGTGTGAGGTTGGACAAATGCACGTACCTGCTGTATGTGTGTGTGTGTGTGTGTGTGTGTGTGTGTGTGTGTGTGTGATTCTGCTGAGGAAGCAGTAAACAGAGCGTTGCCCGGCAACCGTGACATTTACTGAAGGAACGAGACGTGTTTCCACACCGGGCTGCCAGTGATTTATCCCAGACTCGTCTCACGTTGCAGCGAATATTAAATCTTTATTTCGGTGCTAAAGCTCGCGTCACGCGTCTGAGCGCTAACCGGGGCCTTCGCTAAGATCCGGCGAAGTTCGGTCGCAGTTTTCTCCTCGACCCAAGACTCAAGACTCAAGCACGTTGTCGTTCGGCCTGATGGCCACTCGCGGTACTGCAACTCCGACATGCTGATTAAATGAAGTTATGGTTGTGGTGTGTGTGTGTGTGTGTGTGTGTGTGTGTGTGTGTGTGTGTGTGTGTGTGTGTGTGTGTGTGTGTGTGAGGGGGGGGTCCTGACCTCTCGCGCTCCTGCTCCAGCAGGTTGGTGAACTCGTCGCTCTTCTTCATGAACTCGCCGTGGTTCCTCTTCTCGTCCTCCAGCTTGAAGAGCGCCTGCTTGTGCGCCTGCTCCGCCAGCAGCAGCTGCTCCAGCATCCGCCGGTGCGTCTCCTTCTGCTTCTCCACCAGTTTGTCCAGCTGCGGGGGGGGGGCAACATCTGTCACTAGACCGACATGGGGGCGGGGCTTTAAGGTGACCGTGAGCCGGCGTTACCTCCTCCATGGGCCTCTCGTAGATGTCCTCCTGGAAGACGTCGGCCTTGCCCTGGATGGCGTCCCGCTGCAGCGCCTGCAGGACCTTCTGCGGCGTGACGAAGCCGTACTTGGCCTCCAGCAGCGCCACGTCCAGCTTGTCGGCCTTCAGCACCGTGATCACCTCGTCCCGGGCCTGGCGGGAGAGCGGCGAGGAGGTGAGCGCGGAGAGCCGAGGCCTTCGCTCGGGACCGGTTGGGGTACCTGCAGCTCTCCCTCCAGCAGGCTCAGCAGGAAGATGAGGTCATCCCTGGAGAGGTCCCGCCCCTTCTCCTTGCGACCCGTTTTCCCGGGGCCTGCGGCGTTCCCGGACTCGCTCCCGGCCCCGCGGCTCCTCTGAAGGGTCCCGGTGTCGTCCGCCGGCTCCCGGTGCCGTCCCCGGCGCTCGGCCCTGCCCGAGGGCTCGCCTCGCTCCGCCGACCTCTTGCGGGCATCCGGCTGCTGCGGCCCCGGCTTGGCCTTCAGGAGGTCCTCCAGGCTGCTGCTGCGACTTCGCATCTTCCCAAACCTGCCGGACGAACGACAGCGTTACCCGGCCAGAATCAACATCGCCGGACGAGTTCAGAGTCTCCCTGAACGAGGCCCCGACCAGCGAGCCTGGGGAACCTTTGTTCCACTGCCAGGTCCTCGCTGAGCCCTCGACGTGCCGGGACTCGTGTCCGAGTGTGTGGGATCACGGATTAAACCTTCAACCCTCCCTTCAGAAACCTCCCAGGTAACCATCCCATAACCTCCCGAGGTCGTTCCTTTGATTCAGAACATCGAGGGGAGGTGAAGGGAACCAAAACTCCAACAACTAGAATCCTGGTCTCGACCCTCTGACCCAGTCAGGACAGGGCCAAACGTCCCCGACAAGACCTCAAAGTCCTCCGGCGTCTCCGGCCCCCCCCCGAGGCCCTCTGAGAGTGACGGCTGTGCACGCTCTCGGCACGCCGCCACGCAGTTCGCCGCTGACGTAATTCCCCGTGGACTCGCTCAGAGGCACAAACTCGAGACGGACCCCTGTTCACTGCAGATTTATGCCACGTGCGTGTGTGTCTGTGTCTGTGTGTGTGTCTGTGTCTGTGTGTGTGTCTGTGTCTGTGTGTGTGTCTGTGTGTGTGTGTGTGTGTGTGTGTGTGTGTGTGTGTGTTAGAGGCTCCTACATGCTCTGATTTTTACAGACCAAGCGCCGCAGGAGTTGAGCTGCAATTACGCAACCCAACGGCCCCCCCACAGCTCGCACAGTTCGAGAGGGCTCCAGGAGAGGATTGGAAAGTCGTTCCAGAACGCCGATTATCCGCAGAGACGTCCCGAACTGTCGCTGAGAGGGACGAATCGGCTAGCTGATTCACAATCCGGTGATATCGTACTATAGTTCGCAACATTTGGAGATATCTTGACTTCACAAACGTTATTTTACAAACGTTAGACGGGAGTACAATTGTCGCGTTCACGTGGCCGGCGAAGATTTGAGCCAACCCAAAACAATTTTTCGTTGTCATCGTATCATTGACGAGCATCAAAAGACACAGAGGATCCTTGACCCTTGACCTGCCTGCACCCAGGTTGCGTTGAGCCCGGACTGAAGGCGCCGACTTCACTCGCCAGTGGCCACATATCGAGTTTGTGTCGTCTCTCACAGCCCTCGCGGACGAGCCCGGAAACGATTTTGCTTTTCTTCGTCCCGTTTTTAGTCCCATCCAGCCGCGCTCGCCGGGATTTTCTCCCTCTTTTTAAAAAAATAAGATTAACTTGTGGAAGTTGGCCCGTGCCAGGAGTCGAGACCGTGATTAATACTCGTTCGACTTTTATTCGCTTGGCGGTTTCGTCGTCTGCTGGCAACGCCGACAACGCGCTGAAAAGACTCAGACGGATGACGCGGGCGGGGCCAGATTAACGGTTAACGGCGGCCTCGGGGACTTTCCCGCTCCGGGACAACAGCGGCAACGAAGAGGTTGCTGAATCGCGGTCGGGTTCTTCGACACCCTCGGTCTGTAAACACGGCGTGTTAACTAAGCCTTATGCGGCAGCTATTCATGTTAATTAACTGTTAATTAACACCGTAATAACTCATCACACGTCATGATAATAATTATTTATCTAATAATTAATCTGTTCACATCAAAGGTTTCCTTTAGGTTTTTTTTCATGACACTTGACAGTTCCAGACTCGTCTCGCCAGGACCGAGGCTCCGGGGTTCGTAGAGTCTCGCGGATCCCCGTGAAGACGCCTCCCTTTGTCCGCCGAACGCCCACGGTCGGCTGCAGCTTTTTCGGCGATGACCTCACTTTTCATGTGGAAGCGGAGCGGAGGAAGGGCCGTTAAAGCGGGAAGGGTCAAAGGTGAGGAAGCAGGTGTGCTACAAAAACACACACCTCTGCCCCGCACACACACACACACGCACACACACACACACACTCACACACAGCAGCTCGGTTGGAATGCAGGCAGAACATATGCACACATGTACACACCCACACACAAATCACGGAGCAGATTCCTGCAGCCTGACATCACGACGCCGTCAATATGATTGAGGGAAGAAACGCAGATCAAACGAAAGCGAGGGAGGAGGAGGGAGGAAGGAGGGAGGGAGGAGGGAGGGAGGGAAGGGGGGAGGAGGGAGGGCAGCAGCAGCCTGTCCTACCTGCTGGTCTAGTTTATGTCTCAGCTCTAACGTGAAGACTTCAGAGGTTCTCCGGCTTCTGGAGCAGGAAACCAAACGGGAAGCAGGAAGCCGATCCGCGTTCGTTCCCGTTCCAGCATCCGTGCGTCGGGCGCGGCTGCAGCCGCCGCCTCGGAGATGGTCTGAACCCGGTCTCGCCTGAGGCTGGAGTTTAGGGGACAACTCGACTTTAGTCGCTGCTGTCGGGGTCTGCGACCTCTAGTGGTGAGAACGGGGACTGCAGCAGTGAGGCCTGGCCTCGCTCCCCCTGGCTCCGACCCCCGGGGGACGACTTGCTTCAGTCCCGACTTCAGACGGAGGTTTTTTTTTGACGTATTTGATATATTCAATGTTCGCTCAGTGCGTCTAGTCGTCCCAGGTGATTGATGGCGTCTCCGGGGCCACACACCGAAATAAACGATAAGTTAAACGTCAGAGCGAGTCCAAAATCAACACTTTGTCCTTCTCTTTTAACCTCTGAGGAAGGCTTGAATTTATCTGTGAAACCGTCGTAAAACAAACCCGACAAGGGAGCTGAGCGCCGCGCGCGTAAACCTTTAAATTTATCACGCAGACGTGTTTTAAACTGCAAGTGTGAGAAATTTGGCGGGCTCCAGAAGCGCCGTTAACAGGCGGGGAAGTAAACCGTTTCGCCCGGCGGAGCTCCGGGATCCCTTAAAATAGCCGGACTTGAGGACTTCTCAAAGTTCCGTCACTGCCGAAAAGTCTGGAGCCAGTAAACATTTACAATCGGTCGCTGCGGCAACGCCAAACATCCAGCTTTCGGTGCGCCAGGTCGGACAAAGTGAAACAGCTGGAGAGCTTTAATGTTGCCGGACTATAAAGCAACCGGACAGCCGGTTTGGGAAATTCTGGAGCTCCCAGAGCGCCTCCGACCTCCGACCTCTGGCCTCTGGGCCGTGTCTTGAATACGCTGACAAGTCTGCGTGTTGACGCGACCCCGGGAAATCCGAGAGCAGCAGCGCGTTGGGGCTTAATCAGATTATAATCTCCCGAGTGTGTCAGCGCCTCCGGGGGGGAGCTGCAGTACCCGCGGCGGCCAGCGGGGGCGCCGCTCGCCCGGGGGCCTCGGAGCTGCAACCAAAGGCTGTTTTGATTAAAGTCTCGTTCGCAAACATAAAAACGCTCCGGCGTGAAATGACATCAACTCATTTTCCTTCAACAAATGTCGGAGTTCTAAGCAAAGTTTTCCAGAGCTCATTCTCGCTTTTACGCTTCATATAAAATTCAAATTGGAACTTTATTATCGCGAGTCGTAAATCCCAATCCGAGCGGGGCGACTGTTCTGTCTCTGCAACATCTGCACGCCGTTCAGACCGTAACGACTTCTGTTATTGGGGAACGACGGCGAAGCTCCGGGACCTCGGAGCCGCCGGGCGCCTATAGGAGGGGGGGGGACGGAGCCGAGCCAGGGCTGCGTTTGAAGGAGTTTCCAGCCCGGGAGAGTCGCCAGGTCTGATGTTAAATCAAGAGACATGGCCAGAACACACACACACACACACACACACACACACACACCGTCTGGTTTCGAGGGTCACCCCGGTCCTTGGATGTTTTGCTCATGACCTCACGGCTGGCTCCCGGTACCTCTGCTCTACCTTCGCGTCTTACACAAGCTCGAACAAGCCGCTGAAAACAAAACCAGACGGCGGTTCGGCGGTTCCTCGACCTCTCCACCAGAAATGGCTTTTTAATGGGGGGCCGCTAATTCGGGGGCCCAAAATAACAGGACGCGATGAGCGCCGAGGCCGGAGACTCTGTGTTTAGCCTCGCTGCAGCCCCCTAAACGCGTCTGCGTCGACATTCCGCGTTAAATTCACCGTATTGGCAGGTTCACAGGACTGTAGCCGCGCTGCTCCCGGAGCAGGGCATTATGGGATGCGGGAGGGGGGGGATGGACTGGGGAGGCGCAGCTGACATCACAACGTTGGGAAAACTCAGTCAGTTCATAATGCATGAGAAGATTAAACCCCCATGACCCTGTCCCTTTAGCCACGCCCCCATCCATTTAGCCCCTCCCCTGTCCCCTTTAGCCCCTCCCACAATCACGTGGTCCCTAATACGCGACCTAGCACACCTAATATTTGTGTCTAAAACGAAACTCTCAGACCTGATGTCCGCCAATGTCGCCGTCTGACCAGCAGAGGGCGGTGCGGCTTCATTTATGAAGCGCCGCTCTGGGATCAGCACAAAGACTTCACATTAAAAGACATGAAAACTCCCGAAACGCTCCGCGACAGCGTGTTTGGAGGCCAGCTTCAGCTTTTAAACGCATTTTTAAATCAGATCAGAGCCTCAACACCAGGCTGAGCGAGGGATAGCACGTTAGCAGGCTACCTCGCTCGCGCCGCCGCGGTCGCCCGTCTGGTGACGGAAATTAAATAATTAAAAACTTAAACAATTACTAGATAAAAAGAACAAGTTAAGAGATTAGTTACATTTAGAGCTGTGACAAAGCTAAGGGTTGTTTTATCTCCTGTAACATCAGGGGGACATTTGTTAGCGTGTTAGCTACCTTAACTAACGCCAGTATAAAGTTGTTAGTCAGTTTTTGATTTTTATTAAATAATTAAAATAACGGTCCAGGTGAACTAAAAAAAAAAGCGGTGGTTGAACCCGGATAGCGTGCTAGCGCAGCGTAAACTCTGGTGGCTGGTTCCGGAACTGCAGTTTTCGTTGGCCCCCCGTTTCACTGTTACGAAGCTCCCCGTTGCTCGTAGCAGGAAACCTCGTGAAACACGGCGGAAACGTGCAGCTGAGAGCGGACGCCGTCCCTCCTTTGGCTCCGCTCCGAGCTGAACCCGAGCCGCCAGACTCGCTGGACGGCTTCCTGCTGGGGGGGCCGCCGTCCAGGCCGCAGCACGAGCCAGCACTTATCGAGTGTTGGAGCGACGTTCCGCCCTGGACCGCGAGTACAGTCGGGGCGCCACGTGTTTGACCCATTTTCCAAAGCGTTTGAAGGACGCGTGGAAAGTCGCAGCAGCCTAGTCCGAGTCGGCCTGGACGGGGTTAGTTAGTTAGTTAGTTAGTTAGTTAGTTAGTTAGTTAGTTAGTTAGTTAGTTGTGGGATCAGCCAAAGCTAACGAGCATCCACAGCCTCAACCCCGTAAAATCCTCCTCCTCCTCAGCATCAGGAATGTGTCCTCTGGTTTCTCCTCTCACAGCAAAAGCACGTTTAACCGTCCCCGTTTCTCCGCCGGCTTGCCCTGTTGCCTGGCAACCTCCTCAACCCGATGAGTCACCTTTCGGCCTGATTTGCCAGTCTGTCGTCTCGGTGATAGAGAGCCTCGACTTCCTGAAGCTCTGTGAGAGCCCTCTTATTATTATTATTATTATTATTATTATTATTATTATTATTATTATTATTATTACTATTATCTTAGCAGCATATATCATATTTTTGAATACAGTTTGGCAAACTGAGGCTCGCGTCCCATTTGTGGTACACGACCACACATCTGTGGGCCATCGGTATCGTTAACGTGTGTTTGTGAGCAGATGAGAGCACGCCGTTTACGCGACGTTTTTGGGGGAAGTTTTCGGTTTTCATTCTACTTAGGCTGTTTACGAATACGAATGCGCTACAGCATACGTTGGCGTATAAACGCCGATCGGAGCTTTTCCGTCCAGCTGTAAAACGTTGTTCGCCATGGCAACGCTTGTTCTGTTACTGTTGCAATTGTGTACTTCCCTAAAGTTCCGAGGACAAACACATCTAAGCATGTGTGTGGTCAGCTCGTTAGCGCCACCTACTGGTTGGGGGTACCACACCGTTTGTTTTCGATATGGGAGCGATTTCGTTGCGGATTCTGAAGCTATTGTCACGTCAACGTGGCCTCATTCCTAACTCATGCCCTAACTAGTCTTTTTTCCAGTAAACAGACGTAACTAACTAAACACCGTGAGTCTTCTGTCCTCCGCTGTTATTGTTGGGGGATAAAAGTTCTTTGATGTTTGATGCCGCTGCAGAAGTTTCCAGCTCCAGCTGATCCGTGTCACATTACTCTTTCGCAGGATTTACCCCGATTACGAGGTTTCCGACCCTGCGCGCCGCGGCGGCGTCATCGCCAGAGACGAGGGTCTGAGAGAGGCAGCTTTGATTGAGGGCGAGCGCCCCGAGTCTGGAGCTTTGATGTGGTTTCAGCCTCCCGCGTGGACGGTGACTCACGTTGGACCTCGGCCAATCGACGTTTAACAGGTTTCCAGAAACTACCGCCCTGTAATCTCCCCGAGAGGACGCTGCCCACTCATCGGGAAATCGCATCATTTAGCGGCCCCTCGGCCCGGACCGTCGCCATAGCAACAGCGGGGCAACAGGGGCCGGTTAAAGCTACGTAGCGCGCCCGCGGCGCTCCCTTTTATTCCTCTTGGGCGAACATTTAGCGTCGCGCTGCCACCTGTGGCGTTTTATCTAATCGTGTCACGCATGCCAAGAATTTCACAATCGGGGCCGCGGCCCCCGCGGGGCCCTCGCCGCAGAAATAGACGTGAGCTACTAGGCTAAGCTATGCCCAAATTTACCCTCTGCAGGGGGTAAAATCGAGCTGCGTCGCCACGGCGCTGCGATACCCGCGGTGTTAGCCCGTTTTGGCGCACTCGCCTCCAGGAAAGAGGAACGAAGTGCGTAGCGATGTTTCGGTAGCTTAGCAACCATCAGGAGAAATGCTAACCAAATCAAGCGAGTATAATCAACATCCGATTTTGTGTCTTTGGTTCCCGCAAGTTTGAGTTTGTTAGGCGACAAACGTCCTGATGTTTTATTACTCATTTAACGACGTGCTAACGTGTCCGACGTGCAGGGCCGCCGTGGGCGTTGCGCTCGCGTCCTCGATAATGTCTGGCTGCATCATGGAAATCTCTGTCCCACTAAACGCTCGCTGTATATTTAACATCGACACTTCGTAAAACGGAGGCGATGACGCACCCTCGGGACTCGCCGACCATAAACAGCATCGGGGTAAATCAGGCGCCTGGAGGGAACCGGCGGCGGTTTAAACAGATCGTGGTTGTTTTCAGCGATCCATCGCCTTAAATAACAGTTTATTAACGTTAACTAAGAGTTTATTAACGTCATCTAAGAGTTTATTAACGTCAACTAAGAGTTTATTAACGTTAACTAAGAGTTTATTAACGTCAACCAAGAGTTTATTAACGTCAACTAAGAGTTTCTTAACGTTAACTAAGAGTTTATTAACATCAACTAACGTTTTCTTAACGTTAATTCAGAGTTTATTAACGTTAACTAAGAGTTTATTAACGTCATCTAAGAGTTTATTAACGTCAACTAAGAGTTTATTAACGTTAACTAAGAGTTTATTAACGTCAACCAAGAGTTTATTAACGTCAACTAAGAGTTTCTTAACGTTAACTAAGAGTTTATTAACATCAACTAACGTTTTCTTAACGTTAATTCAGAGTTTATTAACGTTAACTAAGAGTGTCTTAACGTTAACTAAGAGTTTCTTGACGTCAACTAAGAGTTTCTTAACGTCAACTAAAAGTTTATTAACGTCAACTAAGGTTTTCTTAACGTTAACTAAGAGTTTATTAACGTTAACTAACAATGAATTACTACCTCTTGTTATTATTCCTCATAAAAACGTTTGTTTGTTTGTTTGTTTGTTTGTTTGTTTGTTTGTTTGTTTGTTTAGAACTTAAGAACGATCAGAATGATGCCTTCACATGTTTCTGTTTTTTTCGGGCTGCGATGCAGCCAGAATCGCAGCGATGCAGCCAGAATCCCTTTGATTGGCGCCGCGTCTCGAGCAACGCCACAGCCGAAGGCCGCGGGCGCGTGCAACTCATTATTGTTGGTCCCTCTAAATTTAGACAGATGTGACTCATTCCAGACGTTCCTGAACGCGCTGCTGCCCTCCTCCAGCTGTCGCTGCCTGCTGTTTGTGAAGGCGGCGTTGGGGCTGCGGCGCAGCAGCGCTCAGCTGCAAACACGACCAGACGGTTTCTGCTGCGGCG
Source organism: Lagocephalus sceleratus (assembly GCA_911728415.1). Classification (NCBI taxonomy): domain Eukaryota; kingdom Metazoa; phylum Chordata; class Actinopteri; order Tetraodontiformes; family Tetraodontidae; genus Lagocephalus; species Lagocephalus sceleratus. The sequence goes on along the minus strand of CAJVRN010000028.1, from coordinate 2,043,240 downwards.
GGTCGCCCCCCCCCCGTCGCATCCCAACCCCTGGGTCCTTCAGCCGGCGGAAGGGCTGCGCCGTGGGTACGGTAGAAACCGACGCCGAATCTGAGCTTTTGAGGCATTTTTGAGGGGTGGTCACGTGGTCACGTGCCACCGCCGCCACTCTTTTCTCCTTTTAAAGTCACCACTCATCGCCCGCTTGTCTTCGCTCGTCTCACTGGAACGTCTTCCGCGAAAGCGCCCTCCAGATGATCTTTCAGAGAGCGCCGCGCTGGGGCGGCCGACCTGCTCCGGCTTATTTTCGCTTGGCAGCAGAGAGCCGCAGCTCAGGCTACCAGACGTACGGGGAGGCTAATGTTGGACAACACCGGCGTTTTTCTCGGGGTATAAATATCGTGCTCTTTTCCCAGAGCTGCGAGCGTTCGAGAAACAGGATCCGCAGCGCTGAAACGGCTAAAACGGCGTGTGCCTCAGCGTGCGCCGTATGTGCACCGGCCGACCCCTCAGCCACAGAAATAATCCTGAACGTACTCGGAGGCTTAAGTCAACATAAGTAGCATTAAAATAAGACACATCAAATGTCTTAAAAAAAAACGTGAACGGGGAGTTCGAGTGTCAGCGACCCAGTTTTTAACAATGTTAGTAGTTAGTAGTCAGTTATTAACTATGTCAATTGTTAACAATGTTAGTTATTAACATTGTCAGTTATTAACAATGTTAATAATTAACTATGTCAATTATTAACAATGGCAGTTTTTAACAATGTTAATAATTAACTATGTCAATTGTTAACAATCTTAGTTATTAACAATGTCAGTTTTTAACAATGGCAGTTTTTAACAATGTTAATAATTAACTATGTCAATTGTTAACAATCTTAGTTATTAACAATGTCAGTTTTTAACAATGGCAGTTATTAACAATGTTAATAATTAACTATGTCAATTGTTAACAATCTTAGTTATTAACAATGGCAGTTTTTAACAATGTTAATAATTAACTATGTCAATTGTTAACAATGGCAGTTATTAACAATGTTAATAATTAACTATGTCAATTGTTAACAATGGCAGTTTTTAACAATGTTAATAATTAACTATGTCAATTGTTAACAATCTTAGTTATTAACAATGTCAGTTTTTAACAATGGCAGTTATTAACAATGTTAATAATTAACTATGTCAATTGTTAACAATGGCAGTTCTTAACAATGTTAATAATTAACTATGTCAATTGTTAACAATCTTAGTTATTAACAATGTCAGTTTTTAACAATGGCAGTTATTAACAATGTTAATAATTAACTATCTCAATTATTAACCATGCCAGTTATTAACAATGTTAATAATTAACTATCTCAATTGTTAACCATGGCAGTTATTAACAATAGTTATTAACAACAGCAGTTTTTAACTTTAATGTGTTATTCACACAGTTATTTGAGTCTTTTTAGCACCTGGAGCATGAACGCTTCAGCCGATCCAGAACAAATAAATGAAGCTGGAGCAAGTAGGAGGTTTTGATCACCCTACCAGAGGAATGGAACACGACTCCAGAAGCATCACCGGCCTGCACAAACCCAGTGGCGTCACGTGTGGTGAACAGTGACGTAAGGACAGCTATCGCAACAAGCAAACAAGGACCTTCTCCTCACTCTTCCTCCAAATATACTCCACATTCAGGATGCTAAGCTAACCCCAAGGGCACATTTAGGCATGTGAAGCTCTTTAGTTTGATTCTTGGGTGGGTCGGGGTGGGAGGTGTCGTTTACACGAGGTAGAGGTGATTGGGCCTTCAGGTCTGCTCCTCCATCAAAGCCAAAGGACGTTTCTCTTTCTACAAACAGGAAGTGGAGCTCCCAGGTTCAGGAGCTCACGTGCCGTGCGTCAGTGAAACCACCGAAGAAACTCGTCAACAAGGCCCGAGAGGAACTTCTAATCCCCCCTCCAGCTGCTGCTGAAGGTTGGTGGTGATCTCTGCTCCACTACCCTCAATCTGTCAATCACCCCGGCGGTGCCGCATCTTCCTGCTTTTACTGACACTTGAACGCGACGTCAAGCCTCCGCTGCTGCTGGACCCCCCCCCCTCCGGGACCAGAAATCCCATTTTAAATTCTGAAACTCCGGAACATTCCGGGACCTTCACAACCTCCAGACACCCACAAAGAGACTTTAACGACCCTGAAACCGGACCTCCGTCCAGGTCAGAACTTCTTGAAAGTTTCTGTCTTCGTGGTCAGATTACAGCACCAGAAGGTTGCGGTCCACCGGCTCAACCCGATTATCGTGTCACTTGTAGCCCCCCCCCCCCCCCCCCCCCCGGGAGCCCTCTAAAGCTGCATCTGGAGCGCCCTGATCTGTCCATCTGTCGGCCGTTCACCCACCCAGGGAGGAATTCCAGCACCTGTCGGCCGTTTTTATCCCCGTCTGTCACCCAGAACCGGCCTGTTTGTTCCCAGATCCACTTCTCTGACTGACAACGACTACACCCCCCCCCCCCCCCCGACCCCACCCCCCCATCTCAATGCCATCACAGAGCTACGGAGCTTTTTGTTCATCCCAGATTTGAAGCTCCTGTCCCCCGCCGTGGAGGTCCAGTAACCTGACCCCCCCCCAAAACCCCCCCGCCGTGACACCGCCGCGAGTTCTCATGTACACGCTGCCCTTTGGAAACCCCCCACCCCCACGCCCCCCCACCACCGCCCGGCGGTGAGTTATGATGAGCTTTGTGACCACGGCGAGTTTCCAGCGCCTCCGGTTTCACCTCCATCAGCAGGTCCGGGAGACGGCGTTCACGCGCCGCCGATCCGGCGGGATTAAAGCGAGACCGGCCCGTGACCCCCGCGACCTCTGATCGCCGATAATCGGCTTCGTTAGCGTCTTTGGGGGGAAGCCGCGACCCCCCCCCCCCCTCTAAATCCACTCAAGGTGGGCTCTCCGGCTCCAGCGTTCCCAGTTTGGAATGCCGGAGCGTTCCCAGTAGGAAAGTTGTTTTTCCCCCGTGGGGGGGTGGGGGGGGGCGCCCCAGCCCTTCGGGAGCTGCGGCGGCTCGGCGTTGAGGCGGCGTTCTGAGCGAGAGGAGCCTCTTACCTCGCTGCGGAGGCGACCGCCAGATCCAGACGTTCCCTCGTCCCTCGCTCACGTCCTCAGCCGGCGTCTCATGCGGTCCAGGTTAATGTGGGGGGGGGGGAGACCCCGCTGGACACGCGTGTGTGTGTGTGTGAGTGTGTGTGTGTGTGTGTGTGTGTGTGATGGTGGCGGCTCAGTTACTGCCAGGAGTGTGTGTGAGAGAAGGAGATAGAGAGCAGCAGAGTGTGTGTGTGTGTGAGGGGGGGAGCGAGGGGGGGCAGATACGAGCCCTGTTGCTGTTAAATTTAAAGCGCCCTCCCCCTTCTGACACCTTGAGCCGCCGCTCTGCGGCACACGAACGCCAGCAGCGACGGGACCAGATGGGAGGCTGAGCCCTCGGAAACCAGCGTCTGTCCTGGGGGGGGGGTGGGGGGGGGGGCAGGGGCAATATTTAGACAGCGATAAGGACTGTTAGAGCACGACTGCTCAAACGCGCCCGATACTCTCTCTCGCCACGGAAACGGGTGACTACGTTACCCAGGATGCAAATCAAGGGCTCGGAATCTCAGCGGGGGGGCGGGGGGGGGGACTCCTGCCTGACCCGAAGGAGTGACGTCTCCTTCGCCTATCCGCCGGGAACGTGGGCGGCCGACATCCGGCGGTCGGCTCTGATGCCGCCTGGTCCTCCCGTCGCGCTTTGATGTCCCGCGAGGCCCGACGATCAAAGGCAGATGCTCGGGCCCCTCGTATGAACCTGCCAGAGGAGGGGGGGGGGGCCTCGAAGCTCGGTGGGGCTCCCGAGACCCCCCTGACCTCCGACCTGTGAGGAGGTCGAGCGGACCCGCTCTTCCCCTCGTGGTCGCTTGACCTAAACGCCCCCATCACTTCCACGTGAAGCCCTGTTTAAGCTCCCCCTGAGACCCCGAGGAGGGCGTCCGGAGAGATCAAAGGATCAAAGAAAGCAACGTCCAAGCAGCAGATGTTGGCGTCAGGACGAACCCACGCCGAACCCACGCGTCCCTGGCGTCCCCGGCCCTCTCGCCCAGGACCGCGGGTCTGAGTCAGAACCCCTGAGGTGGCGTGGAGCATCAGCGGAGGGGACCCCGGTTTGGCGTCGAGCGCCGATCTACCGCGCGCCCTCTGCCGCCTCCTCCGCCTCCGTCTTTTCCAGGACGGGACGGGAAGTTTAAAAGCGGAGGTATTTACGACTCGAACGCGTGGGGGCGGCCGCCATGAAACAGCCGGGTTAAAGATAGACGCTCAACCCAGATATTTTCTCCCTGTCGGTCTTCCATTTGTCAAAAATCTAAATAATCTGGTTTTAAAACTCCACCCGGCGTTCACGCGTATAAATATGAACACCTGGGAACCTTGCGGGGCCCTGTCGGTTGTTGTGTCGCAGGTTAACGTCTTTATTTTACCGTAACGTGTTTCCGGGGCTCCCGGCCCCACCGAAGGGGTCTGGCGCCCCCTGGCGGCGGCGGGGGAACTGCAGCCGCCGGGGGGAGCTCAGCTGGAGCCCATCACGTCCTGATTGATCCTCCGGCGGCTCCGGGCCGAGCTGGACCTCCCTGCCCTCCCGCTCCCGGACCGGGACGATGTCCGACAGGTATTTCGCCGTCCGGAGGGAAAGCGGGTGCATCCCGTCGGGCCGCCAGCTCCCCAGAACGCCTCCGTTACCTGAGGTGAAGAGACACCTGGACTTTGGTGATGACCCCGCGGAGGCTGGTGAGGTGGGAAAGGTGGGTGTGGGCTCGGCTTTGCTGACCTTTGACCCCGTTCGTGCCACCGTGAAAGAGAACCCCTTCATCTCCAGGGGGGTTCTGGACGTCCGGATGAGCCTGACCTCAACGCCACTTTGGATTTCCCGGCGCTGGAACCAAAGACAGGTCCGGGCCGCCGGCGCCGCTGATGGTCGTCGCGTTCTGACCCTCTGACCTCCGCTTGTGCGCAGGCCACGCCATGCTGAAGGGCATGAAGGGCTACCAGCTGACCCCCAGCGACCTGGAGTTCATCAGGGCCATGGAGGAGGACAAGCTGATCCGGAAGCTTCAGGTGTGTCCTCGGAGCCCCGCCCCTCGGCGCCCGGGCTGACGCGGCGTTCGTCCTCAGGGAGACCTGGAGGAGGCGGAGAACCTGCTGAAGGTGGAAGCGGCGGCGGCGGCGAAGAGCCTCGCCCTCAGGGAGAAGGCGCAGGCCGAGCTGGGCAAGGTGGGACGGGACCGGAGGGTCGGGTGGTCCCGCAGGTCTGAGATGTCCTTCCCGCCGCCAGCTGCCGACCCGCGCGGAGCTCGCCGACTGGGCCGCGGCGGTGCTGGCGAAGACGCGTTCCCCGGGAGGCCTGGACGCCAAGCGCCTCCTGTCCACGGTGAGGAAGGAGGACGTCCAGCGGGCGGTGGAGGAGAAGGAGGCCGAGCTGGCGTGGCTGGAGGAGATGGTGGCGGACAAGTAAGACGCGTTTTCACGGGATTTTCCACCTTCGGAAGTCGCGCTTTAATAAACGCTGAGGCGGGTCCCCCTCCGCGGTTAGCATAATAGACCGACTCCTGAAGGGTTCCTGAATTAATTATTAAAAATTCACCTTTTGTAACATTTTATTGTAACTTCTCTCCACTAAACCTGAAGCTCACCTTAAAATTAAATATATATTTTTTAAAAAACTAAACAAATAATCGCCTCTTAAAATTGGAATGCTATTTTTCCGGAACGACGTCAACACATTTAGCCGCTTCCGGAGTTTAACTCGCTCAATCCGAGGTGAATACTTGACGGGGCACTAACGGGAAGTCCGGAAAACAGGAGGAAGAAAGAGGCGGAAGAGCGGGAGCGGCTGGAGCGGGAAATTCTGGAAGCGCAGGTGAGACGGCGGCGTCCTCCTCCGGCCGATCGTCGGGGTTCCCGACTGCTTCGTGTGATTCCAGCTGAGGGTGCGAGGGCTGATGCGCGAGTTGTCCGGCCTGAAGTCCGAACTCGCGCAGCAAGAGGTGAGGAGCGTCGGCACGGGAGCGACGGAGCAGCCCGTCCCCTAACAAGCGTGCGCTTCCACAGGAAGTGCAGAGAACACTTCAAAGCCAGGCCAACATCAAGGAAACGGCGGAAATCAAAGCAGAGGCGGAGAAAGTGGAAATCTCGGAGCGACGGGAAGCTAAAGGCCAAGTGAAGCGTGGGAAGACGGCGGCGGAATCGAGAGGCGGAGCAGAACGGAACCAGACCCGGAGGCGCAGAGCCAACGAGGACGCGACCGAGGCGAAAACCAAGACGAAACCGAAGTCGGCGAAAGCGACCAAGGAAACGCAGGCGGAAGAAGAGGCCGTGGGAGGACCGCGTCGGGAAAACCAGGCCGCCAAACGAACTGGGAGAGGGCGAGGAAAACCGCCACCCGCTTCTCCGAAACTGAGAAAAGGGGTCAGGAAAGCTGCGGGAAGCTCCGCCAGCAGGGGGCGGGACACCCCCCAGGGCGTTCCAGACGCCGCGGAGGGCGTTCCGGATACCGCCGTCCGGAGGTCCAAGAGGATCGCCAACAGGAAGTGAGCCGACCGCACCCGCGAGGGCTCACAGGCGCTCGTTGGTTCTCTTTTAATATTTGTTTACGTGTGATTCCTAATAAATTCAACGTCTCGTCATTCCCGTTTCCAAACGTCTGTCCAGGTGTTGTTGTCTGCCACGTAACCCCTGGCAACGCCGCTGGCGCACCGAGGCGCCGGTATTGTCGACCGGTTCGCGTTTAACCGGGTGCCCGGAGGGAAAACTGCAGCTTCCAGATCCGAACTGCAGCCCCGGTCCAGTCGGCGTTCCCATTCCCAGACTCCGACTCTGGAGGCGAGGATGGCCGTTTGGACGTAACGCCGTTAATTTGAAACTCCGATCGATGATCCGAGCGGCAGGAAGAAAAACAATCGGCTGCAGGCTGGGAAACCTGACTGGGAACGGTTCTGCTGACAGCCGGAATGTTCCGAGGCACCTTCTCCGGTTACAAATGGAGTCTGAGCTGATGGCCAGACTCCTGCCTCATCTTCTGGGATTAGCTCCACATCTCGAAGGGGAATGAGACCGAACCGCTGGTTCTGCTGATTTTCCACCTGGGAGCTTCCTTCATGGAGACTGGTTCCCAGTCCCTCTGTGGTTCCCAGTCCCACTGTTGTTCCCAGTCTGGTACTTCCCAGTCCCTCAGTGGTTCCCAGTCCCACTGTAGTTCCCAGTCTGGTACTTCCCAGTTCTTCTGTGGTTCCCAGTCCCTCTGTGGTTCCCAGTCCCACTGTGGTGGTTCCCAGTCCCTCTTTGGTTCCCAGTCCCTCTTTGGTTCCCAGTCCGTCTTTGGTTCCCAGTCCCTCTTTGGTTCCCAGTCCCACTGTAGTTCCTAGTCTGGTACTTCCCAGTTCTTCTGTGATTCCCAGTCCCTCTGTGGTTCCCAGTCTGGTACTTCCCAGTCTCGTTGTAGTTCCCAGTCTGGTACTTCCCAGTCTCGTTGTAGTTCCCAGTCTGGTACTTCCCAGTCCCTCTGTGGTTCCCAGTCATGTCAGAGTCGATGTTCTGGTTTCTTTTTCGTCTCAGCGTTCCCGGGCCAAACTCAGAATCTTGGTGCGGGGGAATACGTCAGCCTCAGAAATCAGATCTTGTTTATGGAAAAACCCGGAGCAGAATGTGGATCCCAACAAGCAGCAGAACACGGACCTGCCTCGGCCCGGTGGGCGGGGCCACGCGACTCAACGGTCCGGTTTCTTCAGCGAAGCAAAATATCGAGGTCTCTACGTCAGGAATTTAGACACGCTTGGCGGACAGACGGGGGATTGCAGCCAGAGGCTCCGCCCCCTCCACGTGGTTGGTGGATAAATTAACGTCATCTTAACGAATTCCTGAGTTAATTCAGAATTAAATAGCAAATCGGACTTTTGCTCTGTTTCTCCGATTGGAGCGCGGTCGTGTTGAGCTTCCGGTCTTCCTGCCAGGCGGGGCCTTCCCACTCTGCGCTGGCAGCCGTTCCAGGTCCGACTGGGTTTGTTCTGGCCGGGAACGTGTCCGCGCGGAGCCGGAGAGGAGCCCTTCTCCGCAGGAAATGCGGTTTCTCGACGAGGTTGGCTCGACCAGGGAAGGCTCTGGGCCGCCAAGCTCAAGGGTCCGTTAGGCAAGTTAACCAACATTCCGGGTATTCCGGGGAAAAAATTGGAAAATTGTGTTGCAAAATTCCGCTTTTCTACGATATTCCGTGTCCCCGTCCGCTGAGATGTCTTCATCCCAGGAGCGAACGTTGGACCCGAGCCGCGGTTTCCCCTCCCGAGCGAGGCCGCCGGCGTTCCCGTCCAGGCGCAGCTGTGTTCCATTAGTCCAATTATTCGGTTTCGGATGCAGCGGACTCCAGCCCGAGGAACGCCAGGACAATTAGGGCCCGTCGGCCCGCCCCGGGAGCCAGCCCGCTTAAACAAACCTCGCATTCCCGGGTCGGTCCGTCCTGGACGCACGCTGGTCGGGAAGCCTCCTGCCGTGTCTGTCCACAGTTTTGTCTTTGAGTTGAAAGGACCCCAACGTGGTTCTGGTTCTGGTTCTGGTTCGGTTAACCAGTTAAACCAGTAAAGAGCTCCTGGTTTTACTGGTGTCCGACCCCCCCCCAGTGTTACGTCACCTCCTTCGGGCCGGGGGGCTCCTGTGATTGTCGCCTCCTCGGACTTCCTCGGCTCGTTTGTTTGCCCTCGTTACGAACTGTTAACGTTTTTATTCGCCTGAATGTCGGAACAACTCGCGGAGTTAGCACTAATGAGGACGTAGCCTGGCTAGCTGAGCATAGCTTTTAACCAGTTAGCCAGCTAAGCGTACATGCGGTTCAGCAGCGACCACCAGGGGGCGTCAAACCCACGAGGTCGGGGGTTTTCTTGTTTTTTATTATTACGGTTTGTGTGTGATTCGTTTGTTGTTTTTTTTTTTTATTTCGTTTGATTTAATTTACGTTTTTTATTTTGTATTTGTGGGTTTTTTATTACATTTTAACTTACTTTTTTAAAATTGTATTTAGTTGTATTCTGTTTCATAATTATTACTACTTTACTACTTAATTTGTTTTATTTTCATAATTTTTAATTTACTCTAACGTTTTTTATTTGCATTTCGTTGTTTTTTATTTGCGTTTTACTTTTTTATGTTTTTAGATCTACATTTTATATTTCTGTTTTTTTTATATACTTTTTAATTGCTTTATTTTATTTATATTTCCGTATGTCGTGGTTGTTGAGGCATTGAGGCGATCAAAGATCCAAGCTTTCAGACATGTTTGGCCGCCAGGGGGCGTTTTTGATCCAAACAAACTTCCTCCAAACTCCTTTTTGAGACGCCCCCTCGACCCCCCCCCAAATACATCAACCAGGCTGACTTTTTTTTTTTTTCATCAAAACTTAAATCTGTTTCATCCGGCTCACAAAAACCTTCGTCCGCCTTCCCCAACAAGGTTTTCCAAGGTCAGAACCTAAGTCGTTCCCGCCCTCATTACCAGTCCTGGATTTGGCCTCCGTCCAGGATAAATGCGTTCTCCCCCAGGTCCTCAACGAGCCAGGTCCTCTCGAACGAGCCGATTAATCGGCCCTCTAAGCGGGCCTGGCCATGAGAACTCGCCTTTGCCACCTTCAAAGCAAACGTTTGTTTAATCCTCCGGATTCCACTTTGTGTTGCCGGATAATTCCTCAATCCGCAACGCTCGGCCGGCGCTCCCACAGGAACCGCCGTTAAACTCGTGTTTACGTTCCACTTCGAGCCGTCTGGACCATTTTTTTTTTTTTTCAGCACAGCTGAAGAAATAAAAACCCGATCAAATATTTGTGCTGGAACGTTTGATCGGTTAAAAATCGTCTGGAATCCCGAGCAAACCGATGTCGCACCTCTACAAGGCGATAAAAGCGTTAATGGCATCGGGCGGAGAACGGTCGCGTTAATAAAAACGACTTAATGGTCGCAAGAAAAAAAAAACGACTAATGGCCTGCTTCCTGCGTCCCCTGGAACTACTTTTCTTCTTCGTTGGTCTGGATTCACATAAAAACATTACGTTTTATTACATTTATTAAGTTTTCCGACCGCAGGTTTGGTGAACGACGTTTATATACGCAAATAAAGACGCCGTGGTTCATTTGAATGAGCTTAAAACTGAAGCCTGACTTAAAAGAAAATAAGGTTTCAAGTTAAAAGACTTGACGCACATCAAAGGCTTTCATGGATCGGTTGAGCCCCGCCCACTTCATCGACGTCTTTATTTAAAAGCTCAACGCGTTAGCTTTTCCTCTCTCGGCAGCTAAACGAGCGTCACTAAAGCTAAGCCCTCGCTTTGATCCGGCTTTGATCTAAGCAGAGCTCACGAGGTTCGGGGGGGGCCTACCGTGCTAACGAGTTTGGCGGGGTTTTTCGCGCAAGGTCGGTCGCATCCGGATTCTCACGCATCTCTGAGGCAGGAATCTTGCCGCCATCTCAGAACATTTTAATACTCAGCTAACCCCCCCCACCCCCCTACCCCCCCGGATAAGCCGCAGTCGGAGCTTTCAGATGTGGCGAACAGAAGCCGAATCCCGGCCTCAAATCCGTGGCGTCCGCCGGAGCCAGAATTCCATCGACCAAACCCCCAACCCCCCCGTAGATGTTTCTTTTTCCTTTTTTGAAATTGATTTCTGCTTTCCTCCTTCAACATCACATCGGTGAAAACCTTCCCTGACAACCGTTGCGTATCAATTTTACGAGCATTAGCGCGGGCTACGGGGGGGCTGGGGGGTCCCGGCTGGGTGTCCACCTGCCCTGACTGGAAGCCTGTCCCCACGTGGTTCACATCGGCGAAGTCGGCCCCTCTTCGTGGTCCTGCCTCAGATCTCCACGGCGGCTGGACCTGACCCGGAGGCCCCGAGCGCTCCGATGAGGTCAGAGTTTCCACACGGGCGATTGTTGTTCTTCCCGGTTTGTGCCGGGGGACTCTGCTCCGGGAGGAGGAACAAAAACAGAGGCCGAGCAAATAAAGGGATGCAGTCGTCCAAGGGCTGAGCAGGAAGTCGCTCCGCCGCCGTTTACGCTGAGAACGACCTTGAACGGCTCGGGAACTGAAAGTTTGAGGTGACGTGAATGTTCTCCTGAAGGGGCGAGGACACGAAACCAAAACATTAACAAAGACTGATTCATGGATAAAACATCTCCAGCTCCAAAAGTTTGTTCGTTTTTGTCACGAAATAAACAAAAATCTAAATTTAATCTAATCTGAAAACTAAACAAATACGGCTAAACGCAGAATTAAACATCCAAAAGGAAATCTAATGTTTTTCTGATGTTAAACTAAATATCAGGATTTCCTCCTTCAACCTGGTTCATACTAGAGGTGAGGTTTACTGGTGTCTCACACACACACATACTGACTCTAGTGCCTTTGTGAGCACTAACCCTGACCCTAATCCCAATCTAAACCCAAATCTAACCTCAAACAGAAGATTAAAGTTGTGAGGACCAAAAGCAAACGTCCCCACTTTCCGAAGTGTCCCCACTGGGCAGTTGAAGTAGTCCCTCTGGTCCTCAGTCTGCTGCATGTTCAGCCACGCACGCACACACACACACACACACACACACAAATTAAGAAGGAATCTGATTGATGCAGTTTTGCTGTAATCTAAACCCAGGTTAAGTAATCTCTTAGATACGTAAACATCTGCGTTGCCGTAGTAACCGAGGCTGGTCTGCTCCCCTGTTCAGCCCTCTCCCCATCAACCTTCTGCCTGGAGACTGCAGCTCCGGGAGCTCCTCTCCCTCCGTCTCCCCCTCTTTCCCTCCCTCCACCCCTCGTACCCCCCCCACCCCCCTCCAGCTCCGCCCACCTGCCGATAAAAGCCGAACCCTCGCCGGAGCCGCCGCTCAGAGACCGTCCAGAACCATCAGCAGAGGTGAGTGGTGCGTCAGCGGCGCCGCCAGCAGCTCATTAACGCACCCGACCGCGTAGAGCGGCGCAGGAATCTGGACCATTTCCTCTGGAAACAAACCTGATGATTGCTGGAGCTGTGTGTGTGTGTGTGTGTGTGTGTGTGTGTGTGTGTGTGTGTGTGTGTGTGTGTGTGTGTGTGTGTGTGTGCACTCAAGGATGAGCAGATGGCAGAAAAATGAGGTTTTTGCAGCTGCCAGGACTTTTCCTAAGACGTGGTCTTCGGCAGATTCTCTTCCCTGGATTCCAACTTCCATGTTTCAGGAAAACAGATCCAGTGTGAGGCGTTCCGAGCGGTCCGGCACCAGCGACCCCGGGAGTTTCAGGCAGAAGCGTTCTGGCAGCACGGGGCTCCAAAATGAGTCAGAGACGGAAAGTTTGGGCTTCGGGAAGAATTTCAGGGCACTTTCTTTGTTATTTAACTCTTGACGGCTGATCTGGGGTCTGCGAGCTGAAAACCCTCCACCTGCCGGGGCAGGCGGGGGTCAAAGGTCAAAGGTCAGTTCAGTGTCTGGCGGCACGTCCCCGGATGCTGAAGTCTGGGGTCTGGATCAGGCTTGAGGTCTGGATCAGGTTGGGGATGTAGATCAGGTTTAGGATCAGGGACTGGGGGTAGATCAGGCCTGGGACCAGGATCTGGATCAGGCTTGGGGTCTGGATCACGTTGGGGACGTAGATCAGGAATAGGACCAGGATCTGGATCAGGGAAACCTTTCCGAACAGTTCTGAGTCGTCCGACCTCGACCGGTAAACTGGATTTTGGCTCCTGGTCATTTTTGCTTCCCACTAAGAAGAAAAACATGTTTTTAATCTGGCGGATCATGATCGCTTTTTTATTATCGAATTTTTAATTTTCTGGAGTTTAGCGTGGTTTGGTTAACTTTTCCTCCAGGACAAGTTGAAGTATTCCAATATAAAGTTGCGTCCAGTCTAGTTTCCTCCTCATTCCAGTCGCATAAGGGCTCCTGTCTGTCGATGGGTTTGTCCGAAGGTGGCGCTACAGGCGGCAGGAATAAACGAGCGTGGGCGACCTGGATGGGCGACGTCCAGAAGTGGTGTTCTGAAGCCTCGTCGGCGTCTCCAGACGTTACACGCTGACACGTTTAAACAGGCCTAAAGGAGGTAAAGCTCCAGCTGTAGCCGACGGGAAGCCGCTCCGGGAGAGACCACCGGCAGGAAAAGGCCTGGTTTTTTTTCTCCACGGTATTTTTCTCACCTACAGAACAGGAAGTGTCTCTGCAGGTCCTGGAAAACTGCCTGCGGCTGCTTCCAAGGACCGTCCCAAACATTTAACATCCTCAGACTTGAGTGAAATGTCCTTTTTCTTCTTGTCCTCCTACAGTTTCTGGACACAGTTGAGAGGATGAAACTCGGCAGTAACAGAACTCGTGTCCTGCCGGAGCACCTCGACATTCCAGCCTCGTCGTGTTTCACATTTTTTCCTCCTTTCGTCCTCCGACCAATTAACCCCGTCTGGAATCTTCTGCTCGGCCGTTCCCTCGTGATGTTTTCGATCTCCCAGTTCTTAAAAAAACAAAATTTGTCTCTGGAAAGCGTCCGAGGCGTTTGGGAAGGTGCAACCCGGGAGAAATCTGAGGCGTTCCGAATGACCCTCCGATGACCAGCGATCAGCTGATCAATCAGGGGTTGATTAATATTGTCTGAAAGGAGGAAAGTTCTGCTCCTCAAGTATCACTTCATGTTTTCAAACCTCCTTTGCTGGGAAACCAAATCATTATCCCTCCTTTTCCTTTTTTTCCCCCCCCGACGACTTAAGTGAATCCATGTGAGCCGTTCAGAGGGGAAATCGACGCTTTCAAACTGGAACCTCCGGATGAAAGCAAGTCAGAAACGTGAGGAAATTTCGCAGCTCGGACGCCGCCAAACCGAGGCGTTGGAGCCGGAGGGGGTCTGGGGCCTCCGGGTCGACGGGCCCAACGGGCGAGCCTCCGGGTCCTGAGCAGGACGGCGAGGTGGAGAACACCAGACGGCCGTCGCTCCAGACGTCTATTTATGCAGCTGCAGGCAGCAGAATTCCCCTCTGGAGTCTGTGGTCTGAACGCCGCGTAAACCATCAGATCTGATTATCGGCCAAACACTCTTATTGCCTGTAAAAACAATCAGCCGCCGCGGCGAGTCGCCGCCAGCGCAAACAACGGAGGGCGCGAACCGGCCCTTCCGCTTCGGAGCCGTGTGGAGTCGGGCTTTTGTGGGGGCGCACGGAGGTTCCGAAGAGGTGTGTCCTCGTTACCTGGTCTGACCCGTGTTGCTTACATGCAGGGGTCCGGGGTCCCGGACCACAGGAGGGGAACCGGCTCGTGTCAGCCGTCGTCTCTGGGCGTTCTTGCCCGTGGTCGCACAGGTTCTTGTCTTGCCATTGCCCGACGTTACCGAGGCCTCCCGCCGGTCGTTTATGAGCCTTGAACTTCCATCTGGAACCTGTCAGGAAGCTGAAACCCGATCACCTTCCACGCCGACGCTTCGCGTCCGTGTTTACAGGCGAGAAAAACGCTAATGCGGCGCGGTTGCGGCCTAAAAGAAATCCTCGTCGTTCTGCCTCAGATGACTCTTAAACTGGATCCTCGAGACCTCGTCTCGGAAATCGTTGCCAGACGCGGAGGCAGCGTGACGTCGTACCGCTCCGTCTGCGGTTTCCTCATGTTAGCCTTCCCATTAGCCTGTCGGCGAGCGGGAAGATGACGGATGAGGCGTAATCAATCCCCCCTTCGGTAAATGTTGTTTTCACATGTAAGAATGTGCAGTCTCCCCACTTGGACGGGCTTTCGTCCTCCCGTGATCCGTCTGCCGTTTATCCGTCGTTAACAATCGGGCGTTGATTAGTGCGTGGTTAGCAGCAGTTAGCGTGTTTAGCCCCGCGGATGATTAATGAGGCTCATGGAGCGCCAGCGCTAATTTAACATTTCTGTCACATGTGAACAATTCCAGGGTTTTTAGTCTCAGATCTGGCTGAGAAGAATTTTTAGCATTGTTAAAAAATATAAAAAATGTGTTTAGAATTATTGTTTCTACAGAAACAAATCAAACTTCTGCTGATTTTTCTCTTTTTTTTTTAAAGTTGGAACTCTTCAAAAGCGCCAAAAAGTCATTACTGGAAACAGGAAGCTGCACTTTTAATAGCATGAGACCACTTTCTTAACTTCCTGCGGTCTTCTGTCGTGTTTGTTGTGTTAAGGTGTGTCCCGACGTGAAGGTATCGAGGTTCAAGCACGTCCGGCAGGTGAAAGTGACGGCTGCCTGCTACAAACACCAGGCTGCCGTGAAAGGTCAGAACCCCACATTCACCCCAACCTGACATCCCCGTCTGTGCAGGCGGGCCGGCAGCCGACTCCCGACTGTGTCCCGAACGCCGTCGCGTCCCAGTCGACCCGACGGAAGGAAAGGCGACGACGTCAAGGAACGGAGCAACCGCGCCGGGGAGGTGCAGCAGAAATCGGACGGAGCTGCAAACCTGAAAGTAAGACGGATCCCCTGATCAGGGAAACGGAGGAGGAATTTAAGGAACAATTCCGGGAGGTGTAGTTTGTACAAATTGATTTATAATGTTCAACTAAACTTTCAGCATTAACCAAAGAGTCTTTAAGTCAAGTCAAAACAAAATGAGTTGAAGCATACTCCACTTGAACCCTTTGGCATCAGCCTGAACCCAGTCTGAGCTGATTTTTAGCATCTAAAATTTGAGTTATGATCCGAGTTTTAACAATAACTCTTAGATTTACATCTTTAGTGTGGCTGGTATGTTTGAGGTAAATGTGGTTTTGTGTGATGATTGTATTTTTGCTCTGTGGATTATATTCATCGCTGGCTAATTTCAATACCAGAGCTCAAGATTGCATGATTCGGTTGCATTCGCATACACATTTCATTGGCCCCACAAACAAGGTCAGAATATTTAGTAACTGCAGGAGATTTTCCCCAGACATCAGCCAGACTTCAACCCTACCGTCTCTCCTCCTCTGCAGAACATGGTGGCCGTACCCCTCGGCTCCTTCATCGCAGTGTTCCACCTGTGTATGGCTCAGCTCGCTCACGGTGGGGCGTACTTTGGACACAAGCAGCCGCCCCAGCCCCCCCAGCCCCTGCCGCAGTACAACGATGGGTTTCTACAGCAACCGTTCAAAGGGAATGAGATGCCACGCGTGACGTACGGCAAAGAGGTCCCATCATTGCCTCAATATGGGAAAGAACTTCCCCAGCTGCCTTTGCAAATGGGCAAAGAGAGGCCGTTGGTTCACGGCAAAGGTAGTTACTGTCCAGTTGAGGTAAAATTGAAATACAGAAACAGGATTAATTAGTACATTTCTGACAAATGGTCTCTCATGTTTACAGGACAGACTTTTCCCAGGGGGGCTAAGGGTCCACCTCCTATTGGTCCTGTTGGAGAAGTCCTAATAGAGGGACCACAAGGGATCCAGGGACCGCAAGGACCACCAGGGCAGCCAGGGCCACCTGGACCCCAGGGACCTCCTGGGTTACCGGGCCAAGTGGTGGCAGGATTACCTGGAAAGCCCGGACCACCAGGTCCTCAAGGGTACCCAGGGATAGAAAAACCCGGCATGCCAGGATTTCCGGGAAAACCTGGTGGACCTGGTTTACCAGGACCAAAAGGTGATCTTGGCCCTAGTGGTGGTGAAGGACCAACAGGCCTGATGGGGCCACCTGGGGTTCCAGGCCCCCCAGGACTCCCAGGGACTTCAAAGTTGGGAACTCAGGGGCTTCCTGGCCAGCCTGGCCACAGAGGGGAACCTGGTCAAAAGGGTTCACCAGGATTTCCTGGTCTTCCAGGGTCTAAGGGGGAAAAAGGCATTGGTTTAACTGGTTTGCCAGGTTTAGATGGGCTTAGAGGACCACCTGGTCCACCAGGAAATGTAGGCATTCCTGGGGTTGGTAAAGCTGGCCCAAACGGACTCCCAGGCCAGCCTGGAATACCAGGAAAGCCTGGTCTATCTGGAGAACCAGGTCTGGCTGGACCACCTGGGGAAAGAGGCCAACCAGGACCCGGAGGTTTGCCAGGCATTGGGAAACCAGGAAAAGATGGTTTGAGAGGACAACCCGGGATGTCTGGAGGGAAAGGTGAACCAGGCCCCCATGGTTTACCAGGGACTCCCGGCATACCAGGTTATGGTAAAGCAGGCTTTCCAGGCCCTAAGGGTCACAAAGGGCATCCTGGTCTCCCTGGGCTTCCAGGACTAAAGGGTGATAAAGGTCATGGAGGCCTTCCCGGTGTCATTGGCCCCACTGGACACAGTGGTATACCTGGACCACCAGGTACAATAGGGCCGCCTGGTAGTCTTGGTTTCCAAGGGCCAAAAGGAGAATATGGTGCTATAGGAGCAAAAGGTTATCCAGGACAGAAAGGTGAGTTGGGGCCTCGAGGTCTTCCAGGAATACCAGGTTTATCAGGAGCAGATGGGCAACCAGGGGCAAGGGGTTTTCAAGGGCCAATTGGCCCCAAGGGAGAACCTGGTATTAGGGGTCTACCTGGTGCCCCTGGGGGCGGAGGATCACCTGGTCTACGAGGAGAGGGGGGGAAATCGGGAGAGAGAGGTGACCAAGGACCACAAGGTATACCAGGACTTCCAGGACCCGGGGGACCAATTGGACCTCCTGGGATGCCTGGGCAAAAAGGTGAAACTGGTTTGCCAGGAAGACCTGGCTACCCTGGTGAGGGAAATCCAGGAATCCCTGGCCAAGTTGGCCCTCAAGGTAACCAGGGGCAAACCGGTCCCACTGGACTTCCAGGGCCACCGGGACCACCCGGACCACCAGGGCCTCCAGGACTTCCTGCTACATCCCCCGACCTCGGACAAATCCTTCCAGCGTCTGGCCCATACAGCAGCCAGAAACAAGTCTACACGAAGAACGGAGGGAACATTGGTGGAAACGGCCCAGAGATGCCGGCGTTCACAGCGAAACTCACCACCCCATTCCCACCTACAGGCTCTCCCATCATCTTTGACAAACTACTTTACAACGGCAACCAGGACTACAACCCCCAAACTGGTGTTTTCACCTGCAGCATACCGGGAATCTACTACTTTGCATACCACGTCCACTGCAAAGGAGGGAACGTGTGGGTGGCGCTGATGAAGAACAATGAGGCCGTGATGTACACGTATGATGAATACAAAAAGGGCTTGTTGGACCAGGCGTCGGGCAGCGCCGTCCTGCCTTTGAGGCGCGGCGACACCGTCCACATCCAGCTACCTTCTGACCAGGCTTCAGGACTTTACGCCGGTCAGTACATGCACTCCACGTTTTCTGGATACTTACTCTATCTCATGTAGGCGTCACCTTGACAATAGTGATGGTACATTTTACCGTATTTTAGGGTAAAGCTGCTGCAGTCTCAGAGGTACTCGTCATTTTTTTTTTTTTTTTTATCATTATTGAACAGAATCGACATCCATGAGTGGAGTCCCATTTTATCAGCTCTGACTGAAATCAGAGATCACAACATAACTCGTCTATATTAACAGTGAACAGTAAG
This sequence comes from Lagocephalus sceleratus, assembly GCA_911728415.1. Taxonomy (NCBI): domain Eukaryota; kingdom Metazoa; phylum Chordata; class Actinopteri; order Tetraodontiformes; family Tetraodontidae; genus Lagocephalus; species Lagocephalus sceleratus. The sequence goes on along the minus strand of CAJVRN010000028.1, from coordinate 2,024,758 downwards.
CATGATGTTATCAATATGTAATCAATATTCACTTTTCTTTGCTTCACAGTTACATATTTTTAATGGGGAAACACAGAAACTATTTCATTTAATCGCAGATATCAGTCAACAACTGCAGTTCACGTGTTTTGGGGCCATCGCCGGTAATTTATTCTTTTACACTTTTTAAAATGTAGCTTCTAAATAAAATTATATTGAAGAAGTTAGATTCACGTCAGTGGGAAAAGGGTTAAAAATCTGCGTCACGAAACGTGTCACTCTGTAAATGTCTTTGTTGGTTTGACTACTGATGATACGGGATTGTGTGAATTCCAAATGACAGAATCTGGTTTTATAAATATTCAAATATGTTCAAAGATACAGTACAACCTCCCACCAGTCACACCACCATCAGTCCGTTGAGCATGTGCAATTTTTAGTTCCAAGTCCTTTTTTTGAAAAATAAGTAAAATTATTGACAATGGTGTAACACACTACATGGAAAACTGCTATTTGTGGATTTTGGAAACTGTTGTTTTGATGGGTGATCATTGTTTAATAAAAGTGTAAAAATGTCCTCGATTTTTTTTAAATTTATCTCTAAATTGCAACTTCATGCTCTTAATATGCTACAGATTTTTTTAGTACGAATAAAACATTGCTTTAAAGTTTCAAGTGAACAAGTGAAAGAGGTAGTAAATAATTATATATAGTTATATATAGTAATTATATTAGTAATACAGAAAAAAGTCTTTAGAAAAAACTTAGATGGAAATACTGGAGTATATGTTTATTATTTGAGTTTATATATATATATATATATATATATAATATCACTGTTTATATTTATTATATTACTGTTTAGATTTATTTATTATATTCTGTTTATTATATCAGTGTTTATTTTTATTATATTACTATCTTTATTTGTAATATTATGTTTATATTTATTTATTATATTACTCATCCGTAAGATAATAAATCTTACTGTTTATATGTATTTATATTTTATTTATTATATTAATTTTATTATAGATGTTTATATCTATCATATTACTAACATTATTTGTAATATTAATGTTTATATTTATTTATTATATGACTTATTATCTTTATTTGCAATACTACTCTTTCTATTTATTTATCTATTTATATTTTATATGTATTATATTATTGTTTAAATAAATATCCCGGAAGTGTCATTCTGACCAATCACAGATGTGGTAGTCACACTTCCGGTCCCTCCCTCCTGCTTCCGGTCTCCTTGCTAGCCACTGCTCCTCGCCCACATTTATGTTTGTGAAAAGACGCAAAAGTGCCACCAGCAGCAGCAGGAAGGACAAACTAAATCGGTAGGTGGTCGTCAGAGTCGTCGGGGGGGTTCGTCCGACGCCTCCTGCCCGCGGTGGCGGCCTGCTCGTCCCCGGCTCCGTTAGCTTAGCCGCAGCCCCCATCCGAATGACCGAGGGAGGCTAACGGCTAAGCTAACTCACCTGGCGTCTCTTTTCTTTCTTTTAAAGTTTATTTTCCGACACAAACGATGCTGATGGACACGAAACCTCCCGGTCTATCTCCGTGGTTGTCTCGATCCGTCGTGTGGGGAAACCCCCAGTTTAGTGGCGTTAAAGCAGCGTCGGTGAGGCTGAAAGGGAAAGTTTGAATGAAAGTGACGGTTTTGTTGTTAAAGTCACACTTTTATAATCGAAAACCTTCTAAAGGCTGCAAACATCTGAGGTTCCTCTCATCATAAAGTCTTTATACCACGTAAACGCCTTTCTGTCTGTCATTTATGTGGACATGTAACAGAACAAACAAGCAGATTGGATACTTTTAGTCAGAATCTCAGTTTTTCTTCGAATCCGACCTGAAATGTTATTCGTTTTCTTGCAATTCATCGCTTCAAAACTCGGTTCTGAGCTTTTTTATTGGGTTAACCTGCGTTCATACTGATGACGCCTCTCTTTGTTTGATATTAATCACAAACTTGTGATCGATCGTGTTGGTGATCAATACAAAGACTTCTGGTTTTATATATTTAAAATGTCCAACATACTTTATAATTCTGGGTTTGAGTGTCACAAGATTCTTAATTACCCTATTTTACGGACTATAAGTCACATTTTTTTGTCATTGCTTGGTCGGGGTGCGACTTATACTCTGGAGAGACTTATATGTGAAATGATTAACACAAAAGCGACGTAGAAGAGGAAGCGGTGCATCATCTACTGGAGTTGTTTAGACGTGACACAGAGGATGAAGATTTCATTGGATTTAGTGATTTGGAGACACTGATGGTTTGGTAAACTTGTTGGCGTGTTCTTTATGGTATAGTCATCTGAATAACTGTTAATATGTTACGTTAACACACCAGGCACTTTCTCAGTTGGTTGTTTACGCATCATGTAACGTTATCTGAATGTGCTAGTGTACCATCTATTCAGCATGTTGTTCTCTATTCTATTTTTATTTCAAGATGAAAGGTCTGTTCTTGGTGTTGGATTTTATGTGTTCTATTTCCTCAAAAGGATGCGACTTATACTCCAGTGCGATTTATACATGTTTTTTTCTTCTTTATTCTGCTTATTTTGGTTGGTACGACTTATAGTCTGGAAAATACGGTACTCTGACGTTTTGTCCTGAATCTGTCCAGCTCTCCTCCAGTTTCTTATTGATGGAGTCGGAACGTTTCCCTTTTCAGATCCCATCATGGCCTCTCGAGCCGGACCGCGAGCGAGCGGCACTGACGGCAGCGACTTCCAGCACCGGGAGCGGGTGGCATCCCACTACCAGATGAGGTTTGTTTCCCTTCGTCGTCTCCAGAAGCGTTTCTGTCCCTCTGATTTATTTTAACGAAGCGAATCCGTCCCCTCCACCTCGGTCCGCAGCGTCGCCCTGAAGTCGGAAATCCGTAAACTCAACATCGTGCACGTCCTGATCTGGGTCCTGGTCGCGGCTCAGGTAAAGCCCAGTCCTCCTTCGACCCGGCCCCGCGCCCAGAACCCACCCTGATGCCCCCCTCTCCCCCCCCAGGTGGTCGTGAGCCAGCTCGGCCTCGTGTCCCACAAGCTGGTGGCCTCGCCCTACCAGTGGGAGTACCCCTACCTGCTGAGCATCGCCCCCACCGTCTTCTCCTTCCTGGCGCTACCGCGCAACCACATCAGCTACCTGGTGATCTCCATGATCAGCGCCGGGCTCTTCTGCGTGTCGCCGCTCATCTACGGCAGCATGGAGATGTTCCCCATGGCCCAGCAGCTGTACCGCCATGGCAAGGCCTACCGCTTCATCTTCGGCTTCTCGGCCGTGTCCGTCATGTACCTGGTGATCGTGGTGGCCGTGCAGGTCCACGCCTGGCAGATCTACTACAGCAAGAAGCTCCTGGACCAGTGGTTCACCGGGACGCAGGAGAAGAAGAAGAAATGAGGCGTCTCCTCGGAACAATCGACTGATCGATGAATTCTCTCGTCTGCTGGTGATGACCTGAACATTCACCGACGTTTGAATTTATCAGAAATAAACCTGAAAACTGGATCCCAGTTCAAACTAAATTAATTAAACATGTACAGATGTGTGACTGTTGGACAGAGGAATCCTCCACTCGGTCGTTTCCAGCTTGTTTATTTCTTAAAACTGATCGTGGGGGGGGTAAAAAATCGTCGAAAGCTGTAAATTACAATCCAGATCATAAAAACTTTTCAGTAAACTGAACGAGTCACAAGGTTACGACGTCGTTATTGTTGCGATCATGTGTCACCACCACCGGTTAGAGAAGTAAACGATTAAAATAAAGGAAGGGGGGGTAAAGGCGTTACTTGGTAACGAACAACTGTTTCACTGAAACAACCGGGATCTGCCTCGCCAGCAAATCGTTAAGCGTGTCGGGCTGTCTGACTGACAGGGGGTCTGGGCTTCACTTGGGGGCGCGTTTCCCTTTCAGGAGCTGCCTCACCTGGAAACAGAGGTTCAAGCCTCGGTTAGGGTCCAAAGACGCGCGCGTCGCCGCACGCGGTCGCCCACGTACCTTCTCTCCGGCGGGCCCGTCGGGCACCAGCTGCGACGGCAGCTCGTTCTCCAGGTTCCTGACGCCGGGGTCGGCTCCCCTCGCCATCAGCAGCTTCACCGCCGCCGTCTGGCAACTGGAATCCTGCAGGGCGCTGACCACGTGCAGGGCGGTGTTCCCGTTGAACGCCTGCGACACGCGACGCGCCGTCAGCGCGTGCTGTGCTCATGCGGCGAGGCGGCGGGGCCTACCGTGGCGTTGATCGCCGCGGCTGACGACGGGTGGTCGAGGAAGATCTGCAGGAGCTTCACGTTGGCCTCCTCCGCGGCCATGTGCAGGCAGGTGCGCCCGCTCTTTAGATCCTGTAGGGGGACGATCGAGGGGGGTCAGCCGCGGCGCGGCAAGGTCGACGCGTGCGGTTCTCACCTTGGTCCCCACGGAGGCGCCCATGAGCAGAAGGAGCCGGGCGCTGCGGGCCAACATCCGGCACCTCTGCTCCAGATCCGTCTTCCTGAAGGTGCAGGGGTCCTTCAGGTCCCGCAGCTCTTTGACGGCGGCGTTGTGGGACGTGGTGGCTTCGTGGAGCGGGGATAAGCCTTCGGGGGGGAAGAGGTTGAGAATGAACTGAGTGTAATCAATGGAACGTGAAAGCCTGGTTCACCATGGCAACAGGGGAACCAAATAAAACCATCGATGTCCCTACTTCTCACTGGAGTTGGAAATATTAATGACTGCAAGAGCATATTTATTTTAAAATATAATAATAAATAATAATAAGAAATCTTCGATCAAACTGATAAATGATTAACTTTGTCCCGTGTTGTTGAAAATCCACGTTCGGTGGTTTTTATTCCAATAAAATTCGGCGGTTCTGTCGACCAATGAGAGGCCGTTATGTTGTTGCGTCTCTTAGCCAATAGGGAACGCCGTCACTGTTGCTAGGATACGGACGCGTACACGTATAAGTGAGGTGAGAGAAAGATCACAGAAGTGTACAAAAAAAATGGAAAATAAACACGAATGTGAGGAAAAGGTGAGGGACAAATCACACTAGCACTAATTTAATCACTATTGTGATCTTGTGAAACCGAAGAACCGAAGTTTACCTCATCTGAGTTTTAAATAACTCACTAAACTTGCCTAACCGGCCGCTTACAGGCGTTTAAATGAGTCGAGTTAAAGCCAAACTCAATAATTTACCGTCGTAATTGTATATTCCGGTGTCCAACTGCTGCTGAGTCCTCTGGACGGTCTTCCAGATGGCCTGGAGGTGAAACATGGCGCCGTCACATCTGGATTTGAGTCGCCCAGATGCAGAAATGTCGGGTTTCTCACCTGGAGGCTGAGGAAGTCGCCGTTCTGGGCGCAAAGGTGCAGGGGAGAGCGACCCCAGAGGTCACGGGTGTTGATCTGGGCTCCGTGAGTCAGAAGGTCCTGGATGATCAGGTGGTTGTTGGTGGCGACGGCTATCTGAAGAGCCGTCTGGACACACACACACACACACACACACACACACACACACACACGTCAGATTAAACATAAACACTGAGACATGAAGGTGAACCGGTCGTACCTGTCCGTTGTGTTCTTTCAAGTCCAGCACGCCGCGTTCAGCCATCTTGGGAGCGAGCACGTAGGTGAGGGCACGTTTGCCCTGGGCAACGGCGATGTGAAGAACCCTGGAAGGGTCAAAGGTCATAAGCCATAAGTCATCGCCCCCTGCTAGCCTATCGCCCTAATGTTCGCTTCAGGTCGGCCATGAGCGGGCGATCACCTGCCCCCTCCCACCTGAGGCAAGGCAGGGTTTGAACCGGACGCCGTACCTTCCAACCCACCCAAGAGCTGAACCAACAACCTTCAGGGAAGCCTGCTCTGGGATTTCCCTTCTGTCTATTGGTTACGACAGCTCTCAAAAGTGAGGTTTGAACCCACAACCTCCAGAAGATGAAGCTCCTGATTTGGTTCCTTCCTTCAAGAGCCCTCAAACAATCTGACCTTTACAAGGGAGGCGTTCAAACCTTTGGGGATCGCACCAACAACCTCAAACTGATCCCGGCAGACTCCTACATGACCGCCCCCCTGCCCGGCGATATTTACGTGTCTCCGTCGGCGTCCTGCTCGCCGAGCTGCCCGGCCGACATTCCCGCCACTCTCCGCTCCTCCTGGTGAATCTGCCACTGGAACAACGTCATGGGCGGTCCAGGCCGGTCAGGGGGGGGGTCAGGAGGACACTCCAGGACGTTGCTCCTGATCCCGTTGCCTTCCTGGGAAGCAGTCGCATTTCAGAAACGACGGGGGAACGTCGTTCTTGCCCTCTTCACATTCCTGCGTGTCGACAGGTCGACGCCCTCCTTCTAACCTTCCCGGTAACGGTGAACGCGCTCCGATTCTCGTGAACGGCCTGACTTACCTGGCGTTCCATCAGCAGCAGCTCCTTCACCGTGTTCTTCCTGGACAGCGGAAGGAAGTACCTGTGAGGCCCAGGCGGAGGACAGCCTGAGCGCGTCGTAATCCAGGGATTAGAACAGACAAAGGACCAAAAACAAAAGTCAAGTTTACTGTAAAGAAGTAAAAACCCCTTTGATCTGTGGCGTCACACCCACCTTTGTGACGGACAAAGCCGGTCCCCATCGACCCGGCCTGGCTTCCTTTGGTCTCGGAGCTCGGATCCAACATCTTTATTCCGTCAGACTCATTTGTCCACAGCCTGCAACCGCGGAGTCACAAACTGACAGAAACCTGCCAGCACAAGTACAGGAGAGCCACGCCCGCTCCCACCGATGGCCCTGGTGATATTCAAACGAGGCGAGTGAGGAGCAGGCTATTTCCTGGTTTGGGACCGTTCCTGGACACCGGCCAAGCACAACATGTGACATAACAGAGTTAGGCGGTTCAGAAACACTGACGAGGAAACCAAGGAAGCACTGACAACAGGACCAAAGAAACACAAACAATGAGACCAAAGAAGCACAAACAACAGGACCAAAGGGACAGAGACGAAACCAAAGGAACGCAAACAGCAGATCAAAGAAACACAGACAACAGGACCAAAGGAACAAAAAACCAACAGGACCAACACTGGCACACTGGAACACTGACAACAGGATCAAAGAAGCACTGACAACAGATCAAAGAAATGCAAAACCACAGGATCAAAGACACACCGAGAGGACCACTGAGTTTGTGTTTAAGGTTTATTTTCACAACAGTGCTCTGAGGTGAACATTGGTCAGTAATGTTACCGAGGGCGTGGTGCCAGTTGGCATGCGGCGCCAGACGACATGCAGCGGGGTGTCACTTGAACGATGACATCACAGTTTAAAGGTCAACCAGAGCGAATTCACACAATGATACGATAACATTCCAGTGAACCTGGACCAGTTCTGCCCTGGAAACGAAATGGCCACCCGCGTCAGAATTACACCACTTCGCTTTTTCCTCAGTTTAAAGGTTCAAGTTCTTTTGCGCGTTCATGAACGCATCACAGGTACCGCGAGGTGACACAAGGTTGACGTTCTGGAAGACCGTTCCCACCCAACATCTCCAAAATAAATTAAAAAATAAATACAAATCTCTGAGATCAGCTGCATCGGCGTTGACCCGCTGCTTTCCGATAACTTACAGGCCCGAGTGCAAGACCGGGCCGGCATAAAGTTAAATTCATGAAGGGATGAAAACCATTATTCCCTCTTCACATTGGCAGTAACGAGCTTCCACACCACTGAAGCCGTGTTAAAAATGGAAATATCACGTGACAGCTGCTAAAAATCGCGTACAGATGTTTACAGTGGGTTGGAATTTTTTTTTTAAAAAAGGAAAAATAGTCTTCCTTTCATTTAATGTCCTGGTTTTCCATCCTGGAAGTCCTGTAGGAAGTGTCCACATTCCTGCCTCCTGAGTCCCACTTCAGCGATGGCCTGATGGACGGACACGACTGTTTATTACCAAGTCAACATAAAAGGGACTTGTGATGAAGATCAAAGCCAAAAGCACCGACCTGCCAAGAATTTCGCGCCGACCAGCATCAACATGCTGCCCAGGACGTAGAAGCCGAGCGGAGCGCTGCTGAAGATGCTGCTCTCACCTGTGGGGCACCGCAGATGAAGGAAACACAAGAACGCTTTGATCTTTACTCACATTCGGGGTTTAATTTTGATCTCTGCCGGGCAGGCTGGGTTTTCTCCAACTGTGGCTGCGGGCCTTGAACGCACCACAGCTGCTGCCCGGGCCGCGCTAATGGGAGCGTGGCGTACCGTTTCCGTTACAAACTGGCTCCGTCGTCTCCCAGTTCATGGATTTCTGCACCGCCTTCTTCCAGCGAGCGTAGCGAAACTCACTCTCTGCGAACACACAGACGTCGCGTTAGGCCGCCCGTGGGAGCCCCGCCGCGACCACGCCGGCGGCTTGGGCACATACCTTCGGTGTTGATCTGGGGCTCGGACTTCTCCGACGTGACTTCGCTCAGGTCCTCGGGCTGCAGGCTCCACACGCTGACCCCCTCTGCTGCCCCCGCCGCCATGGCGGCGCCCAGGGCCGTGGTCTCGGGCATCGACGGCTTCACTGGGGGCGACACAACGTCTCGATTTGCCTCCAGAATCACACGTCGAAACATAAAGGTCTGACGTCATTACGACGACACGAAGTTTGGAACTCTGTGACGAGGCCGGGGCTGTTCCACCACTGACCAGCAGATGGCAGCAGAGCCCCGGACCCTGCGCTCGAGCCCCCTTTGGTCTCGTCTCGAGTGTCTTCGTCGTTTTTTTTTTTTTCCACAGAATTCGGTACAAATCGCCTCGACAGAGGCGGAGGGACAGGAACGAAGGAGAACCTCACCCACGGGAATGCAGAGAATGTCGGCCTGCAGCTGCATCAGCAGCCTGTTGGACGTCATTCCTCCGTCCACCTGCAGCTGCGTCAGCGGGATGCCGCTGTCCTGGTTCATGGCGTCCAGGATCTGGAGAGACTCACGGTCAGCGCTCGGGCGCCACCAACGGGCGCCGCCGACATGCGCCGCCGACGGGCACCGCCAACGGGCGCCGCCGACGGGCACCGCCAATGGGCGCTGCCGACGGGCGCCGCCGCGCCCTCGTTTACCTCGCGCGTCTGAAAGCAGACGGCCTCCAGCGCCGCGAACGCCACGTGGCTCTTGTTGGTGAACTGGGTTAGACCGCAGATGATCCTGGAACACAAAGGCCCTGGGGTCAGGGGTCGGGGGTCAGGGGTCAGGGGGGAAGCGGGCTTACCCTCTGGCGCTGGGCTCCCAGTACGGGGCATAAAGGCCGGAGAAGGCGGGGACGAAATAACAGCCGTAGGACGTCCCGACGGACGCCGCCAGCTTCTCTGCGGAGGCGAACAAAGACATTAAAACCCAAAAACCCAACAATTAAAACCCTCCCTCGAACGCACCGAGCTCCTCGGACGACCCGATGATCCCCAGGTTGTCCTGCAGCCAGCGGACGACGGCCCCGGCGATGGCCACGGAACCCTGGAGGGGGGGGCGAGAGGGGTAGCTACAGCCGGGCCGACTGACAGGACAGCGTCACGAAGCGTTTACATACCTCCAGAGCGTAAAAGGCGGGTTTGTCCCGGCCCAGCTTGTACGCCACCGTGGTCAGAAGGCCGTGGTCGGACATCACGGGCTGCAGAGGAGGAAGAGGAGGATGAAGAGGAGCGCGTCGGGACGACACGGCAGCACCCAGGACGGGTGTAGCAGGACGAGTGTACTTGGGGTTTACCTTAGTTCCGGTGTTTCTGAGGAGGAAGCAGCCGGTCCCGTACCTGGAGAAGAGAGAGGAAGGGCGGGTGAAAGGACGCCGGGGGCGGCGGTACGACCCCGAAGGCACCTCACGTGTTCTTTGCCTGCCCGTCCTGGAAGCACATCTGCCCGACCAGAGCCGCCGACTGGTCGCCCAGGCACTGTTGTCACGGAAACCGCCGGGTTAAACCAGAAACCTCGTCAACGCACAGACTCAACGGCGGCGGCGGCGACTCACCCCTGATATCGGGATCCCCGAAAGAGCGCCGGATTTCTGCCGAAAAGGGAGAGAGAGCTGAAACCTGTGGCAACACGAAGACGGACGGGCGTGCGAGGGGCCGAAGACGGAGACACACACGTGGGAAAACCCTCGTTATTTGACCGCTACGAGCCAAATAACACTCCCAAACAAGCGGTGCAGCCGTGTCAGCGGGGGGGAGGAGTGGGGGGGGGGCAGGGGGACGTCTCCACTCGTGCCACTTTTGGAGCCAAGAGGCGGAGGCAAGGGTCGCCACGGAAACCAGGAGGGGAGCGGACACGAGTACATTTCCAACCGGCGTCGCGTTTGACCCTCAGGACGCCGGGCGCTTTAAAAGTGGGCGGAGCTTAAGGCCTGATGTCGCCTCCAGCCACTAGGGGGGCCAAACCGAGCCTCCGCCTTGGAAATGCACCGCGACGGCGCGTTCACTCGGCCCGCACACAACACAGTCGGCCGCCTTTGACGACGGGTTGGTACTTACCCGGCTAGAACATATTTTCTACCAGCGAGAGAGAGAGAGACGGCACAAACAAAAGAAACCACTAAAACAACCATCATGCACTTCAAACGCTCAAAACACGTCGGCCGGCGCGGCCGAGGGACGGACCGGAGTCACAACAGACGGGAACGTTCAGGCGCGCGGGCGGGCCGACGCCGGCTTACCATGAGGCCGTAGATTTCCGAGGAGCTCCTCACTCGGGGTAGGATCTCCATGGGGATCCCGAAATATCTGACAAGAGCAGGAGGTGTTGACGTTACACCCCGCGTTCGCTCGTCCGGTTCTTGCGCTGAGAAACTTGAGGGACAATTTCGAACGGACCGTCGATGTTCGGAGGACGCGCCCCTCGTACCTGCAGAGCTCCGGGTCCCACTCCAGCGTGTGGATGTTGAAGAGCATGGTCCTGCTGGCGTTGGTCACGTCGGTGCAGTGGACGCCGCCCGCCTTCCCCCCCGTCAAACACTGCCGGGTCACGAGAGCCAGAGCTGAGCGCCGAACCCGCCACCCCCAAGGAACGACCCCCCTAGGGACAACCCCAACCCCCCGGAGGCCGAGACCCTTACCCAGATGAGCCAGGAGTCCACGGTGCCGAACATGGCGCGGTGAGACTCCACGGCCTCGCGGACCTCGTCCACGTTGTCCATCAGCCAGCGGAGCTTCACGGCGCTGAAGTAGGTGCTGATGGGCAGCCCCGTCCTGTGCTGGGGGAGGGGGGGGGGTGTTAGACAGACCCTCACGCGTGGGCGGAGGGGTGGAGCAGCTCTACCTTCAGGTGGTTCTTGTTCCGTCCCGGGGTTTTGTTGATGAGGCGCTCCACGGTGGACTGGGTCCGCAGGTCCAACCAGACTGAGCAGAGTCACAGTCAGCACACGGCCGTGGGGAGGCGGGCGCGTCGGGGCCTTACCGATGGCGTTGTAGAGGGGCTCGCCCGTCTCCTTGTCCCACACCAGGGTGGTCTCTCTTTGGTTGGTCACCCCGATGGCTGGACAAAGTCAAGAGGTTCAGTTTAGCAGCGGTTTGTGCAGGGGGGTGGGGGGGGGGGGGTCGAGGACATCACCTTTGATGTTTGTGATGTCGATGTTGAGCTGCGTCAGCTTCTCACACGTGCGCTCCATGCACTCGTACACCGACTGCAGGATCTCTTTGGGGTCCTCCTCCACCCACCTGGGGGGACCAAGGGCCGATCAGGTCGGGCGGTTCGCCGGGCGACTCCCCCCCCGCCCCAAGGTGACCGGCTCACTTACCCCTCCTTCGGGAAGCTCTGCTTGATCTCCACCTGGTGATGGCTGAGCAGCTCGGCCGTTTTAGAGTTGAACACCTTCGGAAGACGAAAACCTTTCATCGGAAAACCACCCCAACTAGAACCAGCGATTCAGCGCCGACAGTCAAGTCGGGAACAATTACCAGGTTAAGATACCCCTGCTCCTCCCGGGCCGCTCAGGAGGCACTCGGGGCAAACCTAACCGACCTTTTACTGATGTCAGACAACAGTCAGAAGTCACCGACCGATTCCAGCTCTGGACACGAAGCAGCGAGGTCCTTTGGGGACACTTGGGTCACCCAAACCCAGAGTGTACAATCACACAAAGTGATGATGTCACTCATGGCCAATCATTTTGTGATTAATCATCCTCTAGTGTGATTAATCAGCATCTCGTGTCATAATCATCATCTTATGTGATTAATCATCATCTCGTGTGATTAATCATCATCTTAAGTGATTAATCACCATCTCGTGTGATTAATCATCATCTTAAGTGATTAATCACCATCTCGTGTGATTAATCATCCTCTCGTATGATTAATCACCATCTCGTGTGATTAATCCCGATGACCTCATCATCACCTGGATGGTGTCTCCAACACTCGCCTGGTCAAACGCTGGTTTCCTTCACATCAGCTCTTTCAGACCTTTCATAGTGAAACGACTCAAACCAACTGTCTCTCCGTCTTCTTCTACGTGCACGCTGGTTTGTTTTTAGGACATTTTGCGGGATTAAACCAGTTTTTTTTGGAGCGAAGGTTGTTTGCAGAGGGCAGATCTGTCACCTTCTCAGGCTCCAAAGGGCCCCAAACCCGCCTCTTTAACCCCCTCACGCCCCCTCCAGGGACCCCCGCAGCGGGGGGGACGCGTGCCCGCTGCAGGGGGGGTCGCAAACGCGCGGATTAAGACGATGTTTGGGCCAAGGTCTTCGCTCCTGGGGGGTCTTACCAGGAACCGGGTGGAGCTGGTCCCCTGGTCGATGGCGGCCACCAGCGGCCCCAGCCTTATCCGGTGAGAGGACGCGGCCATGGCGCCGTTCATGGGCAGCCCGGGACAGGACGGGACACCGAGCTGCTCCCCGGATTAAACCTGGATTACACGGATTAAAGGTGCGGGCGACCAACCAGCACTGCGTCGCGGGATTTTCACGTCAGAGAGGGGGCGGGGCATCGATGGTGACGACATCACCAGCCGGCTTGGTTTCCCTTTTATTCTGACAGATATTTGACTGAAATGTGGACAAACATGAAATGTTGATTTAATGAGGATGATTTCTGAAGACGAAACGTGTTTCCTGTAGCAGGAGTCGAAGTCAGGCTCCAGGAGTTGTGATGATGACCATGTTTGAACATTCTGACCTAAAGGTGCAATTCTTGACAGAAAGTAAAAAGAACACGTGTGGGCTCAAGTTTGCATTTATTGTTTGGACACAAAGACACACAGACACGAGTATATGTGGGCTTTGAGTTGGTCTTGACTTCTGATGTCACCAGTTGAAGGTTGACCTTGTTGGTGTTGTTGGTCGACGTCATACATGCACAATGAAAACATCTCTAGAATGTGTATAAATCCCCCTTTTTTAACTTATATCTCAATGAATGAAAAAACAATTGATTTGTTTTATTTCAGTCATTTAATATTCTTCCCCCTCTTCTTCTTCCTCCCCGATGCTGTCGGTGCCCACCTCCTCGTAATCCTTCTCCAGAGCCGCCATATCTTCTCTGGCCTCGGAGAACTCGCCCTCCTCCATGCCCTCGCCCACGTACCAGTGCACGAAGGCCCTCTTGGCGTACATCAGGTCAAACTTGTGGTCCAGGCGGGCCCAGGCCTCGGCGATGGCGGTGGTGTTGCTCAGCATGCACACGGCCCTCTGCACCTTGGCCAGGTCTCCTCCAGGGACCACGGTGGGGGGCTGGTAGTTGATGCCCACCTTGAACCCGGTGGGGCACCAGTCCACGAACTGGATGGTGCGCTTGGTCTTGATGGTGGCGATGGCGGAGTTGACGTCCTTGGGCACCACGTCTCCGCGGTACAGCAGGCAGCAGGCCATGTACTTGCCGTGGCGAGGGTCGCACTTGACCATCTGATTGGCCGGCTCGAAGCAGGCGTTGGTGATCTCGGCCACCGAGAGCTGCTCGTGGTACGCCTTCTCCGCGGAGATGACGGGGGCGTAGGTGGCCAGGGGGAAGTGGATACGGGGGTAGGGCACCAGGTTGGTCTGGAACTCCGTCAGGTCCACGTTCAAGGCGCCGTCGAAGCGAAGGGAGGCGGTAATGGAGGACACGATCTGACCGATCAGCCTGTTCAGGTTGGTGTAGGTGGGGCGCTCGATGTCCAGGTTGCGGCGGCAGATGTCGTAGATGGCCTCGTTGTCCACCATGAAGGCGCAGTCGGAGTGCTCCAGGGTGGTGTGGGTGGTCAGGATGGAGTTGTAGGGCTCCACCACGGCTGTGGACACCTGGGGGGCCGGGTAGATGGCAAACTCCAGTTTGGACTTCTTTCCATAGTCGACAGAAAGACGTTCCATCAGCAGGGAGGTGAAGCCGGAGCCAGTTCCTCCCCCAAAGGAGTGGAAGATGAGGAATCCCTGGAGTCCGGTGCACTGATCAGCCTGCAGGTAAAAGTATACAAATACTGTAACCAACCAATCATCTGCTGAACCCGTACACAAGCACAGGAGACTCACCAGTTTCCGGATCCTGTCGAGAACAAGGTCAATGATCTCCTTCCCAATAGTGTAGTGGCCTCGAGCATAATTGTTGGCTGCGTCTTCCTTACCGGTGATCAGCTGCTCGGGGTGGAAGAGCTGGCGGTAGGTTCCGGTACGGACCTCGTCTGCCACGAACAAAACCCACGAAAAGTGAGACCAACTCAGGTTAGAGGTCAAGGTTTGAGTATTTCATACATTGTAAAATCTGTTGGTTCAAACTGAACCCATAAAGGTCCAGACAGATTGAGATTAACATGGAAGTTCAATGGAAGGGAAGAACCGAGTCTCACCGATGACGGTCGGCTCCAGGTCCACAAAGACGGCCCTGGGAACGTGTTTCCCAGCTCCGGTCTCACTGAAGAAGGTGTTGAAGGAGTCGTCTCCTCCCCCGATGGTCTTGTCGCTGGGCATCTGACCATCGGGCTGGATGCCGTGCTCCAGGCAGTAGAGCTCCCAGCATGCATTGCCGATCTGAGCTCCAGCCTGGCCGACGTGGATGGAGATGCACTCTCGCTGTGGGGACAAGCAGTTCAGATCAACAAAGCTGCAGCGCTCTGCCTGTGCCACCAAAAAAAGCTTTAAATCTCTTCAAGCAGAAACGTTGCCATCGGTGAAATGCTCAAGTGAAAATTCCCTGTAGGTCAACCCTCTTACTGATTCACTCCTCAGCGAGCCATTTTACCTCATGCAGTTCAGTGTGCTAAGAACTGGTCCAGGAAACATTCTTTTCTAAAAGCAAGATCATTTTGGACATCATAATTTTTGAAGAAATATCAAAATCTACCAGAAACTGACATGGATGAGACTGACTCGAGGTAAATACGGCACAGAAGACTGAAGCTTTGACCTCAGCAGGTTATTAGGCCAAAGAGAAAGAGCGAGGAGGTCACAAAGGTCATTATTTACAGGGTTTCCCACCAACTACAACCAGCACAGACACACGAGGACCAACAGTTCTGTTAGTACAGATATGGAACATTCAGGAATTGAGCTATGAGGCCTCACCATTTTGTCGTTGATTAGAGAAGTTCCTTGTTCACCTGAGATGAGTGTTCGAGGATTTTGTGTCACCTTCGTTCACTGGAAGTTGCTTTATAGAGCCCCGGTGCTAGGCAACAGCTGGGCGTGTTGTGGTAACCGGAGGAGCAGGAGAAGAAAACACAATCTCCACTGATGAAAGGGGAGGACGGGGGGTGGGGTGCAGAGATCCGGGCTGCAGGGAACAATGGCTGCAGTGCCACCAGCGAGTAACTGCCGGCATCACCTGAAGCTGCGTTGAAATTCGACCCAAAACCGTGCCCCCCTCCTCCGATTTCAAACTTTAGGCTTGAGGCCTTTTGGCTGTTGAAGTGGAATAAACAGGCATCTACGAACACTCACATGCTTTGGCAGTTTTACCAGGAATTCCACTGATGCGGAACCCAGAATGAAATGAGGCGCCGTGTTTTCAACCCCGACCCAGAGCAGCTCACGGCCCGCCGTGCTGGCAGCTGTGCTGTATAAATAGTAGGTCTTATGTATTTTTGAGGGTTTGGCCATTTATCATACCACCACCGTAATTTCCTTGTCATCCAAGGACACTCAGCTAGACAGGAACTGGGTCGGATCGACGTCTCTGGGCCCGTCTGGGTGAAACCCAACCAGAGGCTCGGATTCCTCCGGCTGCAGAAGGCAGAATGTGGAAAGATTCCCAGCGTGAGATGACTTCTGTTGAAAACAACTGTTGCGTCTCCACTTTGCGTGATCATTCGCAAGCAGGAAAATCCAAATTTAAACATAAGGCCAGGGGCAAATACCAACGGAACACCAAGAAACCACTTTTACTGAAGGCGCGGCCCAGAGAAGGAAGTGGTTTCTGCCGTCAGCTGATGTTTTGGTGCAAATTTGAAATATTTTCCTTCTATATAAAACACGCTTGAGGAAGCAAAGAGAACTGTTGGATAACTTGAGAAAACAGTCGCCACTGACAACCACAGCGTCTTTAATAATGCAACCTTCTCTCTGAAGGTTACCATGGTGACAAAATGACCGGTGCATTCATCTGCCAACTGGGGACTGACCAAACATGTTCACGTTTACTCTACCAGGAGGGTTAATTTTCCCTCCGTCAGGTGATCCTCAACAGCAGCCACTTTCATTGTTGCAGCTCAGAGGCTCTAGGGCGGGACTATCCTGCCAGACCAACCAAGAACACAGACGAGCGTTGACCAACTTAGCTTTATTTTCTGTGAATAACTCTCGTTTGTAAATGTAACAGTTGAAACATTAGATCTTCTTCCACTGTTTTGCTTCAGCTTTTAGAACTCCTCCCCCTCCTCCCCTTCCTCCCCGATGCTGTCAGTGCCCACCTCCTCGTAATCCTTCTCCAGAGCCGCCATGTCTTCTCTGGCCTCGGAGAACTCCCCCTCCTCCATGCCCTCGCCCACATACCAGTGCACGAAGGCCCTCTTGGCGTACATCAGGTCAAACTTGTGGTCCAGGCGGGCCCAGGCCTCGGCGATGGCGGTGGTGTTGCTCAGCATGCACACGGCCCTCTGGACCTTGGCCAGGTCTCCTCCAGGGACCACGGTGGGGGGCTGGTAGTTGATGCCCACCTTGAACCCGGTGGGGCACCAGTCCACGAACTGGATGGTGCGCTTGGTCTTGATGGTGGCGATGGCGGAGTTGACGTCCTTGGGCACCACGTCTCCGCGGTACAGCAGGCAGCAGGCCATGTACTTGCCGTGGCGAGGGTCGCACTTGACCATCTGATTGGCCGGCTCAAAGCAGGCGTTGGTGATCTCGGCCACCGAGAGCTGCTCGTGGTACGCCTTCTCCGCGGAGATGACGGGGGCGTAGGTGGCCAGGGGGAAGTGGATACGAGGATAGGGCACCAGGTTGGTCTGGAACTCCGTCAGGTCCACGTTCAAGGCGCCGTCGAAGCGAAGGGAGGCGGTGATGGAGGACACGATCTGACCGATCAGCCTGTTGAGGTTGGTGTAGGTGGGGCGCTCGATGTCCAGGTTCCTGCGGCAGATGTCGTAGATGGCCTCGTTGTCCACCATGAAGGCGCAGTCGGAGTGCTCCAGGGTGGTGTGGGTGGTCAGGATGGAGTTGTAGGGCTCTACCACGGCCGTGGACACCTGGGGGGCCGGGTAGATGGCAAACTCCAGTTTGGACTTCTTTCCATAGTCGACAGAAAGACGTTCCATCAGCAGGGAGGTGAAGCCGGAGCCAGTTCCTCCCCCAAAGGAGTGGAAGATGAGGAATCCCTGGAGAGCTGTGCACTGATCAGCCTGTGGGAAAATATCACAACATAACTTTAGCACTAATTCTAAGCTACAATACAGTACCGAGGATCCAGCAGGAGACTCACCAGTTTCCGGATCCTGTCGAGAACAAGGTCAATGATCTCCTTCCCAATAGTGTAGTGGCCTCGAGCATAGTTATTGGCTGCGTCTTCCTTACCGGTGATCAGCTGCTCGGGGTGGAAGAGTTGGCGGTAGGTTCCAGTACGGACCTCGTCTGTCCCAAGAAAACATAACTGACACAATCAGGTGTCACAAAAGGAGAAAGTGTCTCTCATCTGTTGTCACAGTAAATATGAGTTAATAATGCTGATGTAGCAACCTTCTTTATAATCATGTTGGATCGAGGTCAAAACTTAACGTGAAGCCCTGAATTTGATTTATTCACACGTGATATTATACCGAGCTGATCTAATTTTTAAAAGAAAAAGAATTTTGAGTTATAAAAGAGTGACTTCTCACCGATGACGGTCGGCTCCAGGTCCACGAAGACGGCCCTGGGAACGTGTTTCCCAGCTCCGGTCTCACTGAAGAAGGTGTTGAAGGAGTCGTCTCCTCCCCCGATGGTCTTGTCGCTGGGCATCTGACCATCGGGCTGGATGCCGTGCTCCAGGCAGTAGAGCTCCCAGCATGCATTGCCGATCTGGACACCGGCTTGACCGATGTGAACCGAGAGGCATTCACGCTAGGGGGTCACAAAAATGGAGGCCAAGTCAGCAAGGAATCACACTTTGGGCTTAGATCTGTCTCAGATGTCTTACCATGGCTAGAAACTCCTGCTGCAGGTGTTGAGGATCTGTCCGTCTGTTGAGATCTTCTCCCCACTTATGGTTACTCCGAACTCAACGGCTACTGGAGTTGTCAGGGTGAACTGGGTTTAGCTTTGGGGGAAGGCAATCATTTAGCCGGGGAAACATTACACAAACACCGACGTGCATGAATAAGCTGAGACTCGGAGCTAATGTGTAACCTCGACCCCCCCGACCACCACCACCACCACTGCCCCACATTGTCAGCTTGTTTAAGTAGCAGGAAGTAAAAAAAAATAATTGTTTGTTGAGAGCACTTTGATTAATTGTCCTCCTGAAGTTTTGGGATCTCCATGGAGATTTACTCAGGAAACGCAGGTTCAGATTCTTCCTTTTTGGTAGATTTGTTAGATGTTTTTATAGGTACAGAAGATATGGTCAAACATAATCTTGTGACTTCCTGAAGCTCAGACAGGCTGCTCTTGCCTCATGTTGTCATAGAAACATCATTCTGCTCTCAAGTTGCGTTACTATTGTAAAAAAAAAATATTCTTTTGTATAAGGAGGTAATTGGGACGGCCCGATAAACGTATTAGATTTTTGTTCTCGTTGATATTTAAAACATTTTCAACAACACAAACAAGTGACCACAGCACCACCCAGTGGCCTAGAAGTAAATGCAGCTGGAAATGTCCTCAGTTTTGTACAAACGTTTTTCATAGAAACTTCTGAATCAAGTTTTATAACCTGATGGAAAACCTCCCAGAATAAGTAAAAACTAGCACACACCATCCTTTCTTTCATTCATCTTTAATGATACAGGTGTTTTTTTTAAATTACATCTCGGGATGATTTGGTTAGTGTAACAATCTTTGGGGGAAATAAAGCAGATATTTTTTGTTCATCATCCAGTTGAGGCAGTCAAAAAGGCATCGAGAACTGTTCTGTGTCCATGAGAACTTTGCTAAAAATCCTTCAGTAACAATGTTAAAAAATAGATGAGAGGAGGGAAACCTCGCACAGCTTGAGCAGTTTTGCGCCCCTCGATGTAAAGATCATTCAACGGTCAAAATAACCCAGCATCAGCATTAGAAAATGGAAGCCACACACTCGACATGTCCAGTAAAACAAATGAAAAACTACTGTTCCCTTTGATATTCCTATAAGCTCAACAAACTTCTGTCCGTGCTGTTTGTGTGAGATGTGTTTGTGGGAGCTGAAGAGTTACACCAACTGGCACAACCACACACAAATACTTCATATCTTTTCAGGAGGCCTTTTCTAATCATGTACCAATAAGTCAGAATTTGAGGGTGTGTTTAACAGTGTTGAAGGTCGGGAGGACCCTTCCTTGGCGTCCACCTCAAACCTTCTGGGTAAAGTTCTCCGGGAAAACACCTTTGACTGAAATATCTTTGTTCTTCTCCCAGTGAGACTCCTTCACGCCCATGAGCCAGCCATCATCCTGCAAGACAAACAACGTGATTCCCGTTTCACAACTGACCTCTTTGTTAAAAGGGTCTGACCTGCAACCAGCTCGTGTACCCTCTAGTAGCCTGTTTGCAGATTACTCTGTACTCAGATCCAGAGTTAACAATTTGCACAAGCCTTAAACTACCACAGGAACTCTTGAATTAGGTCAGATTGAGTAGATTAAGTTGTTAAAAATAATATTTTACCAACTTTTTTTTTTTTTACTACATATGAGCTGAGCTGAAAGTCTCAGTGAAGCCCTCCTGACCTGCTCATCTGGGTTGTCAAAAGCCAAAGCCAGCACCACATCGCCCATCTTCAGTTCCAACTCGTCGTTGTCGGTGGGGGTGTAATCGTGTATCGCCTTCACCTGGAGTTCAAATGCAGCCAAACTGAACAGTTAATGGGAGACGAGCTGCTTCTTCAGGAGGAGAAACGATAAGAGGATGAACCTTGTAGATGAATCCTGGTGGGAGTTCGACATCTGGGGCACTGGCGGCCACGCCCTGTAGCAACGAGTCATCAGAAAAACCTCTGAGCACCGATGAGGACAGGGTTTAACGTGATGAATAAATTAAAGATGATAACAGCAACAAAGGACCGAAGGGTCATTGAATTTCAAGAGCCCACATGGGTCACATCCACCTCTCGACTCATTTGACCCTACCTGGGCCTCATCATCAACCCATCCACCCTGTCCAACTGGGGTGCCCCCAGTATCCCAGCTGGGTTCAGTGTACGATTGAGCAGCATCCCAGTTGTCCTGAGCTGCTTGTGTGTCGTCCCAGCTGGGGTGACTGTAGTCCTGCGTGTTCCCCTCACTGTACTCCCAGCCTCCCTGGGCCTCCTCCGGATACTGGTCACTGTCAAACTGGGGCTGCTCTTCGGGATTCTGCCCTTCCTTGGAGGGGTAGGGGGTTGTGGGCGGGGTCAGTGGTGGGTGGATGGGAGGAGCCATTCAAGGTGTATACAAGAGGGTGTTTAACGAGCGGTTTGGGGGTTTATCGGATGGTACAGGGATTCAAAAGCCAAAGGAAGGAGGATTTGACGAAGGACATGTTGTCAGTTGTTTTTCTTTTTCAGACTTTCCACTTTTCTACCAGAAAAAGTCCACAAACTACCAAACTTACCCACGAGTCCCAAGAGGGTGCCTTCCGTGAAGCAGCAAAAAAACAAGACACAAAGTGAGACTTAAAGCAGTTAACGTGAGGTGTGTCAAGAAGAGAACACCAAAGAAAGTGAGGTCAAACCCTCGCTGGTGAAATAATGGGTGATTGATAAGCTCCTCCCACATTGACACTTTCAGGGTTTCAGACGGGCTTTGATCAAACGTTTTATTGGCTCCATTTTTTGCACAATAAAATAATTATTTCACCTACTAAAGCGCCTCTTCAATGGATACAGAAGGGCATTAAACGTTCAATTTCACATGCACATGCGAAAAATAAAAAAGAAGCCATCATGCACGTTCACCCAACAACAGAGCTCTGCAGACCTTTGGCCTTTGGCCTCACATGAGCAAACCCACCTCGGGAGATGGAAATGCAGCGGGCCGCAATACCTCCAAATCCCAATCCAGCAGGTTCACCCCTGACCAGGGTTCACACTGCCTCACACACACAAACATACACACACACTCCAGTTAGGTGGTATTCTAGTCCAGAGGAATTAATGGAGTTGATGTTTTCATCTTTAAGATTTTTAAAAGCGCCGTCACTGGATAACGATGAATCAAACCCCAAGATCCAAGATGAGGCTACATTTTCGAGGTGGACTAAAGTTGAATTTATCTGAAATACTAAATAAATAATTAGACCAGCTCTAAAAATGTCTAAATACTCAAAGTTCTATGATTAAAAAGATGAAAAAAGGCTTAACAATGAGAAAAATTAGGCGTTCCTCAAGGGCCAGTTTTTGTGTTGCTTCAGTTTCACATTAAATACGACTATCAGAGAAGTTATCATTAATAAACTGAAAAGCTAAACGAGATACAAAAAGTCTGGGTTTAAAGCAACATTTGAGGACTCTCGTTTGTTGAAGTAATAATCCTGACCTGCGGCGCTGCCGTGGCTGGATCTGCGTTAGCGTCGGACCCCGAAGTGTCAAACCGATCGTCATGTCGGTCCGACGGGTCTGGAGACGGCGTGAGTTCAGGTCGACTCGGAGGAGGACCAGGCCTCTGGACCACCGGGGGGGTTAAACCGAAATCAGAAAACACACCCGCGCATGCACGAGCAGTCAGACGGCCACGTTAGAAAACGTAACGTCGTCAGCAAACACTCATTTTTGTTAGTGTCCCTCTACCTTTGGTGGTGAGCTGGCAGATTCGCTGTGATTGGACTCCTTGCTGTGACAAAGAAGACGATAATGATTTTGAAAAGGACTAGGAAAGCCCGGCGAAAGGCGACGGGGGCCGAAAATGCGGCGCGACGTAGAGTCAACGGTCCCGTGGCGTGAGAGAACACACAGCAAACATCAAGCAGATGAGAGGACGGGATTCAGGGACCAACCACGGGATTCAACACCGCAAAAAAGCCCAGGAATGACCTGCCCACGAGCAAGGCAGCAGCCTCAGTTATGGGTCAACGTGTGATTTCTGCACTCGCTCTTCCCTAGAAGCGAGCGCTTGCATACAGGAAATGTGAATTCATGCTTTCAAAACTGGGTCCTCGCAAGCTTGTACTTCAGAAAATTGACTTTGCAGGCATTAGGAGGCCGAGCGTCACCCACTGAGGTTAGTCAGGTCGCTCACACGCGGCCTCAGGCGCGGCACACGTTTACCTGGTGGCGTCCTCGCCGGTCTTAGGTGCTGCACTTTCACCTTTTCTGCAGTAGGGGGCAGCGTGAGCCACATTACCGTCACAACGGGGGCGCGTTTGACTGAAAAAACGCAATCGCGTTTCACTTACTTCAGCTGCCGCTGCTCTTCCAGGTTGGTCATGATGTCGTTCAGGTTTTGGCTGAGCTGTAAAGACACACACGCAACCGTTACCGACGATTCGCCCGCCGACCAGGCCCGACCGGGGATCGATCAGCCCCACGTGCACCCGACTGACCTTGCTCATCTCCTTGTGGAACTTCTCCTGATGACCTGCCAGAGCCTGGAATGTGGTGACATAGACGCCAACACGACTGCTCACACACACACACACACACACACCCGTACACACACACACACACACGTACGTTTACATGCGGACTGGTGACCCACAGCAGATTTTGTCAAAGGAGGTAAAACTGCACCGCACTTGTCCCACAGAGTTGGAAGCTCATCTTGTAACTCCACGTTCAGCTCCTCGAAAATCTTCTGAGCGCGACCCAGGTCCTCCTCTGCCTACACCCACCCAACACACACACACACACACACACACACACACAGTGAGTGTGAGGTTCCCTGTTTTGTCACGTTTCTTCTCGTGCTCATGCAAACAAACGCGTTCAGGGTTTCATGACAACGGGCAGGTGAATGTTCTCGAGATCCAACACATAAATCATCGGTTCCTCCTGAGGGACCAACAGCGAACACCAGAACGTGTCTGCGTTCGTGTGCAGATGTTAACTTTAGATCACCAGGGGACCTGAACCTTCTAACCTCTGTTTGATCCTCTAGTCGGTAAGAAACGATAACAAAGATCCTAGATTCAGCTCGGAATATTTTCATTGTTTATTCGGGGATTCTGGTGGTTTTGGGGGGGGGGTGAGGGAGGGGGGATGAACCAGAGTTTCACCTGGTTGTAGGAGAGGTTAGTCTGAGCCACCTGGTGGGCTGATATCAAACCCTGAGCCCAACTGGGAGCCGCCATCTCCAACAGGGCCGCTGGCTAAGCACACACGCCATGCAAGAGAGGAGGGGGGGCGAGGAGGACCAGGTGGAGGAAAGACGGAAAAAAGCAAACAGGCACAATTCAGAGGAAAATGATTAGTACGTAGCATTGGTCAGTAACTTCACTTCAAGTCAAGCTCAAATATTCCTGTCGCGTCGAGCGTCGGCGGGCCGACGTGGCGGGTCGCCGGCCGCCGTTACCTTGGCGATCTTGGCCTCGTCTTTCTTCTTGCCTTTCTGCAGGGAGGCGAAGTGATGGCGGGCGCTGTCGAAGTCCACCATCTTCCTGTCCCGCTTCGCTATGCGGGCCTGCGGCAGAGTCTCGGGTTAGACGCCGACGGCGACCGGGTGTCGTTCACCAACCAGAGGCGCCAACGTTTGCTCGTATAACCGAACTCAGCGATCCACGTGGGTTTGATTGCCACGCCACGACTGAAGATGAGCTCAATAACGACACAAACCGAAGACGAATGCCGGATAACGACGACGTTCTCACCTTGATGTCCGGGAACTGAGCCACGTACGTGTCCAAGGTGGTCAGAGATTTATCGTTGATGTTCTGATGGTAATCCAGCCACAGTGTGTCCGTGTCCTGAACACACAAAAACACACTTTACATCGCAACCCCACACCGCCGACAACCGCGAGGCCTCCCGCTAAGGGTTTCTCTCATCTAGTCTATCTCTAGGACTTCCTGGGGGGGACGAGGAACCGCTAGCAACCAGGACTACCGCTGTTTCTACGGGGCTGCTGCGTTTATCCGAGCTCTCCCGCTCTGAGGTTTACCTCCAGGTTATTGTCCAGCTCCTTCTCTATCATCTCCTTCGGGGTGGAAGGAGAAGCGCGAGCAGTTGAGAAAAGTACAGCCAGTTAACAAGAAAGAAGGGAACAGGGAAACCCGGGAAAAGCGATAGAGACAGGGGAGGGGGGAGACGGGGAACGTCCACGTCGTCCCGTCTTCAGCGCCTCACCTCCACCAGCGTGTCCATCTCCTCTTTGCCGAACCACTCTGGATCGTACATTTCGGCCAGACAGTCCTGAAGCCGCCGCGACGCGTCGTGCATCACTGAAACAGACGAGGGCGAAAGGATTTGAGCTGTGGGGTTCCTCAGGGGTCGACTCTGGGACCGGCACGGTTCTTTTGTCATTGCTTATATGACGTAAACAAAGTGTTCAAGGGCTGAGATTCATTTAAAATAAATGAAAATCAGATGAATCGGTCACATTTGAACCTCTGTAGACGGCGTCTGGAGACCGGTGGGCCAACTGGGCGGAGCTTGACGGTTTGTGTTTTAATTAACAAATGATTCAAACAATCGATCTAAACTTACTCTTCACTGCTGCCATGTAAGCTTTCAGGTCTTTGTGCAGTTTGGTTCCATCGGTCTGACGAGAAAAGGGAAGAGAAACAGGAGAGGCCGATCACATCAGAGCGCCCGAAACTCAGCAAGAGCCCCCGAAGTAATCGATAACGAAATCTCTGCCGACCAGCTGCTTGTTGAACTTCGCCACCATCTCCTCGAACACAACATCCCGGGTCTCGTCCGCTTTGCCGAGTTTCTGCAGGACCTGCAGGACAGAACAACAAATCAATCAGTCAATTAATCAGTCAGTCAATTGATCAATCAATCAATTGATCAGTCAATTGATCAGTCAATTGATCAATCAATTGATCAGTCAATTGATCAATCAGTCAATTGATCAGTCAATTGATCAGTCAATTGATCAATCAATCAATCAATCGTCTGTTCTGAAGCAGGTGTGAAGAAACAACGATGCTTGTTTGGTTGAGGTAAACGAGGCCGTTGGTTAATCTGAGGGAGGGTGGACGAGCGGCCACCGGCACCACCTGCTGCTTTAATCCTGTGACGGACGCACAGGCCCTTGTCGCCCTGACAACGGGGACTTCCCCTGGACTCGCTCACTCACACACGCGCGCTTACACACACACACACACACACTCACGGATTATCACGCTGACACTGTCAGGGCTCATGTCTGTCAAATGCGCTGCGATCGCTACGTCAGCGAACCTCGAGAGTTCAAGTAACACACATCCAAACTTCTGGGGGTCAAAGGTCGTCGCCTCCACACCTGTTATCGGCAGGTCGTCGATGTCGATCGGCGGACTAACGATCGCCCCCGCGGCTAACTTTAATCACATTGGATGACTTTTGTTTTTCCCCTCTCAGGTAGATTTAAAGTGTGAGCTCATTCGGATCGGCTTCCACGGGTCACTGTTACACCTCGTGGTGCGTTCAGGCGATTCCTGTAAAATGGGAGACCATAGCGTCACCTGAGATAATGTAAATGGGCTTATTAGAATGGAAAATATTCGAGTGGGTCAACCGGTGGTGTTGGGTGACCACCCTCAAAATACACACACACACAAACACACACACACACAAACAGGGAGTTTGTAGGGTATTAAGAGTGACGGCCTAACGGGGCTATAGATAGACACGGCACCCTGCACATGCACCCACACACACACACACCTACACACACACACACACTCACACACACACAACCACACCCAGAGAAGAAAAGCATGCTGGGAGACATGTACAGGCCAAGGTTCGGACTCGTATTACCGATCATAATGAGTAATAAAAATAGCTTCTTTTTTTTTAAAATATGACTCAAACAATCGAGAATAAAGTGAAATGATATAAATAAACTCAAACAAAATTCGCTTTTGATGAAAATAAATCTCTTTTTTTATTGTACAGTAGATTAGATCACTGATTGTCTAAAACTTTAAAATCGCCTCAGACAAAGACGATCTGATCGGGAAAAGTCACGTTTAGTAAATTAAACGATGACATAAATGCTGCTTATTAGTTTTACTTCAGTCAAATAATTTATTAATCGAGGTTTATTTTTTTAAATTTGGTGGTAAAAATGTCGTCCTGCACCTTGATGTTATGCCTTTTTATCACATCAAAGACAGCTTTGCCCTTTAATACTTCAAAAGTGATTTTTTTTTGCTTTGAAAATCTATAAATCATAAATCATTAAGAATCAACAAGTGGATAATGTTAATTTTCAGCTGTGCAGGGGGGAGGTCAAAGGTCAAGACTCCCTCTGACTGTTCCCTGAAGACCCGGACCCCACCTGCTCCTTCCGTCACCATCCGGGGGGGGGGAATTTTTCCCAGAATGCTCCGGGGCACAGCTGAGCGGTTCGGGACGGTGCGTCACTGTGACAACCACCTCAGCGCTTGGGGGGGCGGCTCCGGATCGTCCCGACAGCCGGATTGATTCATCACTTGCGGTGACATTAGTGTCGTAATCAAACACGTCAACAGAGAGGTCGCGGCGGTCTGCTTTGTTCTGAAGATCAAAGCGGAAAGTGGGTTTTCGCCCGCCGGTCCCACAGCGGACAACGCGAGACGGTAGGCAGAAGGAGCCTCGGCGGGGAGCGCTGTGAGCGAGCGCTCCGGCGGGCGAGCGGAGGCGGCAGCGCGCCAGCAGACGGGACAGCTGAGGCCGCCACCGCCGCCCCTCCCCCACCCTGGCCGGCCCTTTTGCGAGCAAGATGATACCCTGACCTTCCTCGGCAGCCTCAGCGCTCCGGCTCAAAAGGCCGAGGGCGGCCGGGAAGTCCGTCACGGTCGGATTCACGGAACATTTAGCCAAAACCCGACAGCTATTAGTCTAGTCTGCCTTAACCAGCGCCCCCTAGGGAGCAGGTAAAGCCTCCCCCTTCATCACCTGTGAAGTCAAACTTGATCGCTAATTGTTCCACGATGTCAGAAATCGTATTGTTTGTTTTTCCAGTAAAGAATTCCCTAATTTTAAGACAAATAATTTTATACAACCACTTGTCCGGTCCTTCAAGGCTAAAGACGTTTTTTTTTTTCTGATTGGTGGAGAGAGAATCTGTACTAATATGATGTTTACTTGAATCTTTACGATGAGAATCTTTACAAGAAACTTTACAATTAGAATCTTTACAATTAACTTTACAATTAGAATCTTTACAAGAAACTTTACAATTAGAATCTTTACAAGAACTTTACTATTAGAATCTTTACAATAAACTTTACTATTAGAATCTTTACAATAAACTTTACAATTAGAATCTTTACAAGAAACTTTACAATTAGAATCTTTACAAGAACTTTACTATTAGAATCTTTACAAGAAATTTACTATTAGAATCTTTACAATAAACTTTACAATTAGAATCTTTACAAGAAACTTTACAATTAGAATCTACAAGAAATTTATTATTAGAATCTTTACAAGAAACTTTACAATTAGAATCTTTACAAGAAACTTTACAATTAGAATCTTTACAAGAACTTTACTATTAGAATCTTTACAAGAAATTTACTATTAGAATCTTTACAATAAACTTTACTATTAGAATCTTTACAATAAACTTTACTATTACAATCTTTACAATTAACTTTACTATTAGAATCTTTACAATAAACTTTACAGCTAGAGTCTTTACAAGAAACATAATTAGAATCTTTACAAGAACTTTACTATTAGAATCTTTACTAGAACCTTTTTTTGTTTTCCTTTACCGATTCATTTTACGCTGGTTGACTCGTTCCTCTCCACTGGTTTTACTGGTACTGTACTGGTGAGGCGTCACGTTGATTGATCTTAAACAGCTATCACTATTCCGCCAGAATAATCTTTAGCAGAAATACGAGCGAGATGACGGTCGTCGCCTCCAGTTCAAAGGTTTCGCTTAGCACAAAGACGAATTTGAGTCTGATTATTTCAAAACACACACACACACACACACACTTATTTAGAAACATGAAGGTGTTCTGAGCACCAACGTTAGCCCCCCAACACGTTAACGTACTGGCCCCAGTGGAACCAGTTTCCAGTTAAAATGGTTTCCAGTTTGAATGGAACAAAGGCCATGGGCGGCTGACTCCCTATGGTTCTCATGCCAGCCTCACCGGGCGACCACAAACACCGCAGGCGCGACGTTGAGGACAAAACCTGAGACAAAACAGACGCTGAAAGAAGGTCGGGGCCCCAGTATTCCCAGCTGTCACGGGGAATGAGTGGAAGGGGGTCTGATGGGGGGGCTTTATAAGCGGGGGGGGCAGAAGACAAACTGAACAATAACACAAAATTAAACGAGAGTGAACGACAACAGTGGCCGAGGTGATTAGAAGGAAAAACCTCGACGGGCTTAAGCAACTCCAGTGATTAGGACAGACCATAATAAGCCCCGTTGCCCCAAGTAACAACCCCCCCCCCCCATCCCTCCCATTCTGAGTCAACTTTTGACTGGGGACCCAGTCCCAAGAACCAGACGCCCAAGAAGTCCAACCTGGGCCCGGTTCGTGGTTCCCCCCGCTGGGCTCCAACCCCCCCCGGTACTGCAACGAGGCGTCCGGGTCCGTGAACGCACCAGCCAACAGCTGATGGTCCCGGCCGACACCTCCGCCGGTAAAACGACAATCAACTGGGGGTGGGGGGGGGTCACGTGGCTTCTCCCGGGTCACACCTGAGAACGACCCCCACCTCTGGGGGCCTCCACCCTCCGAGGACCCCCCACCCGGACTGAAGACCCAACTATCTTAAGATGTTGAGATCACCCCCCCCAACTCACACACCTCTGTTAAATGTGAGTTTAACCCTGATTTGAGCCCGGGCCGGTCCCCCTGCCCCCCCGGCCCCCCCCCGGGCCCCCCCCCGGCAGGTGTACCTTCTCCTGCGCCCTGGAGAGCCTCTTCTGGACGTTGATGGCCAGTTTCCCGGCGGTGACACCTTTCCCCGTCTCGGCCATGTCGGGCAGCGCCGGAGCTTCTCAGGACCAGCGAGGAGGAAGAGGGGGAGGAGGGGGAGGGGGGGAGGAGGGGGGAGAGAGGAGCGAGCCGTGCCCCCCCCCGCAGGACCTCAGCCCGCCGCGCGTCACCCTAATCCCGGGCCGCTGCGCCTTAAAGGTGCAACGCGTAATTTAATCCGGGGTTGGCGCGCGCGCGCGCGTGCGTGCGTGCGCGCGCGAGAAGCAAACAAACAAACAAACCCGAACAGGTGAAACCCGGAAGAAGGGAAAAAAATGGGGTAAAAAAAAGAGAATTAAAGGCGACGCTGGGGGGGAATATTGGGTTTCAGGCCCGGTCGTCCTCTTAAAGGCGCAGCGGGTCGTTATTATTAGCCGACATCTGTCGCCGACACGCAACTGGTGCGTGTTTGTCTAATTTAGGCTGCTGGTTTCATTCTGGGGGGGGGGCGAATCCGACCAGGACCCCCCCCTCCCGATGTAGGTACAGTGATACATGACTGACACCTTTAGACCTGCTATTAAAGTTAATTCTCATTAAAGCCGGATTTTATTCTCGGTTTTTTTCGCGACTGTTTAACGGAGAAATTAAATTAATCTGTCGGATTACGGCGAGATATTCACACACAGAGAGCTCATTTCCACATAATTTAATTTCAAAAATAAATCTTTGGAATATCTCTTCACCCATAATAACATGAACATTGCTGGATTTCTGTAAACAAATAACACTTAAATACGCTCTATTATCTCCTCTAAAAATCTCTGTATCAAAGCGGTTTTTTTTGTCACGAACAAAATAACTTTATGTACACGCGTTTATATCCCGACATGGCTGACGAGGGTGGGGGGTTAAATTCACCAATCAATGACTCAACCCTGGATTATTCTATAAGTAAAGGTTAATATATCAATAAATATCGTGGCTGAATATCTTTATTTTAAATTTCTATATTTTCAACCTGAACTGAAACGATTAATTTACACCTTTTTTGTTTTTTTTTTTTTCCCGTCGTGGAAACTTCCAGAATAAATTACACGTTTGGTCCCTAAAATGTAAAAAAAAATGTTATAATATTGGCTTTTTTTTTTTTTTTTTGAGTCGGGACTTTGAATCCACCATTTCAACGGCGTTAAAATTGTTAAAAAAAATAACGAAGTTGGTCCGAAAGTTGATTCCTGGAGAAACGTCGACCGTCGTGGCGAAACATTGTCCTTGAATTTGTCAGATGAAAGTCGAAAGAAAAAAAAAGGACATTTAATCTGATTTTAAATGTGTTTTAAGGGATTATCGGTTCAGAATCTCGGTCCGATGAATTGGCGCCAGTTCGGCCGTTGCCATGGAGACGTGTCCTGTATCACAGCTTCCTCTCTGGTCGAGAAAACTCCCATCATGCCCCGGTCCTCAGCTTTTTTTTGGGGGGTGGGGGGGCAAAGCGAAGGTTCACGAAAACGCCCTCCGGGGCTCGCCGCCGCCTCCCCCGGCGTCCGGGGCCACGCCCAGCGGGTGGAAGCGTCCCGAGTCCAGCAGCGCCCCCCCCAGCCGGAGCAGGAGCCGCGAGTACCAGTGGACGCCGTCGCCGCGGCCCCCGCCGGCGCCGGTCCACGCGTGGAGGAGGCGGAGCGGCGAGAAGGCCCAGTGAGCCAGGGCGTGCTGGTCCACCGCGGCGTAGCAGGACGCCGCCACCTCGTCCACCACCAGCGTGCCCTGCCGGGTCAGCGGCGCGAACGCCCCCCTCCGCTCCCTCACCGTCACCCGGGCGATGCGGGAGAGGCGGGCCTCGCCGCCGCCGGCGCCGCCGCCCTGGGCCACCAGCACGCACTGGCCCGGCCGGGCGCGGCTGGCGTACACAGTCTTGAGGGCGCCGGGCGCCGGCTCCGCCCCCTCCGAGCAGTTCCCCGCCGCCACGAACAGCAGGTGGGCGGCGGTGAGCGAGAGGCGGGGCCCCGCCGCCGTGTGCAGCGTGTAGAAGAGCTTACGCGACCCGGGGTCGCGGTCCAGGAAGGCCAGGACCTCGCTGTAGAGCAGCTCGCCGCCGCCGCCACCGCCGCCGCCGCCGCCCACCAGGGCCAGGACACGCTCGCCGGGCCTCAGGGCGCTGATGGGCTTGGACCCGCCGCCCTCCAGGGCGACCGAGGCCTCGCCGGGGAAACAACCTCCAGACTTCGCCGCCACCGAGTGGTCTGAAAGACAAGCGAGAGGCGGGTCAAGGGGGGGCGGCGCCGCCACCTGGGAGTCTCCGCCCCCCCCCCACCACCTCGTCTTCCCCTCTAATCCCGCTCATCGACGTCCCCGCCCCCCCTGGCCTCCCGTCTGAACCCGAGCGCGTAAATCTTTTCGCCTCCCTTTGGCCAAATATTGACTCTCCTCATTCCGCTGAGGCAACGGCGGCGGACAAAGCCCGAGCGAGGGGGGGCCGCCCGGGCACGTTCGGGAGACAATGAACCCCCCCGAGGAACTTGAGAGTGACACCCCAGGACGTCTCAAGTCTATCTGGGGACAAATATTTGGGGACGGCATGGAAGCCAAGGCCGGGCGATAAGATAAGGCGCCTGAAGGAAGGCGGGCGCTGGGCCGCTGGTTAATCATCGGACAGGCGACGCATGACTCCGGCACGTCTGGGAACGTCCGGGGCGCGTCGGGCGAGCTCTTTTGTTACGGTCCGACATCGAGGATTTCTACCAGCATCCTCGGGGGTTGAGGGGGGGTCACACGTGCCGGATTAAAGGGACACGTCTTTGAAAACGGGGTTCGAGCGAGCACAAGTCCGAGCGGCTCCGGGTCTCTGACGCCCCCTGGTGGCCGAAACCCGGGAGAGGACTCGCGGGGTTGTGTCGCGTTTCGGGGATTCAAAGGAAAATCAGGTGAAAAAAAAAAAAAAGGAGAAATCAAGAAAAATAAAATACCAACTTGATTGGTTGCCCTTCTGATCAAGTCAAGGACTGGGCCCTCGCAACCCGATCTGGGAGGGGGGGGAAAGGAGGGAAAAGAGGAAGAGAGGGGGGAAAGAGGAAGAGAAAGGGAAGAGAGAAGTTACCACTCAGTAAATGAACCTGCTGCTGCTTCAGATTTTATACGTTTTTTTTTTTGTTGTTGTTGTTGCTGTTTTACGAGTGGAGGGGTGCGTCGAGCACGTGGGATGCGCGTCGGGGAAGGGGGAGGCCATGCAGCCTGCGCAGCTCCGGGGCCAAGCGGAAACTAAAACGCTGCGTAAAACGTTGAGCGGATGTTCGGTGGCGGTGGGATGAAAGACGGAATGAACAAGAGAAGCGACTGAACAACAATTTAAAACGTCGACAGGAATATTCCCGAATCCCAGATGAGGAATAGTCCCATCCGGGGGGTTGTTCTGCGTGTTCACGTGATCCGAGACGCTTGTAAACTTCCGAATTTCGCTTCGGAAAAATGCCGAAGCGAAATTCGGAACTTTAACTCGGGAGTGTTTGTGAACGTCTGGGTGAGTGGCAGCTGAGACAGGAAAGGGGAGGGGCTAGTAAGCACGGGCGAGGAGAAGGTTAAAGCCGTTAGGGAAGGCGTGGGCGACACGGGGGCAACGTGGTGGAGGAGGTTCGGGGAGGTTCCGGGGCCCCCGGGCGATCTCGCCACCTTCGCCGGGGCTAGCCGCCTACGCGGTGAGTTCGATCAGCTCGGGGGGGAAGCGGGGAGCGTCGGCGGGGGGGGGGGGCGGCGCCCTTACCGGACTTGACGCTGCAGTGGATGTGGGCCTTGGACTCGTAGTAGACCCAGTCGAAGCCCGCCTCCACCGCCAGGCGGGCCAGCATGGCGTACTTGTTGCGGTCGCGGTCCGACGTGGTGATGTCGACCGCCCGGCCCTCGTAGTGCAGCGACTCCTCCGAGTGGTGGCCGTCCTCGTCCCAGCCCTCGGTGACCCGCAGACGGACGCCGGGCCACAGGTTCATCACCGAGATGGCCAGAGAGTTCAGCTTATCCTTGCAGCGCTGCACACACACACACACACGCACACACACACACACACACACACACACACACACACACACACACACACACACACACACACAGCGAAAACACACCTAAACACTCCAGCAAGGAAACAGTTTTCTATCGGCTAAACCGACTTCACGGATCTCCTTTTAGCCCCGCCCAGTTCCGAGCCTCAACCAATCAGGCAGCAGCAGAAACGGGGGTAGCGAGCCGAGCAGCGACGGTAGGACGGCCTCTAGAGGGCGCTGTTCGCACATCAACTTTAACGAAATGAGGATTTCTCGGAATAAAAAGGTGGTTTATTCCGTAAAATACGGTTTTTTGTTACGACAGGATGCTGTTTGATGGTCGTTTAAGGAGGGTCGAGCTCTCGATAATCGACACAAAGGTTCACAAGTTCACACAAAAGTTCGGATGAATTCGGGACGGACACTTTGAATTGCTGCATGAGCCGGTTTTAAATTAGAGACGGAGCTATAAACCTTGATTATCTGTCATTTCCGTATTTCCTGCGGGACTCTGCGGGTTTCGGTTCTGATTGGAGGAGGTCCGGTTCGGCTGAAGGCTTCACTTAAGGGCGGCCTCAAACGCGGCCTGAACGACTCCTTGTGGTTCTGACCCGTCCACATCGGGCTTGTGTGAACCCAAACATTCGGGTTTTACGGCGACGCGTCGCCCCTTTTCCCGCAGCCCCTGAATGCGTCCCTCAGTGATGCGGACTTTCACGAACCTCGGCCCGTGAAAGGGTGAAAAGTGGGATTAAACGCTATAAATGTCTCCCCGTGTTGGCTGTGATAAGAATAGCTCGGCCACAGATGCCTTTTCACAGTGTCCACTGTGGGCTCGAACCTCCTGTGTTTTCCCTCCGCGGTCAGGGCAACGAGCTGGACTCCATAAATCAGACGATAGATTTTGTTGGTTTTCCTTTCAAGGTGCGGGACGGATGGACGGGGGCTGGGGGGGGGCAGCTGGACTATATAAACCCCTGGCTGAGCAAACATTTGCCTCCACGCGTCTGTGGAGAGAAACGGCCCGGATTCTCTGATAAGTCTTGTTTTCTCCGCCCGGAATTGCGAATAAAAGCGGATAAAAGCGTCATCCGGTCCGGAGCCTCGTTCGGCTGAGAGCCGCAAACTTTGCGCACCTCGAAAGAGTCGAAAATGTCAGAAAACAAAAACAACGTGACGAGAAGAGGTGAAAAGATTCCGTAATTGAAGCTGCTATTTCGGGCAC